>JAHIAL010000053.1:1322500-1804172 GCA_021605145.1 Aegilops bicornis
GAAGAGACCGGCACATTCCAAGGAATCAATCCGGGAAGAAGCAAGCCGAAGGGAAAGATCACGTTGCCGGTAACATTTGGCAGCGAGCTGAACTTCAGGACTGAGAGGTTCACCTTTGACGTCGCTGACTTTCCATTGCCTTACAATGGGATACTCGGCCGTCCAGCGCTCGCCAAATTCATGGCAGCCTCTCACTACGCCTAACGTCTTTGAAGATGCCAGGCCCGATAAGCGTCATCTCTGTCCCTGGCGACAAGAAGGATGCTCTTATCTGCGCCGACAAGATCTACTGGGAAGCAGCAGCCGCGGCAGATCGCAAGCCACTTGCCGCTGAAGCTCCCGGGGGGAAGATGAAGTCCAAGTCCGGCAAGAGCTCTGTTGCCCACTCCGGCAAGCGCACCTCTTCGGAGTGCTGCGCTACCGTCGAGGACGCACCATCGAGCTCCACCGGCAAGTGCAAGAAGACGATGGCAGCTCCACCAGCGACCAAGAAGGTGTCCGCCAAGGAGGACGGCACTGGTGGTACCTTCACCATCAGTGCCACGCTTGACCCTAAATAGGAAAGCGCGCTCGTTGCTTTCCTGCTGGCGAACGTCGGCGATAATGCGCATGGCAACCGTCGACATCCCGGTGTTCCCGAAGTAATTGAGCACCATCTTGCCATCAGTCCTCATGCGCGGCCCGTCAAGCAAAAAGTCAGGAAGCAAGCAGTGGAGCGCCAGGAATTCATCGCAGAAGAAATCAAGAAGTTGGAAGCAGCAGGCCTTGTCAGAGGAGTGCTCCATCCTACGTGGTTGGCCAATCACAGCCAGTAGTCGCCAAAGCAAGCGGGAAATGGAGGCTTTGTATCGACTTTACCGATGTCAATAAAGCTTGTCCCAAAGACCCATTTCCCTTGCCGCCGACCAGATTATTGTTGACTCCACGGCTGGATGTGATTTGCTTTCATTTCTTGATGCATACTCAGGATATCATCAGATCTTCATGGCAGAAGAGGATGAGGAGAAAACCGCATTCATCACTCCATGTGACACGTATTGTTTCATACGGATGCCTTTCGGTTTGAAGAATGCCGGTTCAACGTTTGCAAGGGCAGTCCATGACGCTTTTGAGCCGCAAATGCACAGAAATGTGGAAGCCTACATGGATGATATAGTAGTCAAGAGCAAAGACAAAGCGACTCTGATCCAAGATTTGGACGAGACCTTTGCAAATCTGCGCAAGATCAACCTCAAGCTTAACCCCGAGAAGTGCGTGTTTGGAGTCCCCTCCGGCAAGCTTCTCTGGTTCTTCATGTCTCGTGAGGGGTGAAGCCAACCCCGACAAGATCAAGGCCATTGAGCAGATTGAAGCACCAAAGCGCGTCAAGGATGTCACGAAGACTTGTCGGTTGCATAGCTGCTCTCGGCGAGTTTATCTCTAGGTCATTTGGTAGCATACCGCCATTTTCAAAATATTGAAAAAGGCAGGTCAATGAAAATGGACTCCGAAGCGAAGGCTGCTGCTGCAAGACTTAAAGAGATACTTGTCCTCCACTCCAACACTTGTCGCACCTAAGCCACAAGAGAAGTTGTCGCTGTATTTAAGCGGCAACCAGTCAAGTGGTTAGTGCTGCGTTAATGTAGCAGAGAGGAGGCGGATGATGAGCTGGCAACCACGGCGGATGCCTCCGGCTGACAAGCGAGAGGAATTCGCCGACAAGCTCTGGTCCCGACAAAGGATGGATCTCTGCAGCCACGAGAGAAGATCACGAGAAAAGGATGGTGCCGCGCCCAGGTTACTTTGTCGGTTCCCTTCTCTGAGGGGGCTAGGTCAAGGTACTCTGGTGTGCGAAGTTGCTTTTCGGCCTTCTCATGGCCTCGAGAAAGCTCGCCATTACTTCCAAGCACATTAGATCACGATGCGTCACTCGCTTTCCTCTCAAGAGAATTCTGCAGAATCCGAAGCAACAGGCAGGATTGTCGAGTGGAGCACTTTGGAACTGTCGACTTTGGCCTCAAGTTTGAAAGCACTTCAACTATCCAAAGCGAGCATTGGCGGAGTTCATAGCAGAATGGGCGCAAACACCGGATGAAGAAATTCGAAGCGAGCATCCCCGACAAGGAAGCGAGCAAAGAATGGCTGATGTACTTTGATGTTGCCTTCTCGCTGCAAAGGCGCCCGGTGCGGCGTGCTACTTGTCGCACCACCGGAGAGCACCTCAAGTACGTAGTCGAGATGCACTTTCCCAAGGAGCAAGCAACAAACAATACTGCAGTATGAAGGTTTGCTTGCGGTCTCGAGATCGCAGCAGACCTTGGGATCAAGAAGCTCATTATCGTGGGTGACTCACGGCTTGTTGTCCGCCAAGTCAACAAAAAGTTATCGAGTCCGTTGATGGAAGCTTACGTCGATGAAGTGAGGAAGCTAGAAGAGCACTTTGACGGCCTGCAGATGGAACATGTTCCGAGAGCTCAGAACGACATTGCCGATGGCCTGTCAAAGTGCGCCGCACTTAAGTTACCTGTGGAACCAGGGATCTTTGTGCTCAAGCTGACTCAACCATCCGTGACACCATCAACTGGACAGAGCAAGAAGAGGAAGTTGATTTCTGGTGACTACTTTCCGGCAGAGCTCCCTGAAGCCGCCGCCAAGAAGGTTCCCAGGATCAACGCCCGGATCTTTGTGGAGCGATGCGCTCCGAGCAAACCTTACGGTTTTTCCGTTGAAACAAGCGCTCCCGACAAGCTTTGCTCCGGCAAGCTTCTTTGGGGAATATCAACTCGGCAGAACCCGAGTTCTCGCCGTGAAGCCGGATGTTCCGCAGCAGCGAATGTGCCTTTAGTCGCTGGCTGTCGAGCCGCAGCTCCGGCATGGGCGCGATGGATTGTCCGTTTCCTTGAGCGGGAGAACTTCCCGAAGAGCCGAAGAAGCGGAAAGAGTACCCGGCAGTCAAGTATGTACCCGGTTTGTCGACGGCTGCTATGCGAGAAGAAGACTCAACGAGGTGAAATTGAAAGTGTATTCACGGGAAGATGGACAGAAGCTGTTGGCGAAGATACATGGAGGCATATGTGGTCACCACATTGCGGCGAAGAGCACTTGCCCGCATAAGCGTTCCAAGCAAGGTTTCTTCTGGCGAACAGCCCTCGAGATGCAACTGCACAAGTAACCATGTGTGAAGCGTGCAGTTCCATTCCAAGCGAGATACACCAACCAGCTCAAGCTCTCCGGGCGATCCCGTTATCCTGGCCATTTTTGATGCAGGGGCTCGACATCCTCGGCCCCTTCCCGAGCTGTCGGGGGCTTTCGATGATTTATGCGTTGCAATCGACAAGTTCACAAAGTGGCGGAAGTGGAAGGTAGTGAGGAAGGTGACGGCCACGATGGCGGTCAAGTTCTTGGTCGATTGTTTGCCGCCGGGATCCCTAACAGGATCATCACCGACAGCGACACACAATTCTGAGCCGCACCTTCATGCGATGCGTCCAAGATCTTGGCGCCAAGGTCTGCCGCTTACATTGCTCACCGAGAAGCAGCGGTCAGCGAGAGAGGGCGAATCTTTGAAGTGCTGCGTGGACTCAAAGACCTGGAACTTCGACGGGCTGCTTTGCACAAGTCGCGGAAAGAAGCTGGATCGAGGAGCTGCGGTGGTTCTTTGGTCGATCAGGACAACGCCGTCGAGCCACCGCCGCACACCTTTCGCTCTAGTCTATGCAGCGGAGGCAGTTCTCCCCACGGAACTTCGTGATCACGGGTCACCTCGAGTGCTCGCTTATGATGAGCTCGAGCAAGAGCAGCTGTGACAAGATGACGCGGCCTGCTCCTTGAGGAAGACCGTCTTCAGCTGCTATGTCACGAGCTGCTCGATACCGGCAAGCTTTGCGCCGCTACCATTGCCACAAAGTTAATGCCGAAGTCTCGAGGAAGGCGACCTTGTTCTTGGCGCTGTTCAGTCCGCCAAGAATTCCAACAAGTTGGCGCTTGAAGTGGGAAGGCCCTTACCGGGTGAAGCGAGTCACTAGGCCGGCTGTCATGCCTTGAGACCGAAGATGGCTTTCGGTGAGCAACTCCTGGAACATCGAGCATCTTCGTAAGTTTTACTCAGTAAAGCGCGGTTGCGGAACCTGTTCCGCAACCACCTTTTGTACAAGTCTTGCCGATGTTGCATATAATCCTTTGTACAAAGCTGGCGCAGACCCCATGCATAAGTAAAGCTCTTGTGCTCCGCACATCTTGTCAGTTTCATGCTTTTTAGCTTCTTTTGCATGCGTTATCTGACACTTTGTGCAACACCTATCTCCGGTAAGCAATAACGAGCCATAAGGCTCCATATCGTTATTTTCTCTTCTTTCTCTTTCTCAAGGAAAGGAAGGTTCCCTCGCACACAAGTTTGCCGGGGGGAAAGGAGAAGATAATGGAGTGGACCAAGCGTCGCTCGAGGAAGTTTAAGCCTTAAGCTCGAGGAAGTTTCACCTTACCGGGAAGCAAATGACAGAAAAGCTAAGTTGCCAAAGTTTGAGCACTTAGTTTCAAATTTTTAAGTTATCTTCCTCGAACGACCGTGCTTTGTATGGAAAACCTGTGCGCAGAGGAACCAACTCGTAGCTAGTTGCGCCCTTATTTTGTTTCGAGTCCGCTCAACAACTTAAGTGAGCTGCGACTAGTTCGCGACAAGGTTTTGTCGGAGCGGCACCTTGACGGAGTTCTTGACGTTCCGCACTCAGCGCTCGCGGCTCGGGTGCCTGCTCCGACAAGTTCCCTAAAAGCGTAGGGTAATACATACAAAGGAAGGGATCAAGTAAAGGAAATAACATAGCAAACTGCCCAAGATAAAGTTATATTACAAGATAACTTGTCGCAGCTCTAATAAAATTATTCTCATGACGGCAAATGACAAGAAAAAAGAGAAAACGGGCGGCCTAGTCGACGCGATCGCCCTCGACCCTCTTGATCCCGCTCACCCTGTCCACGATGGGTGCGACAAGGGCCTTGAGCGCTTCCAGATCGGCGTCTGGCGGCAAAGACCGGAGGACATTGGTGAGGTTGAGGCCCGGGTTGCGGAAGGCCACCTTCATCAGCACCTTCTGAAGAGCTCCGAGCGCCAAATCTGGCGCGACTCGTCGACCAGCTGCTGGGATCTTCTCCGGAGTCGCTGGAGAGCCGCCATACGCCCTTGAAGAACAAGCTGAGCTTGGCGCTGGGTTGGAGCTGCTCGGTGGAAGGATACCCAAGGTCCTCCATCCCCAGCTGCGCCAACTCCCTGTCGATGGCGGCGGCAATGTCCACGAGACCCTCAGTCCAGTGCTCCACGTTATCCCTGAAGGCGTTCTGGGTGACGGCAGCACTCGCCAGCAGCGCTTCGTCGTCCTTGATCCTCTTCTCCAAGATCGCCGCCTGCTTCCTGGCGTCGTCCAGTGTCTTGGTCAGAGTGGTCACCTTCACATCCAGATCCACGTTGGAGTCCTTGGCGGCGCTCAGCTCCTTGCTCCTCTCGACGAGACGACCCTGCAACTCGCCAAGAGTGTAGGCGTCCTTCTCGCGCTCTCGCTTGAGTGCAGCAAGCTCCTCGCCGCTCGCCTTGAGCCCGGCTTCCAGCTGCGCCACTTTCGCCGCCAACTCCTTCTTGGCGACCTCGGCAGCTGCGGCAGCGTCCTTCGCCTCCTTGAGGGTCCCGCCAAATGATTGCTCGCGTGCGGCGAGCTCCTCCTCGTGGCTGTCCAGATTAACTTTCCACTGCACCAGCTCGCCTTCCTGCGCAGCAAGCTTCTCTGCAGCGCGCCGCTGCTGCTCCTCGACCTCAGCCTTCTCGAGGAGGAAGGCTTTCCGCTCGTCAGCAAGTTGCTCATGCTCCTCCGCCAAGGACCGAAGAGCTTCTCGGTGGAGGCCCCGGAGCTCCTCTGCGCGCTTCTCAATATCCTCGTCCGCCTTCGCGACAAGCGCTTCCCGGGAGGCTACCTTGGCTTGGCAGGCGCGATAGAGTGACAACAGCTTCCGCAGCAGCTGCTCCTCCTCAGGCTCGTCTCTGTTGCTGCTCGGCGCGTCAACCAGCGTCAGCCCGGCAGAGGCGAGCAGCTCCTCGTCGAAGGATTCTCCCTCAACCGGCGCCCTGGAGCTCGACGCCCACGGAAGCTTGATGAAGATGCCGTCGCCGGCCTTCAGGTAGGCGCCGGGCTGGGGCTCTCCGGAGCCTGACGTTGCGGCAGCGGCGGAGGGATCGGCGGTCGATGCAGCATCTGATGCTCCTGCGGCCTCAGGGCCGACAGTGCGATCGTCGGATCCCCCGCCAGCTCCTGCGGCGGCAGCCTTGGCGGCCTCTTCGCCGGCGGGTTCATCAACGCCGGCTTCTTCTCCGGCGACCTCGGTCTCCATCGGCTCCGTGGCGGATGGACCTGATGACCGGAAGAAAAGTTAAGCAAACATTCAAAAAGAAGATCAGAAGAAGAAAAACCCAAGGGAAATTTTCAAGCAAGAAGAGTACCTGTGCTAGGATCGACAGTCACCCTTGCCGGAGGACTGTCCCTTGCCGGAGAAGTCCCCCTTGCCGGAGAATCCTCCCTTGGCGGAGTAGTCGAAGAAGACGGCTTGTGGGCGGCTTCAGGCGCGCTCTGGTGAGGCTGCTCTGCTCCTACACAAGTCAACAGTCAGGATATCAGCAAAGAAGAAACAACCAAGCGCACCTAAAAGCAAGAAGTAAACTAAACACTTACGCTGGGGGCTGCGCTGGGGGCTGCTCTGGAGAGTGGTTGCCGGGTCCGGCACGGTGGTCTCGGGCGCACCCCCTGCTGCCGCGGTGGGATCGTCCTCGATGACAATCACCGGGACCTTGGCTCGCTTCGCCGGCTCTCGAGCCGTAGTCCTGAAAAAGAATGGATTCCGAGCCAAGCAAATCAGATACAAGACAAAACAGCAAGAATCGAAGATCTACAAGCACAGCCAAGATTCTTACTCTTCTTCTTCCTCGTCGGACCTGAGAGCGGAGAGGTCAAGTCCGCCCACCTCGCCGTAGCGGCAGGCGGAGGAGAAGGGTCCCTTGGGCGCTTGGCGGAAGCAGTGCGGTGGTCCGGGGAGGGCCCGCTCCGGTAAACTAACTTGGCCCGGCGTGAGGTGCTCCAGCGGCAACCGTGCTTGCAGCGGTGGAGCTCGTCAAGCGTGGCGGCTTCTGTTGCCTCGTCTGTCGCCCGCTTCGCATGCCCCTCGCCTGGAGACGCCTTCTCGGTGGAGCTGGGGGCTCCGCTTGCGACGAACTGCCGGAAGGAGCGAAGGTGGAGGAGTCGATCCTCGCCGAATCGCCCGCGCCCTCGGCGGGCTCGCTTGACTCGGCTTGAAGACCGGCGAGCTCTTCCTCACCGGCAGGCTCTTCCTCGTCGCCAAGCTCTCCACGCTCGACAAGGCTTGCCGCCTCTGCTGCCTCCGCCTTCTCCTCGGTGAAGCCGAACTCGCCTGCGGCAGCAGCTACCGCCGCCTCTTCCACCCTGGTGCCGATGCGCTGCAGCTCCTCCTCGGTGGTGTCGCGAGTGAGGCCATCCTGCTCATCGGCGCGGACCGGCACTTCAACCAAATTGTCGAAGAACTCCCGCACGACAGCGTCTGCAGGCTCCTGCCAAGTGGGGACGATGCCGTGCGAGTCGCACAACGGCATCATGGCGCGGATGCGGTCGAGCGCGGAATTGTTGCAGAGCGGGACGACACCCCTCGGCAACTTGAATGCTTCCGGATGCTGAGGATCCCACTTGAACAGCTCCTGGAGCATCGCGTTCAGTTCTAGGACGGTGAAATTGAAGTTGAGGCCCGGGCGTAGCCTCATGATGTCCGCCGCGTTCTGGAACTCCCAAGCAGGTCTCCTCTCCTGCAAGGGGGCGATGCGGCGGCGAAGGAAGTCTGCTCCAACGGCACCTACAGTAAGTCCGGCAAGCCTGAGGCGCAGGATCCTGGTGATGGCGATCTTTAGCCTATCGTCCTCCGGGGCCACGCTGCTCCAGTCATTGCCGCGTACTCTTTGGGGCTTGGCGCGAAGCGGTGAAGCAGCTGCAGCTCCTCCTCGACGATCCAGCACCAATCGGCCCTCCACTCATCCCATTTGCTGCGGAGCTCTCCTTCCAGATAGGCTTCTTTCTTGCCGGTCCTCGAGATCCAGGCGATTCCGCCGGATAGGGGCTCTCCTCTCTCGACTCGGGGCATGAAAAAGTGGCGGAAGAGGGCTACATTGGGATGGACTCCGACAAAGTTCTCGCAAAGGTGTGCGAAAACCGCCATGGTCAGAACGGCGTTGGGGGTGAAGTCAAGGAGGCGGAGGCCGTATGTGTTCATGATGTCGCAGAAGAATTCAGAGAAGGGCGGGCAGATCCCGCAGTAGAAGAAGAGCGCGGGGAAAGGGTACCCCGTCGGGGCTAGTTCTGCAGCGGTGGCGGGGAGTACCTTGGTGCGCGGATGCGCCCGCGTCTCCGTCAACCAAAAGAGGTAGTAGTTTTCCCTCAGCTCCTTCTGCGGAAATGAGGAAAAGTTGCCCGCTCCTTGCAGAAGCGCGCAAGCAGCTAAGCGCCTCGGCGCAGATTTCACAACCTTCAAGCTTTGAGCCATGGCGGAGGCGGTGAGGGAGATCACAAGTATGGTGGACGGTGGCGACGAGGGGCGGAGTGCTGCTCTCTTTCAACTTCGGGAAGAAGGGGGGAGCGGCGGAGGTTTTCAAGATTGGAGCAATAACCGGCGAGATGGGCGAACGGCTCCTACTTCCCCTGCTTATAAAGAGGGAGGGGGGCGGACGTTTCGCTTTTCCGAATAAAGAAGCAGCCCACGATCACTCCCACGATGCCGCAATCGACGCGTGCCGTTCGGGGAGGGCGCGGTGGTTGCGGAGTAAGAAACGGCGTGACCCAAGCCGCGTGTGCCCGTGCCCTGTTTTGGGCCTGGCCCAACAGCGCTCGGCACCGTGTGTGGCCCAGGCCCGGGGGCTCCTGTCGGTGTACAAGAGTAGGGGTACCCTTGTATCCCAAACTTGTGCACGGGCAGTTGCAGCACCCCGCGGCAAGGCTTGTCGGGTGACCGCCAAGATCCTCCATGGTTCCTTTGGAGCCATTCAAGAGCAAAGTATTCAAGACCCCGGCAAGAGGAGCTTGCCGGGAAGGCAGACCAAGACCCCGGCAAGAGGAGCTTGCCGGGAAGGCAGATCAAGACCCCGGCAAGAGGAGCTTGCCGGGAAGGCCAACCAAGGCATCCCAAGGAACTTGCCGCGACACGCCACGCGTCCCGTCAAGGCCCGGTGAGCGACAAGCTTCCGGACGCGACAAGATAACGACCGCGGCAAGGCGCTTGCCGTCACAAAGCAACCTTTCCTCCATTACCGCTGGCTCCGCGCACATCCAACAACGTGTCGCCACAGGACCCTTCCGGTATGCGTGGCGAGAGGCTGTGCAGCCAGGGGTGCGTGGTGGCAAGCGGCGCTGACAAGATAGCCATCGTGGCAAGCGGTGGCGTCCCCGACGGTCACTTTTTGCACTGTTAGGATGACATAGACGGGCATTTAATGCATTTGTCCCCTGCCGTCAGGGTTAGGTATGATACACTGTACAGGTAGCTATACCAACCGCAAGTCTTTTTCCATTTCTGCCCTTGCCTACGTTGCCACCTGTCGGTGACCCCTTGAGCGTATAAAAGGAGGCCCATGCGCAACGTAGAAGAGGGGGAGAGAGCAATTCGAGAGGTTCGAGCCATCCGTGGGTTCGGAGCTTTCGAAGCACTCGCGCTCGGTCTCGTTAGCAGCTAGGGTGTCCTGTAGCACACCGCGCTCCCGAGCAAGAACTCAATACCAATCAGACAAGCAGCAGTAGGAGTGTTATCTCTCCGGAGAGCTCCGAAGCTGGGTAAAATCGCTCGTGTGTTCCGTCTCGATCTGCTCTTTGTGCAGCCTCCGCCCCCTGCCGAACCGAAAGGGGCTCCGGTCCCATAGGTGTCCGTGGTGGGTCAGATCTCCCCCGACCCATACCGTGTGCTAAATGTTGTATTTGGTATATCCTTCTCTCGGATCTTCAACTGATGGTATCCTGATCGTAGATCAATCTTCGAAAACACCTTAGCTCCTTGCAATTGATCAAACAGATCATTAATCATCGGTAAGGGATACTTGTTCTTTATAGTTACTTCATTCAGAGCTCGATAATCAACAACCATCCTCAGGGATTTATCCTTCTTCTCCACCAAAAGTACTGGGGCTCCCCAAGGTGATGAACTTCTATGAATATAACCTTTCTCCAATAGCTCCTTGATCTGCTTCTTAATTTCCTCCAGATCATTTGCGGGCATCCGATGGGGTCTCTTGGATATTGGCCCCTGCACTGCAATAGTTCTATCAGAAACTCGATGTCTCGATCCGGTGGCATGCCTGGTATCTCCTCTGGGAAAACATCCGGATAATCCTTTACTACAGGTACTTCCTCCTGTATAACTCCCGTGAGGGCATTCACTTGGCTCCTCCTAGGCACATGCCTAGTTACATACTTAATCCTTTTTCCCTCTGGGGTGGTAAGATAAATTGACTTGCTAAGCGCAAATCGTACTTCCTCCATACTTTGACAGCCAGTCCATACCTAATATCACATCCAATCCTTGCGAATCCAAGATAATTAGGTCAGACGGAAAAACATGCGTGCCAATGATTAGGGGTATCTGGGGGCACCATCTGCGAGCCATGTACTCTGCTCCAGGCGAGCTCACTAGAAGAGGGGTCCTAAGGGTTTGGGTTGGTAACTTAAACTTTTCCACAAATCCCCTTGATATGTATGAATGCGATGCACCAGTATCGAAAAGAACAAGAGCGGTAAATGACTGAACCGAAAACTTACCTATTACCGCGTCCGGCTGCTCTTCAACTTCCTCCATGTTAACGTGGTTCACTTGTCCTTTGTTGAATGGATTGGGCTTCTTCCCAGCGCTCCCATTTCGTTCCATTCTCTCCTTTCAGGGCACTCATTGGCATAGTGCCCTGTCTTCCCGCCTTAAAGCATATAACTTGGCTTAAGTCCCTCTTGGCGGGTGTAGCTGGGTTAGAGCGATTACGATTATTGTTGACTCCATTCCCATTCCGTTCTTCGCACCATTTTGATTATGCAATCCTCCTCCAGTATGGTTATGACCTCCATGGTTATGAACAAGTCCTCCCGAGTTCGGGGTTAAGCGAGGCTTCTGGTGGGCTCCTGAGTTATACTTCCCTTGTCCATACTTCCTTTTACGGCTCTCAATCTGCTGTTGCTTTCCTTCAATCATTAGGGCCTTATCTACCAACTCCTGGTAGTTGTTGAAAGTTTCCACCATCAACTGCATACTCATCTCATCATTCAGCCCTTCCATAAACTTCTCCTCCGCCATGCATCTGTAGGCCACATCCTCGTGGGCATAGCATGATAACTTGCTAAACTCATCCACGTCTTTGGGCCACAAGACGGTTCCCTGGCGTAAGTTGCGAAACTCACGCTTCTTTATCTGCATGGCTCCGGTTGAGACATGGGCCGTCTGTAAAAGCTTGTTGAACTGGTCCCAAGTGACATTAGCTATAGGAAAAGTAGCCGTGTAATTCTCCCACCATGCGTCTGCTGGTCCATCCAATTGATGTGCGGCAAAGCGCACCTTTCAAAGATCCGTGCATCCTGCGGTGGTTAACTCCCTTCCAATACGGCGTAGCCAATCATCAGCAACTATTGGCTCGGTGCTACTGGAAAACACCGGCGGTTGTAGCCTCAGGAAACGGGTTAAATTATCCACTGGCGGCGGGTTGTTGTTGGCATTGTTGTTGTTGTTGTTGTTGTTGCCCTGGTTCTGAACTAGCAATTGCATCAAGGCATTCTGCTGCTGGATCAACTGGGTGAGCTCCGGTGGGAAAACAAAACCGGGGTCACGTCTCGGAGGCATCTGAGGGTTTTAGATGGAAGAGATTAGAATAGAAAAAAGATCTAGGGGAGAAACACTACCCATATGCATATGAGGCAAACACACACATTCATTCAATCAAGCAAGGGCATACAAAACGGTCTAGGACTATCGCATAAGTGCTCAACTACTACTAATTACATGGGGGAATACTATTATTATATGGTGGTCATCTAGAAATTTTGATCAGTGGAAGACTCCATGATGTCTGCTCCACCCGTCTTCATAGTCATCATCACTTGGATCCAGTCGGTGTCGTCGATGATGATGTAGTTGTCCGCAAGTGGGATCTTCTTCCCTCTTCTTCCGGTCTTTGGTCCTCCCACGAAGACTCCGATCTTCTTGACTAGGTCGTCATTCTTCTCCAAGAGGGGTCTTGATTTCTTCCTCATATCCATCGCGTGTAAACTTGAGTTCTTCCTCCATTTCGATGATCCTAGTTTTACCTTCTTCAAATCCATCAGTGTCTCAAGACATCCTGGTTCTCTGACGTCGAATGTGCTGGTTTAGCTCCTGGATGTAAGCTGCAATAGATCTATCCTTCTTGGTGCTGATTACTTCCCATTGCTTAATCTCGGCGCCCACATATTTGATATATGGTGTCTTTAAGCTCCCGATTGTAGACTTCTCCAATGCGTCCCATGGTAATGTGAGCCGCATACTCTTGCCAAGGCTCCGGTGGGTGCTTCAAAAGAAAACTCTATGGACTTGGAAGTTGGTGAGAACGTCCTTCCTGGAACTTGTACTTGAATCATCCAACGCTCTTCTTACGGTAAAGTGGCGTTATGCGTCCGGTGAAGCTTGGTATTCCAATATTCGGTACCTAGTGACTTCCTTCAAGTGGCGTCCAAAAGGTGTGTCTTCATCCAGTTGTGCAAACTTGTTCTTCATCTCTGTCTTCCTAAAGAGTGGAAAAATGGAGAGGAGTCAGAAATGAGTAGAGAAGAGTGACCTATGGTTTTATCTTAGTGGTCATGTCCTACACTCAGCGTGTGCTCTGATACCATCTTGTAGCGACCCGACCTCGAGATGGTCAAGTCTCTACGTGCTTCCATGTCATCCCTGGATCGGTAATGTCTTGACACACACGATTACTCGAAGGATTTATAACAGAGTAGCAATCACACACTTATTACATCGAATGTCTCAAAAGAGAACTTATTACAATAATATGGCTTAAGGCCATCTAATACGATAACAAATGGAAGGCTTGGAAGATAAAGTGAGTCCATCAACTCCAACGAAGATAAGCCGAAATAAGCCGGCAACAGCGACCTACGAACCTTACTCCTCGTCTGAAAAGTCTGCAACATAATACGTTGTAGCCCAAGAACGGGTCAGTACATGGAATATGCTGGCAATGTAACACAATAGAGCAATAACAGAATAATGCTAACACTACATGCATGTTTGGCTGGTGGAAAGCTCTATGGATACAGTTTGCGGAAAGCCAATTTTTCCCTACATCAAAGGAATAAATTTTAATTTTAACTATCGTGGTGGTTGAAACATCATTGAGAAGGTATAACCCCAACTCAATCCCAATTAAAATAATTAACATCCCAGCAATATTAATTTAGAGTGAAGAGATACATGTGAATACTCAAGTACTAGATACTCGTAATTGTCCATAACCGGGACACGGCTAACCATGATTAGATTGTACACTCTGCAGAGGTTTGCACACTTTTCCCCACAAGACTCGATCGCCTCCGTTGATTTCTCGCACTACATGGTGTTTGAGAAGCGGATGACCGAGACACGATCTTTCGTAAACATTAACTCTCTACTCCGGGTAGACCATACCAAACCTACAAAACCCACTACCTGTGATCTACCTCTTCAAGAGCTTCACGTAACTTACTCAACTATGCTAGAGCCCATAATAGCTTGTGGCTGTACACGGAAGTTTCTAGTATGAATAATCTCGGTTCCTTTGAGCACAGGTGGCGGTCCATAGGAAAATCACATGGATACCCCGGGATTTCCAAAACAAAAGAGACAACATGGGTTCCCAGTGCCTCAATCCACCTAGATGTGTATTTAAAGTCGCCACCTTAAGTTAACCATTAATTAACAATCTCACATCTGTCATGAATAACTCTCAAACCCAACCACGTCTACGAGCATAGCATAGCAATATGAGCAACACGTAGAAGTAACTCCCAAGGGTTTGATAGTAACAGGCAATAGGTTCCTACCTCATCATCTACTTCCCAACACACAAATTACTGACATCCTAACCATGCAATGTGCGAGGGTTGAAACTAATGCATAAAAACTGGGTATGAAAAGAGTATGATCAAAGTGTTACTTGCCTTGGTGACGATCCGGGAATCCTAGAGACTTCGTAGTAACACGCTTCGCACCTGTGAATTCTATCGCAATCAAACAACAGCATACATAAGCAACAAGCAAAGATGCACAAACGAAACTTCAACGAAAGAGGTTGACCGGAGAGTTCAACTTAAGAACTCCGGTTCACAAGAAGAATCAAACCAAGCGAACAGCGAAACTCAAACGGCGAAAGAAACAAGATCCGTTTACTAATCTGAACTAGGGTCAAATTTTACAGAGGCAAAAACTTGTTTGAGTTGGCTATTCGGAAAGACGGTTTCGAGATGAAACTCTAGGCGCTTGAATCGCCTAATTCCGATAAACGAGCGAAAAGTTAAACTAGAACGAAAATCGGATCAGAAGTCGCGATCAGAAATTCGCGGAATAAATCCGATAAAAAGAAAAAACGACGAACGGCTAAACGAACGAACGTTCATTAGCGAAACTAAATATTTAACACGTTCATAGAACGAACGAACGAGCGGCTTAACGCCGCTAAACAAATAAACCCGAAAAAAAAGCGGATCTATAAAAAAAAACGAACTAGGGTTTTTCTACAAAAAAACCGAAGCGGTTTTCTCTAAAAAACCAGGCGGGCGGGTGGCTACCTCCGTGAGGTTGTCCGTGGGCGACGACTCCTTGCGGGCGGGCGAGGGCGGCGGCTCGGGCGTAGGGGCGGCGGGACTCGGGCGAGGGGCGGGTGGTGGCGGGAGGCGACGGGCGACCTATGGCGGCAAGGGCGGCGCTGCAAGGCGCTTGATGGCGAGGCGGCGTGGCTCGGCTCGAGGCTCGGCTCCGGCTCCGGTGGCGGTGGTGGCTAGGGGGCGGCGGCTTATATAGGTTGGGGGGCTCCGACTTGGGGAGGGGCAAAGGCGGCCGGCGGTGGTGTCCGGGTTGGACACGGCGGCAGTGACAGGAAAAGGCGGCCGGCGGCTCGGGCGGTATCGGGCCCGGCTTCAGTGGGCCCTTGGCCCGATCAGTATGGGTCCTTTTAAAAAAAAACGTTCATGAAACTTATAAAAATCCTAGAAAAATAAATAAAAATCTAAAAATACCAAAACAAGTTTTCTCCGTCTAAATAAAATATTTAGAAGAGATGAACTTTTGTTGGCCCCTAAAATGCAATTTTTAAAACATGCAATTTTTTTCTAGGGCAAATAAAATTCCAAATAAATCAAATAAAAAAACCAAATAATGATTTTAACATTTTTCCTCCGATATTTCAATTATTTTAGAGAAGTCATATTATCTCCTCTCATTTATTATTTCAAAATGAAATATTTTCCGGGAGAAAATAATTAAAATCAAAAATCCTCGTCTTCACTACTTGATAAAATCAAATATGAAAATCGAAAAATCCCCAACTCTCTCCGCCGAGGGTCCTTGAGTTGCTTAGGATTTCGAGGATTGCAAACAAAAGGCAATAAAATATGATATGCATGGATGACCTATGTATAACATGCCAAATTGAAAATTTGGGATGTTCTGACATCATAAACGTTGCACCACGAGAATGGCGTGTCGCGATAGTTGTCGGTAATGACGATGTTACGATGGTCCAACGTTTCATAATCCTCGTCAAAACTCGTATTTCACGATTAGCTAATCTTCTTAATGGTGAACTGCTTTGTGATGGGCCGCGCATCATACACGTTCTATAATAGTGAACCGTTTGTGATGGGGCGTCAGTAAGCGTAGCACCATAGAATACCCGATCATGATGGCAATGCAAGCGAAGCAGTAGGAGTACTGTAGGGGCCCTATCCTCGATGGTTTCTGGTCGTAATGTGGAAGGACCCCTTATCGCCCACACTCACTTGGCGTAATGGTTCCAAATGCCGTCGAGGAAAGGGGGTTTAAACCGTTTGTTTAGGACCGACGCGCACCAGTGTGATCCCATTCCTAGAAGCGCCTCTTCCAACAAGATCCCCACCGGCCTCTGTATTCTCAATCTCTGGCGGTCCCATACATTAGAATGAGAGTCATTCCCTGTACTGATGTAGCATGTAGACTTCATGGATAATTCATATGGAGCTCCAGAACTTGCTTTCCTCCGTTGCTCTGGCCATATGATTTTTCCATGTCTCGAGGGCTTGGTTATTGTTGGATTTGGTTCTAGAGCCACCAACCATAAGTGGTTGAAGAGATTATCTTGATCCGTTATTATGATTGTCTTAGCCGACTATTGCCGATTGAGTTCTTTTCTTCTGTATGTACTGATGGTCCTTGGCCCATTTTTCTCAACAACAATTCAAGATATCTGCTCCTCGACTTCTGGGCGACCATGTCCACTCCTAGATTTGCCGCTGCCCCCTCTCCTCTATATGTGAACAAAGTCCACATCTCTTTGTCTTGGATTATATACAATAACAATCTTGGCAGTGATTATCAAGATCAGCCCCGCACATCCGACAAGGTGATGTTATTAATCCGGTCACTTTCGGGCATAATCAACAACAATATTGACATCTATATAAACACACGTGAGTCGGATAAATATACGGAGACTGAGACATGAATAAGACCAGGGTATGATGGCAAGGTATTGCCCATAACAGTACTCAGAGTCACAAAAATAATCACGGGAATATGAGGACAAGTTCCGTTGGCAAAAAGATCCAGACAAAAATAATAATAATGAAGGAGCAAGATCAACAATATAGGTATGTCAATTATTGTGCGAACAATGTGGTATGAATGCACAAGACAGTCTTATTTCATATCAAACTCTGTGAAGATACGCCTAAGAGGTCTACTACTGTTAGTGTAAGGACCTCGTATCAAGGCAACTAGCTCAATCCACAATATGCTCGTAATCGCCAAAGATAGAATACCCGAGTCTGTCGGTCCGACCAAGGACGATTCAATATATTGACCTCGATAGAATCGTGCTAAAGCATCGCAGAACCTACTATCCCCATGAGTATACCGACAGAATTAAGAATCGGTGTGAGAGCACATACTTTGAGGATTGTTATTTCTCACATATGGGAATAGATTAAAGAATAGCCTGCCGCGAACGGAATTCTTTGCCAAGATCAACGCCAGTCAAGTATCAAATGTCATCATCAAGAGATGGTGCATTTTTCTATCAGTCACTTCAAGTGACAGTCAAACCATTGGTACAGGTTGGATACTCAAGAATGTGAAGCAAGTCAAGATAAGTCAGAAACTAATGCAAGATGTCAGAATCCTTTAGAAGAACATGTATGATTCAAATCACTGTGTTGAACCCGTATAGGCATGCATATATTCGGAAAGCAAAGACGATGCCTCGATAGAAGAGATTCTTTGATCCACGGGAAGATGTGTCCCCACTCCATGGAATATTCTTGGTACTCGATACAAGAATAACATCTGCAGCAAGGATCAATATCGAGAAGGACACGTATGTCAGTAATGATAATCTTTCGGTCCTCGGCTAAGCCAGCGATATGAAGGAAAAATTTGAGTCAAGATGAGCAGAACATATGAGGTAAGTCCCGTCAAGATGTCGTATCACGGTGAAACAAACCACCCCGGATCAGGAGTCGATCAGGATGCAATTCGGGTGGGAACATAATATAAGAGTAAATAGGATAAACCCAAGTTGGAAATGGTTTCTTCAAGTCGGAAGATCTACTTGTTCCTAAGCAACCAAATCCCGAGTACGATATTTCCTTAAGGGGGAAAGGTTTTGTAACACCCTGGATTTTGCCCTCTTCTTTTTGTGATGATTTTCTTGGATTTCTTGATTTGAATTCCTTTTCTATGGCTATGTGGTTCTAAAACTTGGGAAGATCATATATTCCAAGGTTTTATAGTGGCTTGCTATCCTCATCATCATCCCAAGATCATGTCATTTTCATCCTGGACCTAATCCAATATTCTTTTTCTAGGGAATATTCCTTTTCTATTAAAGGAATAACCCTTTAAACCTTCTGTCACTCCCAAAATTCCCAAATAATTATCATAAATTGTTTGGGTTATTTCTTCCTCAAATATGTCAAAATCCTTCCTTGGCATCATCAAAGATAATTCACACAAAATTCCTTTTACGATTACGCCCTAAGTGGTTATTTGAGAAGGAAGGGTCATTTATCTTTGATTGATTGATCCCAAATTTTTTTGGGCATCATTTCCTGTCCATATATTGCCCCATGCCAAAATTCAACTCAATTTGCCCAGTAAATATTCTTGAGCAATTTTTCAAATTCGTGTCTGAGGGAAGTCATTGTGAAGGAAGTACAAGCTAGGCATATCCAAATGAGTTGAAATTTTGCAAGGTCCTTCATATGATCAAATCATCACTCTCCACCAAATTTGAGCTCATGTAACTCATCTATGTGAGCTCAATCCCAAATCTTGGTTTTTGGTCAGATTTTAAGTTTGTGAAGCAACCATATTTTATATTGCTTCATTTAAGCTAAAAATTTACTAGGGCATTCTCCTATCCATCAATTCTCTCCACCAAGTTTTGGCTCAATTCATTAATCCATTTGCCCTATGCAAATTTTCCAAGTTTCTGTCCAGAGAGATGCTATATGAAGCAAGTGCTAGTTTGGTTCACTCAAATGGCATGAAACTTTTTGAGCATCTTCATATCTTCAAATCATTAGTCCATGCCCAATTTCAGCTCAAGTTGCCTCTTCATGTGAGTGCAGCTTCATCATCTCTAATTCTGGCCATTATAGTGGTTTCAACAAAGAAGTACCCTCTAAATTCCTCCTCTTAAACTGATTTTTGGTAATCAACATCATCTTAGTGATTGATCACACTATGCCAAAGATCTTAGTCCAACTCAGATCGTGAGCCACAACATGTATCAAACACCTTGTTGTTGCTCTAATTTGGATCCTCCTACCAATCTCTTCTTTGCCCCTGGGATATTTTCTTCCTTCATTGCACCTAAGGGCACTAAGGACTATCTCTCATGGACATGGTCGTTCCGGCCGAAGCGAGCCATTTGCACCAAAGTGCACCACAGGGATCACGCTTGCATCATTGCAAACCCAGCTACTGGCTCGATCAGCCACTTTATTCTCGTCGTCTTCCTTCTTGGCTCGACCTCCATTCATGTCTAGTAGCAGCCCCGTGAGCTCTGCGTAGCCACAATGCCTCTGCCTCGTCCTAGTTCGCCATTAATGCGCCGCGCTAGCTCCATGCCCGTGCATGCGTCTCGCCTCATCCTCCATTAGAGCCTGGCATGAGGCTGCGCCCGTGATGCTCTTGAGCTGTCCCCGGGTCTATAAATAGCATGCCCGAGTCCTCCGGCAGCTCCCAAGCCTCTCCTTGTTCCTCCTCGACCACCGGAGTGCCTCAATCTCGTTGTTCTTCTCACACCACCATAGCCCTCACGAGAGTTCATCTTGCTTCTGGCCATTCTAGCCACTCCCTCGCCTCTCCTCCACCTCCTCGAGCTTACATGTGCTCCGGCGGTTCGCCCCACCCCTCTTGAGAGCATCCCACATCACGGCCACCTCCACCGCCCGCCCGCCTCCTCCTCCGCCCCATGTCCTCCACCCCTCCCGGCCGCCTAGCTTCAACTCGGATGGGTGCGACAAGCCCTCACTTTCCGCAAGTGCCCTTGGCCGGGCAGGCCGAGACAGCTGGCAGCCGGCACCTCACTGTGCCCCTCCATGTTTCCTGCTATATATGTCCGGTCGGGCACGAGCCGAGGAAGAAGATCACCGCCGCCGAGGCCCCCGCCACTGGACCCCACTGCAGTGGCACACCCCGGGCCAGTGTTTTTAAGTGGAGACGTTTTCTTGAAATACGTTTTGTTATAGGAAAGCGCATTCTGAGAGGCTTCAGGCTGAAATACAATTTCTCTGAAAGAGTACTCTAGTTCTACTGCGGTCCAAAATACGTTTTCTCTATTCTGAAAATGTATTTCTCCTTATGCGCTTTCAGTTTTTCCTCTCAGGGACCTGTTGGTGATGAAAATATTCACATATTAGTCCCTGATCTTCATCACCTCATAACTCCGCAATCGTAACTCCGATCGGGGTGAAACCAACACCCGCTTCTTCGTCTCGATGAGATCTTTCTGTTGGTAACATTTTCTCTAGGTTGTCCCACAGTGAAAATGACTATTTTGCCCTTGCTTCTAATCAGCCCCCTCCGAGAGAGAAACATCTGGCGTTTCGTTCTGCGGCTTCACCGCACTTCTTCACGGAGTCTCCGTCACCCCCAGGAAAGCCACAACAGCCACTTGCATGATAGCCATGCAGTAGCCATGGTTTCTACTTGAATATTTAATAAAAGTTTGCCCGTTATCTGTCTGCTTGTTTGTTACTACTACCATTGTTTCGGTTATGCTCGTGGTTTCATGTTCACCTCCATGCTATGTTCCGATGCATATTGTTATCTTGTACTACTTGCTAGTATCATGTTCACATGTTATGCTTGGTAGTAGTAGTACATGTTGGTAGTAGTGATGTTTGGTCCGATGCATGTTCACCGTACATTATCCAAAGACTGCTTGTTGTGCATGTTCCTTTGCATCTAGTTGGTTACATGCTTACGTGGTAGTGTTCTTGTTATGTTCTTGCATGGTATTTATTGATGAGGTTAGTAGTCATGCTATGCTCATGTGTAAAGTTATGCTCATGCTCGTTAGTATGCCATGCTCATTTGGTTAAATTCTTCATTGTGGTTATGCTCGATGATTATGTTCCATGCTTATATTGATATCATGCTCATGCATTATAGTTGCATCATATTTTATTATGGCTTAGCTTATTGCATTCAAGTTTAACCGGATAATAATGAACTTGAACAATCATGTTGGCTGAGTCATGGTGCCACCCAAATCGAGCCGACCATTAAACCACATTTGCCTTTTATGGGAAGGCCCTAATGCGGTTTATTGTCATGCCTCTACGCCGTGCCTCCAAATAGGGAAGGTTATGGGCGCGCGCTACCCTGATCAGGTAGGCGGACATAAGCCTTGTGAGCCCGAGTTTGGTTATGTGCTCTTGTCCTTGTTTGGGACCGTTGATTGTTTTGCCACGACGGTGGCCGTTGGATGTCATTGGTTGACATCGGGGCCACCCAGGACTTAGCCCAGAGGGGACTTTGTCGGAGTGGCTGGGAGAGTGTGATGGCAATAGATCGATTTTGTCGGAATGCCGTTGGTCCACCCGAATGGGAGGGTGAGGCCATGGGTTCCGTGGTGTGGGTACAGTGTACTAGCCTCTGCAGAGTGTGTGTTAAATCTATCGATAGTCAGCGCATGGATAAGGGTCCAGTTAAATGATCGGTCACACTATGGGTCAACAGTAACAATAATAATAATGTGCTTAATAACAACCTCGGTTCGAGGATGAGAAAGAGAATGTGGTTGTGATCGTGAGATGATCACAGAGGTATCATGGATACCGAAGTTGGTTGATCTTTATGTGATCGTGAGAGGATCACCGTGGTATCAAGGATACCGAGTTGTTGGATATTTGTGGTGTTATGCGAGAATCATGGGTAAAGGTCAACCTCCTTGTGATCATGTACTGATTACTACGATATTGTAATACCAAGCTTGATTGGATCCCTGAGATGATCGTGGTGATGTCCGTGATGGTAAGCTTATGCATGTGATGGTTACGAGGTAACCCGAGCAGAGTAGTTGGTGCATGAAAGTGTCATCATGTTGCATGCTAGTATCATCGCGTTCATATGTTCATGCCATGCTCATATTGTTCTAGCTGTATCATGTTCATCTTGTTCATGCTAAGATTGATCTAATAGTATCATGTTAATCCTTGTTAACCTGTAATTTCCATGCCGTTATTCTGTCTTGATTGCTTTTGGTTATTGTGAGCTTGCAAGTACATTCAATGTAATACAGACACTGGCGTGTCATGCCGCCATTTGCAGTGTCGTTACGGATTGCTTGCTTGTTTGGTGTAGCTCCCGTGTTCGCGAAAGCTAGGATAAACATTCCAGCCGGTAGTCCCTATGGATTGGAGTCCATATCATCGCCGTTCGTTGTTAAGCATTGCGATGGGGTTCCGATGTCTCGAGTTGTTATGCTGCTTGCATAGAGCAACCGTGGTTGGCGTAAATACGCCGCGTGCGTTTGCTATTCATTGTAATATCGGAGACCTTGTATTCGTATTCGTGTTGTAATAGATAGTTGGTTGGTTCTATGCGAAGCAGTGCCGTATTCCAGAAGACTCCACCTCGATCTCTGGGCTGGAATACGGGGCGTTCCGGTTTCTCTGAGCCGGGGTGCCACATTCCCTCCATCCTAGAGTGAACTCCTGCAGGCTGGAGGACGATTATGACACCGACGAGCCTCGGCCGTGGATTCCCAGCGCTCCACCAGGCGTCCTCGGGTCGATCCTCCCTAGACTTCTGCCCGAGGGTCAGGCCGAGGCGACCTCAGGCGAGGCAACGACGCCCACTCCGTGAGGGTGCCCCACACCCTAGCGAGGCGGCGAGACGGTCCCATCTGTCATCTGAACCACATGCGAAGGATGGGGCGGCTGTCGAGGCGGGGACAGCGGTGCCAGGTCGCGACCTCAGCCGTCCTCAGCCTCTCCAGCGGCAGCGCGCAGGGCCGACCGAAGAGCACCCCACCGGTTCCCTGAGAACGACCAAGGCCGCGTTAAGGAAAAGCGGGGATGCCCTAGCTTTGTCCAAGAAGGGAGAAGAAAGAAAGGGCGTGGGTCGAGCCCCGATGAGCAAGTAATCTACCTTGCCCTCAAGATAAGCACATGTTGCGGTTATGCCCATAGTTTTTTCTCTTCCTGCCGCTTCAGCCGGGCACCACGACGAAGAAGAGAAAGGAGAATGCGAAACGAAGAGCCCCCAAATTCCCCGAGGGCACCATCGACCTCAGTCACGCGGCCGTGGTGGGCGTGGCAGCGTGTCGTGGCCGGCATGGCGTGGCCTCTGGGCGCCGAGCAACGCCAGCGCCCGAGCCTTCGAGCGCTTCGGCCGCCCTGGTGCCCTCGCCGACACGGGCTGGAGGAACGTTCGCCGAGTCTTTGGGGCTCAGGAGGTGATACTCCTCGCCACAACCGCAACGGTCTCGGCCCGGTGGATGAGGTGGTCTCCTGTCCCCGCTGACGGAGCGCATCCACGAGGACGTGGCGATGCAACCTCGGGAGGAACCAGCCTCTGCGAAGCTAAGCGGCTCTGGCCGTCCGCCATTGTCATCACGTCTGAAGGGAGCTTCGGGCTTCGGTGCCCCTAAGCCATCCTTGTCGCCACCCCTTGGATTTGGCGTCGACGTGCCTCTCTGCGCCTTTCTCGCCGGTCCCCGTCTTTGGCGAACTGCGGCCCCCTCGTCGGGCCCGGGGCCCTGGAGGAATCCTTGATGCGGCTTGAAGCTACGTCGGTATTTCCCCAAAGAGGAAGGGATGATGCAGCACTGCAGCGGTAGGTATTTCCCTCAGATATGAAACCAAGGTTATTGAACCAGTAGGAGAACCAAGCAACACAATGTAAACAGCCCTCGCACACAAATAACCACCACTGCGCAACCTGAAGTGTTAAAGGGTTGTCAATCCCTTTCGTAATGTGGCGCGAGAATTGGTGCGTGGACGGGAGAAAATTGTAATAGATTGAATAAATAGAGCGCAAATAAATAAAAGTGCAACAAGGTAATTTTGTATTTTTAGTTTAATAGATCTGAAAATAAATGCAAAGGAAAAGTAGATCGCAAAGGCAAATAATACGAGAAAGAGACCCGGGTGCCGTAGATTTCACTTGTGGCTTCTCTCGAGAAAAATAGCAAATGGTGGGTGAACAAATTGCCGTTGGGCAATTGATAGAACTTCAAATACACATGACGATATCTAGGCAATGATCATTATATAGGTATCACGTCCAAGATTAGTAAACCGACTCCTGCCTGCATCTACTACTATCACTCCACACATCGACCGCTATCCAGCATGCATCTAGTGTATTAAGTTCATGGAAAAACGGAGTAATTCAATAAGATCGAACCCACTACAAAGCACGTCTTCCCATTGCAATAATTCAATGACATGATCTAGACAAGATCTATCTATGTAGAGATAGACCCCATCATTTTATCGTTAGTAGCAACGATACATACGTGTCGGTTCCCCTTCTATCACTGGGATCAAGCACGTACCGTAAGATCGAACCCACTACAAAGCACCTCTTCCCATTGCAAGGTAAATAGATCAAGTTGGCCAAACAAAACCCAAATATCGGAGAAGAAATACAAGGCTATAAGCAATCATGCATATAAGAGATAAAAGAAACTCAAATAACTTTCATGGATATAAAAAGATAGATCTGATCATAAACTCAAGGTTCATCGATCCCAACAAACACACCGAAAAAAGAGTTACATCATATGGATCTCCAAGAGACCATTGTATTGAGAATGCAGCGAGAGAGAGAAAGCAATCTAGCTACTAACTACTACGGACCCAAAGGTCTACAAAGAACTACTCACACATCATGGGAGAGGCACCAATGGAGGTGGTGAACCCCATCCGAGATGGTGTCTAGATTGGATCTGGTGGTTCGACTCGTGGTAATTTGGATGAATATTTAAATCGATGCCTTTAGGGTTTTGGGAATATTGGGGTATTTATAGAGCAAAGAGGCGGTCCGGGGCACTCGAGGTGGGCACAACCCACCAGGGCGCGCCCTGGTGGGTTGTGCTCTCCTCGGAGCACCCCCCAGGCGCATTAAGGGCCCATTATGTTCCTTCTGGTCCAAAAAAATCTCCATAAAGTTTTGTTGCATTTGGACTCCGTTTGATATGGATTTCCTGTGATGTAAAAAACATGCAGAAAACAACAATTGGCACTTGGCACTATGTCAATAGGTTAGTACAAAAGATTATATAAAATGACTATAAAATGATTATAAAACATCCAAGATTGATAATATAGCAGCATGGAACAATAAAAAAATATAGATACATTGGAGACATATCAACATCCCCAAGCTTAACTCCTACTCGTCCTCGAGTAGGGAAGTGATAAAAACAGAATTTTTGGTGTGGAATGATGCCTATCATGTCATATAATATTTCTTTATTTATAGCATGGACATTTGGACTTTTATATTGTTCAAAGCAATAGTCTAGTTTTGACATGATAATTTAAATACTCAAGCATATCAACAAGCAACCATGTATGTCAAAATATCAATGCTAAAATAAGTTATCCCTAGCCCATCATGCTCAATCATTGATCCATTCGTGAAACACACTCGCATATTAGCTACATCCAATACTCAAGTACAATCATATTGCCTCCTAGTTGGTTCTTTTATGAGAGAAGATGGAGACTCAAAAAATAAAAATTGCATAAATTAAAAGAAAGGCCCTTCTCAGAGGGAAGTAGGGATTTGTAGAGGTGCCAGAGCTCAAAGCGAAAAACTTAGAGATAAAAACATTTTGGGAGATGTATCCATCCCACCAACGAAAACGACTTAGAGTTCCCAACACTTTCCATGCTAGATATATCATAGGCGGTTCCCAAACAGAAAATAAAGTTTATTACTTTTTCCACCATACTTTCACTTTCCATGGCTAGCCGTATCCACGGTTGCCTTCCATACCAACACTTTCCAAGGAATTTTTTATTTGAAAACATAAAGTAAATTCATTTTTTTCATTTCAGGACAGGGCATCCCTAATACATTTGCCTTACTCTCGTGCAATGATAAGTGAATAAACACTCATCTTGAGAATAATACATCTAGCATGGAAAATATTATTAATTTCCCCTTACGCTCATGAAATGTAAACGTAACACACAAAAGAGAAGTTTATTTTGAAAATTAGAGATGGCACATACAAATTTGCTTAGAACAGCAAAAGAATACCGCATATAGGTAGATATAGTGGACTCATATGGCAAAACTGGTTTAGAGGCTTTTGGATGCAAAAGTAGTGATCATACTTAGTGCAAGATGAAGGCTAGCAGAAGATTGAGAAGCGACCAACAAAGAAACGAATAATATCATAAGCGAGCATTAAGCATAATTAACACTTTATAATGCACCACAAGTAGGATATAATTTCATTGCATAATTATTGACTTTCGTGCTTGAATAGTGAGTCACAAATCTTAACACCAATATTCTTACTAAAGCATAATTACTCATCAACATAACTCACATATCACATCATCATATCTCAAAACTATTACTAAGAATCAAGTTTATTTTGTCCAATGATCTTCATGAAAGTTTTTATTATATCCTTCTTGGATATCTATCACTTTGGGACTAATTTTCATGTGTTGCTTTTCATAAGCTCAAACATATATAAGTGAAGATCATGAGCATAATTTTTCTTTCTTTGTCTCAAATTAGTTTAAGTGAAGCAAGACAGAATTTCTTGAAAATTTTACTAACTCTCAAATAAATCTAAGTGAATCAAGAGAGCATTTCTTCAAAAATACTAAAGCACACCGTGCTCAAAAAGATATAAGTGAAGCACTAGAGCAAGTCCACAGCTCATAAAAAATTAAGTGAAGCATAGAGAGCAATTCTAACAAGTCATGACATAATTTTGGCTCTCCCAAATAGGTGTGTCCAGCAAGGGATCAAGACTTAAAACACAAAATAAAACAAATAAGAGTCATATCATACAAGACGCTTCCAAGCAAAACACATAGTATGTGACGAATAAAAATATAGCTTCGAGTAAAATACCGATGGTCGTTACACTATTAGAAAACAGGGCTTTGGTTACAACCCAATATACACATTAGTCCCGGTGCATTACGAACCGGGACTAATGTGAGCATTATTCCGATTCGAAAGCGCGCATGCATCGGCCCAGTTCGAATGGGACCTTTAGTCCCGGTTGGAGACACCAACCGGGACTAAAGGGTTTGCGACCGGCTGCCAACGGTGCGAGCCCCTTTAGTCCCGGTTGGTATCTCCAACTGGAACTAAAAGGTCTATCTTTGGTCCCGGTTGGAGGTACAAACCGGGACTAAAGCCTAAAGTTCAATTTTTTTTATCAAATTTCAATTTTTTCCTCCCAGCTCTTTAGTCCCGGTTGTTGTCTTTAACCAGGACTAAAGTTCTATCTTTAGTCCTGGTTAGAGACACCAACCGGGACTAAAGCCTTTCACCACATTAAACTTGGAAAAATCATAACTAAATCATTCTAATTCAGAAAAATACATATAATATATCAAAATTTGCAGAACAAAAAGATTGATCCACCTGGATGTCTTCCTTTTGTGATGTCTTCCTGCCGCACCAGAAACAGACATAAATAGTCCGGAGAGTCATGGAGGTGATGTGGAAGGTACTCAACCCATTGATCGCCTGAAGACGAAGGTACTCGAGTGCAGTACATGCACGGAGCAGGCGCTCCAGGTCACCCTTTGAGAGGAAGATGGCGACGAGCTCAAGGTGCTTCAGTCGTGGTAGAATAAGAGCGGGTGTCGGTGTCAAAACCGGCGGATCTCGGGTAGGGGGTCCCGAACTGTGCGTCTAAGGTTGATGGTAACAGGAGGCGGGGGACACGATGTTTACCCAGGTTCGGGCCCTCTCTATGGAGGTAATACCCTACTTCCTCGCTTGATTGATTTTGATGAATATGAGTATTACAAGAGTTGATCTACCACGAGATCGTAATGGCTAAACCCTAGAAGTCTAGCCTGTATGATTATGATTGTCTTCTCTATGGACTAAGCCCTCCGGTTTATATAGACACCGAAGGGGACTAGGGTTGTATAGAGTCGGATACAGAGAAAGGAATCTTCATATCCGAACGCCAAGCTTGCCTTCCATGCCAAGGAGAGTCCCATCCAGACACGGGTGAGAGTCTTGGGTCTTGTGTCTTCACAGCCCAACAGTTCGGCCCACATCAACAGGTCGGACGTCCGAGGACCCCTTAGTCCAGGACTCCCTCAGTAGCCCCTGAACCAGGCTTCAATGACGAGGTATCCGGCACACTGATTGTCTTCGGCATTGCAAGGCGGGTGAGGGAGTCCCGGATTAGGGGATGTCCGGATAGCCGAACTATCACTGTTGGCCGGACTCCTGGACTATGAAGATACAAGATTGAAGACTTCGTCCCGTGTCCGGATGGGACTTTCCTTGGCGTGGAAGGCAAGCTTGGCGGTGCGGATATGTAGATCTCCTACTATTGTAACCGACTGCAGTAACCCTAACCCTATCCGGTGTCTATATAAACCGGAGGGTTTTAGTCTGTAGGACGAACAACAATCATACCATAGGCTAGCTTCTAGGGTTTAGCCTCTCGATCTCGTGGTAGATCTACTCTTGTACTACCCAGATCATCAATATTAAGCGGTGAGTAGGGTATTACCTCCATCGAGAGGGCCCGAACCTGGGTAAAACATCGTGTCCCTTGTCTCCCTGTTACCATCCTCCTAGACGCAGTTCGACCCCTACCCGAGATCTCGCCGGTTTTGACACCGACATTGGTGCTTTCATTGAGAGTTCCTCTGTCGTCACCTATAGGCCCGATGGCTCCTTCAATCATCAACAACGACGCGGTCCGGTGAGACTTTTCTCCCGGACAGATCTTCAGATTCGGCGGCTTTGTACTGCGGGCCAATTCGCTAGGCCATCCGAGCAGATCGAAGCTACGCCCCTGGCCATCGTGTCAGATTTGGAAGCGTGAACTATACGGCCGATGTCCGCGGAGATTTGATCTTCGACCGGATTCAACCACAACCAAAGCGTGCCGCCTTTGCTTCGATGGGCACGATCTAGCTCTGCCGCCCGAGCAGTGTCCGGAGGCCGCACTGTAGTCCGCTCCGACCCTTAGCTCGGAGTCGACTCCCCGATCGAGGACGAGTGGTTGGACACCGCCTCGGGGCTACGATCTCAACGGCGATTGAGCCGAACTCCATCCTCGTCCGTTGCGAGACCGTGACTCAGTGGTGCGGACTCCTCTCAGACTCGAACCCTCCATACTTTGCCAATCGAATCCGATTGGGCGCCGGTTATGGAGTTCATCGCTGCGGACATCTTTCAAAGACTTCGCCCTTGGCGACATCCTGAATTCACTAAAATCTCTCTTTATCTCGAGAGCCCTGGCGGACTACGGTCCGGGAAGGTTGGGATGCGGACGACGAAGAAATTCAACGCCCACCCACCACCCACTTTGTAGCCACTGTCGATGATTTAACCGACAGGCTCGACTTCGACTCAAGACATCGACGGTATGGACGACGATGCGGGAGATTTACCAAGAACCAGCACCCACAGTGGCAATCGGAAGGCCACTTCATCATATGACATATACATGGTGGACATGCCAAAAGATGGGAATGGCGATGGAACGGCGGAGGATGACCCTCCAAGAAACAACCCAAACGCCGACGTCGCCGGGCGCCGTTTCTAAATCCCGCCACAAGAAAAGCGGTGATTCCGCACGGGAGACAATAACACTGGGGCCGGTGCGAAGATGACCCCTCCAGCAGGACTCAAAGCGGCAGAGGAGGGAGAAGCAAGATCGCCTGACAAAGGCGGAAGAAAGAGAGGTAGAGGGCGATAATTATGCGCCTCCCTCCGTAGATGAGGCAAGCCTCGGCGATGACCAATTTGTCGTGCCCGAGGATCCCACCGAACAGGAGCGCTTTCAAACGCAGCTTATGGCCACGGCAAGCAGCCTCAAGAAAAAGCAGCAATAGCTTAGAGTCGACCAAGACCTCGCTAGTCGACAGATGGACTGCAGTCCTTGCAGCCGAAGAGTATGAACTCGAGCGCCCCTCCAAGAGATACCCCAAACGCAGGCTGCTACCCCAATTAGAGGAAGCAGCACCCAAACCTACATCACCAACACATGAAGCGGCCGACCGGCCACCCCGTGGTCGCGACAGAGAGGCCTCTAGACCCTCCATTCAAGCCGCATTCGGCGTCGCCGAAAAGTACCAAGGCACTTGGGAAACGCGCCCAGACTGCGAGACATATTGGAGGACAAGGCAAGGCAAACAAGATCGATCTACGGATCGCGTGGCGCCCACAACACGTGATGATAACCGCCACGCTGGATACAAAGAACTCCGGCCGGGCGAACACAAGAGACAAAGCTCATATGAGCTACATCGTGATATAGCCCAAGACAGAGGCGCCGCACACCCACTATGCTTCACAGATGAAGTAATGGATCATCAAATCCTCGAGGGCTTCAAACCCGTAAACATCGAATCATACGATGGTACCACAGATCCTGCGGTCTAGATCTGTGACACTCCAAAAATTTTGGTGGTTTCTTTTTCAAAAGAACCTTGCTTGGTTTGAAAGAAGGTCATTTAAACCCTTCCTAAAAACCATCTTCTAGGTTTGCCCTCTAAAAAACCCTTTTTGGATTTAGTTTCTTTTAAAAAAAGAAAACCCTCTTAGTTTTGGGCTTTTGTTTGGTTTTGATCCCTTCAAATTTTTACCATGCCACCTATGGTGAAAATTTTCCAAAAAAAACCTCTCCCCCCACTTTGGTTCAACCCCAACATTCTGTCAGAACTAATAAATCCATTTTTGGATTTTATTCCAATTAATTCTCCCCCCAAAATAATTCTGCCTATACTTTTGAGCCTAGGTGGATTGCAAAGCAAGTACCCAAATGCTTTTGACTGGTAATCTAAACTCAACACCCCTGGATAGTACTTTGTACCCACAACCCAGAACCATCTTGATCCACTCTTCTCCTGTTCAAATTTTTCAAATTGCACTCACTGCAAGTTTGGACCAGTTTTGCCAAATTTGGTGAAATTCATATCTACACATCTCCAAAAATTCCACAAATATTCAGGCAGCCTCTAGATGCAATGAGAGGCCCCTCCACCAAAAACCAGCTCAAGGAAAAATCCCTACATGCCTAGATCATTCTGTCGAACACCTTGCATGCACTGTTTCTGTCCAAATTCAGTTAAGTTCAGACATTCAGAGTCGATCTTCGTCAGTGACTTCGTTCACGAGCTCACAGTGCGCTTGGCACGTAGCTCACGGCCAGGCTCGCTTGTCCAGAGCCTCACACGCGCGCTTGGCGCCTTCCTGGCGTCTCGCGGTGGCCGTAGCGCCGTAGCGGCCGACAGGAAGCAGAACGGCGGCTCAACGCCGTTCGTCGCCGCCCAAGCATCCTGATGGCTCCGCGTGGCCACCTCTCCTTGCTGGGCCAAGACGCATGCAAAGACTGGCTGCTGGCGCTGGCACGCAGAAAGCACGCTCTTCTGGGCTACGACGGGCCGTGCGGCCGTTCCGTCGAGGGCAGGCCGTAAACCTCCCTCCCGTGCTGAGCTGGACCCCAAAATGGCACCACTTCTTCACCTAGGCGATGCTCAAACCCCTAAGCCGACCGTCCGGCCACAGCACCGCCGTAATCGACTCGCCGGACTTATCCGTGCACGGCAACCGACTCGGGCCGGCTATATATAGCACCCCCCGAGCCCACTCTCACCCCGCACGACTCCACTACCCCACTAGACCCCGCCCAGCCTCTGGGAGAGCCCCGAGGGGCCCTTCTTCCCCGACTCCGGCCACTTCGTTCCGCCTCGGCCTCTAGCTTGATTCACTGCGGTGAGGCCATCTCCGGTGCCCAAACCTCGTCCGTAGCCTTCTCTTACACCTAGTGCTCTAACCCCCACCTCAATTCGATCCTTGCAGCCCTCCTCGGCGAGATCCATCAACGCCCGAACCACCGTCCGCCCGGGGTTGAGACCGCCCGTCAACGTGGTGCTCATCGGCGACCAACTCCACCACCCAGGCCAAAGCGGAAGGACACGGTGAGCACGTTGGTAACCTCCGATCCTCCTCAAGACGCCGTAGATCGCCACTGGCGATCATGCCCCTCGGGCGCCAAATCTCTGCTTCCGTTTTCAAACCCGACGGGTGGTCCTCCCGCCGCCTTTTTTCTTCTTTTTGAATCAAGTTTTCTGAAACGCCTTGGGCAAAATACGTCTTCCCCACTGGATCGACGTGTTGAGATCAAGCGTTTTACATTTTATAAAGAAAACCACAGGAAGTTTCGTTTCATTACGTAAAGGTCCCTGGACTAAAACACTAATAACTTTTAAACAGAAGAGTATTTTTGATTGATTCTTTTTCTGTTCTCCTTAGATTTTTGTCTAGTTTTTTATCATATTTACTAAAAATTATTTGGAACACTTTTCTGTACACTCACGGTATTTATGTTGCGTGCGTATTTTTTTTCCTATACCGTAGATACCGGAGGAGGTGACGAAGCTGCAAACTTCGCACAGTTAGATTCCGACTACTCCGAACCAGGCAAGCATGTTTGAACTCTTGATATGATGAGTGTTGTTGCATGTGTGCATTTTAGTAGGGTCATGGCATGTTTATGAACATCACTTTGAATGCTACATTTCATGCACCTAATTGGAAAGTAAGTTTCGGAAAGCATTATGTTGTTGAATACATATTTGCATAGCCATGTGTTGGCATGAGGATGGGTAAGATGGCAGTGTTGTGACATGCCAGTCTTATGCCAGGTTATTTCAACCTCCGTGTCATTATGACACCGATCACTTTCCCATTCATTCCTTTCTACACTGTCACATGTTTTCCGAAAGGAATATGGCATAGTAAGTTGCAAACCGTTTTCCTGGTACACACCAAAAGAGAGGCTGGGGTGAGGGTTCCATGGCCCTGGATTAAAGCCCGCCACCCGGCCGGGGGCATGGGTGTTTCGGTTGGGACCGAGAGGGGCACCCCTTAGAGCTGCCAGATATAAATTTGATCCCATGCTATTCGAGGTTGTGACCTCCCGTCTCAAAGTTTTTCTTGGACGTTACCTGTGGTGATTCCTCGGCTTCGAGATGAAATGGGTGTGTACTAGTTAAATGTGTTTCCTCTTGAAATATCAGAACGGAACTAGTCCTTCGTGACTACAGAAATCCGTTGGCTGTGTTCAGTTCTTCCAAACACTGCAGAGTCCCAATCTTTCAATTATCTTGTACTTTGTTCAAGTACTATAATTATCTTATCTTGTCAGGTATTCAGCCTCAGTGACAAAAACTCCGGTGGGATTTATAAGAAATAAATCCGGTTAAAAGATTATTCTTGCGAATGGACTAACCCTGTTATTATTTTTTGTTATGAGCCCTGTCTGTGATGTCGCTCAGACATCCGACGGTGGCATACCTGTTAACTACTTCTGTTATAAGCCCTGTCTGTGATGTTGCCCAGACGTCCGACTGTGGCATTTCTTTTAAGCCCTTTATGTGATGTCGCCCAGACGTCCGACTGTGGCATTTCTTTTTATGCCCTTTCTGTGATGTCGCCGCACGTCCATTCGTGGCATTTCTTTTAACCCCCGTTCGTGATGTCGCCTGCACGTCCGATCGTGGCATTTCTTTTAAGCCCTTTATGTGATGTCGCCAGACGTCCGACCGCGTGGCATTTCTTTTAAAGCCATGTTCGGTGATGGCGCCAGACGTCCGATCGTGGCATTTCTTTTTAAGCCCTTTATGTGATGTCACCCGGACGTCCGATCGTGGCATTTCTTTTAAAAGCCCTGCTCGTGATGTCGCCAGACGTCCGATCGTGGCATTTCTTTTTAAGCCCTTTATGTGATGTCGCCTGCACGTCCGACCGTGGGTGGCATTTCTTTTAAGGCCTTTATGTGATGTCGCCAGACGTCCGATCGCGGGCATTTCTTTTAAAGCCTCGTTCGTGATGTCGCCAGACGTCCGGATCGTAGTATTTCTTTTAAGCCCTATATGTGGCGTCGCTTAGACGCCCTACTGCAGCATGCCTTTTAAGTTGCTTACCTTTCGAGGCGTCGCTCCAGACACCCGATCGGTTTTCATCTATTTATTTTATTTATCAAGTCCTGCAAAAATCTTACCATTGTTATATGAGCATCATCCTTTATTCATGACGCATTCATGCATTCATTGATTATATCTTTTGTCCGAACTGTCTTGCGAGTACTTTCAAGTACTCACCTGGCTTGTTGATTTGGCCAGATGCTGATGAAGGCGATCTCTTGGATGAAGAGTTTGATAGCGAGTCCGACGCCTAGAGGAGTCCCAGTCAGTCCCATGCGATCCTGTCTTGATCATTGTATTATCCGCTTCCGCAAACCCAAATAAATGCATCGAGCCTCCACTCGACGCTCGATGTGCTGCCAGTAGAAGTCAAGTTATCCACCATCATTTCATTTTCTCGAGCTAGTAGCATGCCACCACACCCCTGTGACATATCCGCCTATATGTAAGATATTGGCGAGTTTGTAATAAAGCTGTTGAGCAGCCTCAGCTCAACCTCAGATATATTTGATGCTACTGGTTCCCTGTTTATCAAGCTTTTGTCTACCAGAAAGGATGACTTTTCCTATACTGGTTTTAAAAGATCGGTTTTATCAATAAAATTTTTTTTTATTGAAAAGCCGGTCGTGACAGACTTGGTAACCAGAGCCAGGCTGACTCTAGGAAGCCACTAGGTGCGATCGCTATTTGGTTACTAACATGATAGAGTTATTCATGTTTTTACAAATGTAGTCATTTTCCCATAAATAAGATAAAATTTATGATCCGATCATTTAGAATTCTTGCCTACTTTTGTAGATGGTCGGCAACGACTCCATGAGTCTCAAATGTTAGCCAACGCGTGCTCGAGGGTTCATCAAACTCCTCTCCTTCATCGTTCGGTCGCGATGGGGCCATCCGCGCCTACTCTTCACGCTTTATCCACACAAGACCAACGACAGTCTGACTATGCACCAGTCAGCGGTGTAATCTGTGAGGAGGCCCTGGCCGAGATACGCCAGCCTCCGATTCATGGGGAGAGCCATGCCTACGTAAAGGCATGCTATGCAGATGGCTGCCCGCGAGACGATAGCCCGTCTTCGGATGTTCTTCCTGCAATGAAGACCTATCGCTACCGCTACCTTCCATGCCATGTGCCTTATACCTGCTACTACTCTTTCTCTTGCCCTGCAGGAGAGCGAGACGAAGCCTTTGAGATGCTTGTCGAGTACCTCCGCCTCTGGAGGCAAGCATTCGATCGCATGGTGGATGACCTCAGCTGCACGCATGGACTCAGTTCATGGTTGTGCCGCTAACAGGAGGAACTCCCCGCACACCGCCCGCCACCCGACTTTTGTGTCATCCATGCCTCTCACTCACTCCACCGGTGATTTCGCCACGGCTCGTCAGTCTCCGCCTCCCACAGAGGAATTTAACCAGGCTATTGCACCCACTCCCGTCCGCTCAAGCACCACTTGTTGCACCCATTCCTATACGCTTGCCCCACCTATTCCACCCACTCGTGTTCTTGTTCTTCCACCCACGGCACCTACTCCATCCGCTCAGCGCAACGCTTCTCATCCGGAACCTATTAGCGAAGAGGAGGTTGATTCCCAACTGCCTCTACGCCTCACCCTCGGCAGGCCAAGGAGATCCTCACCATATCCGGATCGAGTACGCCAGAGACGCCATGCGATGTATCGGCTTGTGTAATATGTTTTATGTACTTAGGTTGTGAGAAGTAGCCTGCTCACAAGATCATGTAGAGTCTGGAGAAGTGCACTAGTTTAAATAACATGTCAGGATTATGTACGCATATCCTGAGTGATGTAATGTATAATTATGCCCGCATGTAAGATACGCACTAGTCTTTCTCCACGCAAAATCGTGTGTTTCCAAAAATATCCTGGAGTTAAAAAAATGTTCTTTGTGTGTGATTTTATTGGCTTTTGCGACTCTCTTTCTATTCTTACGAGTTCACAAAATATATCACCAGAGAGAAAGATGTCTCGCCCTTGGACGCGCTTCCATGCCAATTCAGCCGTAAGAAAATTATGGCACACCGCAGTAACCACAATTTCACTCGTGGTCGACAAGCCAACAGATGTTGAAACAGCTGCCATAATACACAAGTTTGTCATTTGTATGAACAGAGTCAAGAAGAATACCAGCAAATGATGAACCAATTCATCCATATGGGAAGTAACCGTGGTCAGTATCAACATCAATCCAAATTATCTGAGTTACAAAAGACACGTCCTCCAACATTTTCTCATACGGACAAGCCTCTTGAAGCCGAGGACTGGCTTCGAGACATGGAGAGAAAATTAATTATCGCACAGTGTTCGGACCGTGAAAAGTAATCGTATGCACCTCATTATCTCACAGGTGCAGCCGCATCATGGTGGGAAAACTTCCTGCACATGCACCCCAACGAAAATGAAATCACCGGGAAATTTTCAAAGAAGGTTTTCGTGGGGCACATATTCCTAAGAGCGCCATGAAAATCAAGAAGAAGGAATTTGATGAACTCAAGCAAAGAGCCATGATAAAGGTCTCAATACAACAGCCAATTCACATCACCGTCTTCGCTACGCCAATGAAGAACGAATGACCGAGAGCAAGAAGATGGAAAAATTCTTGGAAGGCCCGGCACCCGCCTCTTATGCCAAATAGTCGCGCATACCTTTCCAGATTTTAAGACAACTTTGGTGGATAAGGCCATTACCACTCGAAAATGAGCGACCTAGTTCGAAGATTTCCATAAGCGGAAAAGGGACCGCATTACTTTCTCTCGCAATCATGTATAAGAAGGAATTTCGAAAGGGGGATTCACACAAAACCCCGACGAATAATTCACGTCCAACCAAGAATTTCCATGCAAGAGACAAAGAGTTCACCTATCGCCCAGGCGTTACCTGCTATGCTTGTGGAGAAGAAGGGCACTATGCCAAGCAGTGTCCCAAGCCAAGGAACTCAAACCCGAAGCTCAATAATGGTGGAAATAATTCAGCACCAAAACGAAGCAATTTCAACCCCAACAACAATCACCGGAAAGGTCACTTGAACCACATGACCCGAGAGGAAGCACAGAACGCCCCAGATATCGTGACTGCACGCACTCTGGCCAACACAATTCCTGCCATGGTTTTGTTTGATTCTGGAGCTTCTCACTCATTCGTTTCGAAAAGTTTTGCTTTGCAAATTAATTTTTCGATGCTTCCTTTGGAAAAATCAATGATCATCAAGTCCCCTGGAGTTGAGCAAGTGACCCAGAATTACTGTCAAGGTGTGGTTATTGAATTTGAAGGATTGAAGTTTTATGCCAACCTTATTGTGCTGGAAAGCAAGGGACTGGATGTCATCCTAGGAATGGATTGGTTAACCACCAAAAAAGTTTTTATTGACTGCTTCAACCGTACCGTGATTCTCACCCACCATCATGGGAAGAAAATAAAAGTTTCAGCCAAAGAGAGACAAATACCTTGACAACCTAGATTAAACAAGGTGGACGTTTCTGAGCTGAGCAAGGTTCCAGTGGTATGTGAATTTCCTGCACGATTTCCGTAAGAACTACTGTGCATGCCACCGCATCGAGAGATAGAATTCAGCATTGAGCTAGCACCGAACCACTCCGATTTACAAGAAACCTTCATGTAATGGCACCATCCGAATTGGTGGAGTTGAAGAAGCAAATTAAAGAATTATTGGAGAAAGGATACATAATGAGCCAGCTCCTCACCTTGGGGTTCTCCAATTTTATTTGCCAAAAGAAGGACGGAACAATGAGGTCGTATTGATTATCGGAGCTCTCAACATGGTCACAATCAAGAACAAATACCCAATGCCTCGAATAAATGATTTATTCGATCAGCTCACAAGCCAAAGTCTTCTCAAAAATTGACTTGAGATCAGGATACCACCAATTAAAAGTGCGAACAGAAGATATTCCCACGACCGCCTTCACCTCCAGATATGGGCTATATGAATTCACAGTGATGCCATTCGGGCTAGCGAACGCCCCCGCCTATTTTGTTCACCTCATGAACAAAGTGTTTATGAAGTATATGGACAAGTTTGTTGTAGTATTCATCGATGATATTCTGATATATTCCAAAACACCAGAAGAGCACGCCGAACATCTCAGGATTGTACTCGGAGAACTCAGGAAACATCAACTGTACGCCAAATTCAGCAAATGTGAATTTTGGTTAAGGCAGGTAGGTTTTCTGGGCCACGTGCTAACCCAAGAAGGTATTGCAAGAGACCCGAAAAAGTCAAGGCCGCTTCTTGGTTGGAAACCACCAGCTAACGTAATGCATTTATTTAAGTTTCTTGGGAATGGCAGGATATTATCGGAGATTTATTGAAGGATTCTCCACTATAGCAAAGCCCATGACACAATTGCTCAAGAAAGGCAAGAAGTTTGAATGGACAGAAGCATGTGAGAAAAGCTTCCAAGAGCTAAAAAGCAAATTAACAACAGCACCAGTATTAATCGTGCCAGATATACACAAGAATTTTGAGGTATATTGTGATGCATCCCGGAAAGGCCTCGGATGCGTATTAATGCAAGAAGGCAAGGTAGTTGCGTATGTCTCTAGACAACTACGCAAGCATGAGGAAAATTATCCCACTCATGACTTGGAATTAGCAGCGGTCATTCATGCACTCAAGGAATGGAGACACTTCCTACTTGGGAATCGTTGTGAGATATACATGCACCATAAGAGTCTTAAGTATATTTTCACACAACCAGAGCTAAACTTACGGGCAACGACGTCAAGTTAGAGTTGGTGAAGGATTATGATGTTGGAATCCACTATCATCCCCGGAAAAAGCAAATGTTGTGGCAGATGCACTTAGCCGAAATCCCAAAGACGGACGCCAACAAAGATACCAAAGTCGAGGCCAGAATTTCAACAGGAATTTGCCCGACTCGGTCTAATAATGGTCACCAAGACAAGTAGGTCGAATATAGAAATACAGCCTACCCTCGATGTAAAGAATCAAGGAAACCCAAAGACGGGCACCCCAAAGATTGAGGGCATAAAAAGGAAAGTGAGTTTGGGAAGAACCTCGTAATTCAACATAGACGAAAGCAAGGAATATTGTGGTATGGAGAGAGGTCATGCATCAAATGTCAAAGACCTCAAATAGCGTGAGATATTGAGTGAAAATCACACAGCTCCGTATTCAATCCATCCCGAGGGACAAAATGTACAAGGATCTTGAGAAAAAAATTTGGTGGCACGGTATGAAGAGAGATATAGCCACGTTCATTTACTGCTTGTGACTCTTGTCGGTGATATCAAGGCCGAGCACCGAAACCACCGGGCTGTTACACCAAATAAGATACCCGAGTGGAAATGGGACGAGATTGGAATGGACTTTATCGTTGGACTACCACGGTCACAACATCGGAAACTTGACATGCCATATGGGTCATAAGCTGACAGATTAACCAAGGTGGCACATTTTATTCCGGTAAAACAACTTACACCACTCGTAGACTAGCTGGACTTTATCCGCCCGTATCGTCTGCTGCATGGAGTCCCTAAGACTATCATCTCCGATAGAGGCACACAGTTCGCTCTACTTTCTGGGATCACCTACAACAGTAATCGGGACTCAACTAGCCTTCAATGCCGCATATCACCCCTGCATCGATGGACAAACGGAACGCCAGAACGAAATCTTAGAAGACATGCTAAGAGCCTGTGTCCTCACCTACGGGAACAGTTGGGAAGAAAGTTTGCCATATGGAGAGTTCGCATACAACAACAGCTATCAAGCCAGCTTGCAAATGGCATCCTTTGAAGCACTATATGGGAGAAGATGTCGTACCCCGCTAAATTGGTCAGAGACCGGAGATAGCCATATCTTTGGCCCAGATATGCTCAAGGAGGCCGAGGAGAAAGTTAAGACAATTAGAGAACGACTCAAAACGGCTCAAAGTCGGCAAAAGAGTTATTACGACCGAAAGCATCGGGAAATCAGTTTTGAACCCGGAGAATTAGTATACCTAAGAGTTTCTCCTATGAAGGGTCTGCAACGATTCAAGATTAAGGGGAAACTAGCACCAAGATTCATCGGACCATTTCATGTAGTGGCCCGACGAGGCGAGGTAGCCTACCAGCTGGATCTGCCCGGAGACTTGTCCGGTATCCACAACGTGTTTCACATCTCGCAGTTGAGAAAATACATGAGCAACCCAGAGAAGCAAGTTTCACATGAATACATTGACGTGCAACCAGACCTCACTTACCGGGAGCACCCGATAAAAATATTAGAAGAGTCTGAGAGGAGGACCCGACGGAAAACCATTAAGTTTTTCGTAGTTCAATGGAGTAATCACACCGAGAATGAAGCAACGTGGGAGAGCGAGGATTTCCTTGGACGTAACACCCACACCTGTTTAAGGATCAGCTGAAATCTCGGGGACGAGATTTTTCCTAAGGGGGTAGGTGCTGTGACACTCCAAAAAATTTGGTGGTTTGTTTTTCAAAAGAACCTTGCTTGGTTTGAAAGAAGGTCATTTAAACCCTTCCTAAAAACCATCTTCTAGGTTGGCCCTCTCAAAAACCCTTTTTGGATTTAGTTTCTTTTAAAAAAAGAAAACCCTCTAAGTTTTGGGCTTTTGTTTGGTTTTGATCCCTTCAAATTTTTACCATGCCACCTATGGTGAAATTTTTCCAAAAAAACCTCTCCCCCCACTTTGGTTCAACCCCAACATTCTGTCAGAACTAATAAATCCATTTTTGTATTTTATTCCAATTAATTCTCCCCCCAAAATAATTCTGCATATACTTTTGAGCCTAGGTGGATTGCAAAGCAAGTACCCAAATGCTTTTTGATCTGGTAATCTAAACTCAACACCCTCGGATAGTACTTTGTACCCACAACCCAGAACCATCTTGATCCACTCTTCTCCTGTTCAAATTTTTCAAATTGCACTCACTGCAAGTTTGGACCAGTTTTGCCAAATTTGGTGAAAGTCATATCTACACATCTCCAAAAATTCCACAAATATTCAGGCAGCCTCTAGATGCAATGAGAGGCCCCTCCACCAAAAACCAGCTCAAGGAAAAATCCCTACACGCCTAGATCATTCTGTCAACACCTTGCATGCACTTTGTTTTACATCCAAATTCAGTTAAGTTCGTACATTCGTAGTCGATCTTCGCTGCTGACTTCGTTCACGAAGCTCACAGTCTTTGGCAACTTGGCACGTAGCTCATGGCCAGGCTCGCTTGTCCAGAGCCTCACACTCGCGCTTGGCGCCTTCCTGGCGTTGGTGGTGCCTGGCTCGCTGCCGGGCGTGTCTCAAGAAGGTCAGAAGCGCCAGAAGCGGCCGACAGGAAGCAGAACGGCGGCTCAACGCCGTTCAGCGCCGCCCAAGCATCCTGGTAGCTCCGCGTGGCCACCTCCTTGCCAGACGATGCAGCACCGTCGCCGTGGGCGCGGCACGGCAAAGCGCTCTCTGCCGAGGGGTCAGGCGGCCGTTCCGTCGAGGCGTGCCGTAAACCTCCCTCCGTGCTGAGCTGGACCCCAAAATGGCACCACTTCTTCACCTAGGCGATGCTCAAACCCCTAAGCCGACCGTCCGGCCACAGCACCGCCATAATCGACTCGCCGGACTTATCCATGCACGGCAACCGACTCGGGCCGGCTATATATAGCACCCCCCGAGCCCACTCTCGCCCCGCACGACTCACTACCCCACTAGACCCCGCCCAGCCTCTGGGAGAGCCCCGAGGGGCCCTTCTTCCCCGACTCCGGCCACTTCGTTGCTCGGCCTCCACCTTGATTCACTCACGTGAGGCCATCTCCGGCGCCCAAACCTCGTCCGTAGCCTTCTTACACCTAGTGCTCTAACCCCCACCACAATTCGATCCTTGCAGCTCCTCGGGCGAGATCCATCAACGCCCGAACCACCGTCCGCACGGAGTTGAGACCGCCGTCAACGTGGTGCTCATCGACGACCAACTCCCCCACCCACCGGTGCGGAAGGACACGGTGAGCATGTTGGTAACCTCCGATCCTCCTCCCTCGCCGTAGATTGCCGGGCCAAGCGATCACATGACCCTCGGGCGCCCAAATCTCTACTTCCGCTTAAACCCGGACGGGTGGGTCCTCCCCGACAGCTTTTTTCTTCTTTTGAATCGTTTTTCTGGAAACGCCTTGAGCAAAATACGCCTTCCCTAATCGGACTGACGTGTTCGAGATCAAGCGCTGCCGCGTTTTATAAAGAAAACCTCAGGAAGTTTCGCTTTCATTACAGTAAAGGTCCTCGGACTAAAACACTAATAACTTTTAAACAGAAAGAGTATTTTGATTGATTCTTTTCTGTTCTCTTTAGATCTTTGTCTAGTTTTTATCATATTTATTAAAATTATTTGGAACACTTTTCTGTACACTCACGGTATTTACGCTATGCGTGCGTATTTTTTTCCTATACCGTAGATACCGGAGGAGGTGATTTGAGCTGCAAACTTCGCATGCTTAGATTCCGACTACTCCGAACCAGGCAAGCATGTTTGAACTCTTGATATGATGAGTGTTGTTGCATGTGTGCATTTTAGTAGGGTCATGGAATGTTTATGAACATCACTTTGAATGCTACATTTCATGCACCTAATCGGAAAGTAAGTTTCGGAAAGCATTATCTTGTTGGATACATATTTGCATAGCCATGTGTTGGCATGAGGATGGGTAAGATGGCAGTGTTGTGACATGCCAGTCTTATGCCAGGTTATTTCAACCTCCGTGTCATTATGACACCGATCACTTTCCCATTCATTCCTTTCTACACTGTCACATGTTTTCCGAAAGGAATATGGCATAGTAAGTTGCAAACCGTTTTCCTGGTACACACCAAAAGAGAGGCCGGGGTGAGGGTTCCATGGCCCTGGATTAAAGCCCGTCACCCGGTCAGGGGGCATGGGTGTTTCCGGTTGGGACCGAGAGGGGCACCCTTAGAGCGCCGCGTATATAAATTTGATCCCATGCTATTCGAGGTTGTGAACGCCTGGCCTCAAAGTTTTTCTTGGACGTTACCTGTGGTGATTCCTGGCTTCGGAGATGAAATGGGTGTGTACTAGTTAAATGTGTTTCCCTCTTTGAAATACCGTAAACGGAACTAGTCCTTCGTGACTACGTAAACCGCCGTTAGTTCGGGTTCGGTTCTTCCAAACTCTCGCAGAGTCCCAATCTTTCAATTATCTTGTACTTTGTTCAAGTACTATAATTATCTTATCTTGTCAGGTATTCAGCCTCAGTGACAAAAACTCCGGTGGGATTTATAAGAAATAAATCCGGTTAAAAGATTATTCTTGCGAATGGACTAACCCTGTTATTATTTTTTGTTATGAGCCCTGTCTGTGATGTCGCTCAGACGTCCGACGGTGGCATACCTGTTAATTACTTCTGTTATAAGCCCTGTCTGTGATGTCGCCCAGACGTCCGACTGTGGCATTTCTTTTAAGCCCTTTATGTGATGTCGCCAGACGTCCATCGCGGGCATTTCTTTTTAAGCCCTTTATGTGATGTCGCCAGACGTCCGATCGTGGCATTTCTTTTAAAGCCTCGTCGTGATGTCGCCGCACGTCCGATCGTGGCATTTCTTTTTAAGCCCTTTATGTGATGTCGCCCAGACGTCCGATCGGCATTTCTTTTAAAGACCTGTCTGTGATGTCGCCCAGACGTCCGATTGTGGCATTTCTTTTTAAGCCCTTTATGTGATGTCGCCCAGACGTCCGACTGTGGCATTTCTTTTAAAAGCCCTGTCTGTGATGTCACCCAGACGTCTGACTGTGGCATTTCTTTTTAAGCCCTTTATGTGATGTCACCCAGATGTCCGACTGTGGCATTTCTTTTAAAGCCCTTTATGTGATGTCGTCCAGACGTCCGACTGTGGCATTTCTTTTAAAGCCTCGTTTCGTGATGTCGCCCAGCACGTCCGATCGCTATATTTCTTTTAAGCCCTGTATGTGGGCGTCCGCTTAGACGCCTGATCGCGGCATGCCTTTTAAATTGCTTACCTTCGAGGCGCCGCCCGCATAATTCGATCGGTTTTCAGCTATTTATTTTATTTATCAAGTCCTGCAAAATCTTACCATTGTTATATGAGCATCATCCTTTATTCATGACGCATTCATGCATTCATTGATTATATCTTTTGTCCAGAAGCTGTCTTGCGGGTACTTTCAAGTACTCACCGCTTGTTGATTTGGCGGAATCTTTGATGAAGGCGATCTCTTGGATGAAGAGTTTGATAGCGAGTCCGACGCCTAGAGGAGTCCCGGCCAGTCCCTGCGGCGATCCTCTTGATCATTGTATTATCCGCTCGCAAACCCAAATAAATGCATCGAAGCCTCCACTCGGCGCTTCGATGTGCTGCCAGTAGAAGTCAAGTTATCCACCATCATTTCATTTTCTCGAGCTAGTAGCATGCCACCACACCCCTGTGACATATCCGCCTATATGTAAGATATTGGCGAGTTTGTAATAAAGTTGTTGAGCAGCCTCAGCTCAACCCTGTATTATATTTGATGCTACTGGTTCCCTGTTTATCAAGCTTTTGTCTACCAGAAAGGATGACTTTTCCTATACTGGTTTTAAAATATCGGTTTTATCAATAAATTTTTTTTTATTGAAAAGCCGGTCGTGACAGGATCGAGGACTATCTCCTCCATATCCACATGGCCCGCGGTGATGATCTACATGCCATCAAATACCTCCCACTCAAGCTTAAAGGACCAGCTCGGAATTGGCTCAACAGCTTGCCAGCAGAATCAATTGGTTGTTGGGAGGACACGGAAGCCGCATTCCTTGATAACTTCCAGTGGCACATATATGCGACCACCAGACGCCCGATGACCTCAACCACATAATTCAGCAGCCGAGAAGAATCGCCGCACAATTACGGACACGGTTCCCTAACCAAGAAAATCAAATCGCTGATCGTCGGCATGCAGAGGCCCTTGCAGCCTTCAAACATAACATCCGCGACGAGTGGCTAGCCCGGCACCTAGGACAGGAAAAGCCGAAATCCATGGCAGCCCTCACCACACTCATGACCCACTTTTGCGCGGGAGAAGACAGCTGGCTAGCTCGAAGCAACAACTTGGCCAAACACCCTGGTAGTTCGGATACCAAGGACAACAATGGCAGGTCGCGTCGCAACAAGAACAAGCGCGCAACTTGGACCCGGACAATGCTGAAGATATGGCAGTCAACGTCGGATTCAGAGGCTCTAAACCCGGTCAGCGGAAGAAGCCATTCAAAAGAAATACCAGGGCCCGTCCAACTTGGACCGAATACTCGATCGCTTGTGCCAGATACATGGCACCCTCGAAAAACCAGACAATCACACCAACAGGGATTGTTGGGTGTTCAAGCAAGCAGAAAGCTAAGTGCCAACTCAATGACAAGGGGCTGCATAGCAATGACGAGGTAGAGCCCCGCCACCGAACAATAGAGGATGTATGGGCTTCCCCCACAAGTGCGGACGGTGAACATGATATACGCAACCCACATACCCAAAAAGGGAGCGGAAGCGTGCACTAAGGGACGATATGCGATGGAGCCACCGCCTGTTCAACCCAAGGTCTTCCGCCTCGATCACCTTCGATCGAAGGGACCACCCCACTAGCATCCGTCCACGGGCGGTTTGACGCATTGGTTCTTGACCCAATTATCGACGGATTTCACCTCACTAGAGTCCTCGATGGACGGCGGTAGCAGCTTTGAACTCGCTATATCGTGATACAGTGCGAAAAATGGGCATAGACCCCTCAAGGATTAAACCCACAAAGACGACCTTTAAAGGCGTAATACCAGGTGTAGAGGCCAATTGTACAGGCTCAGTTACACTCGAAGTGGTCTTCGGATCCCTGGATAACTTCCGAAGCGAAGAGTTAATCTTCGACATAGTCCCGTTCCGGGCAGTTATTATCATGCATCGCTTGGACGAACCGCATTTGGTAAAGTTCAATGCGGTGCCGACTACGCATACCTCAAGCTCAAGATGCCGACCCTCGAGGAGTAATCACGGTCAATGGAAACACGAACACTCTCTCCGAACGGAGGAGCATACGGGCGGCCCTCACGGCGGAGGTGCAAAGCAACCTCACAGCAATTCTCGAGTCCGCCACTAAAGCGTCCTGACACCGCTAAGCGCCGCCGAGTAACCTACAACAAGACCGCCTGGCACGATCCAAGCATCACAGAGTAATCCGCCCCAACCCCAGCCCTCGCGAAATTGCGAAGCCAAGATTACGCTGTACATAACTACGCTCTGGAGATACCATGGGCATTAGGGGAGGGCACGACCACGGCATGCCTGCATCGCGGCTCAACCGCACTGTGGGCTCCGATTGTGTCATTCTTTTCTTTTTCTTTTACTTTCGGGACTCTGTTCTCCGGAAGCCCTGTCCGGCATTCGCGAATACACGATGCAACAACAGCCGTGGAAGTAGAAAATCGCGTCGAAAGTGTCCGTGGTCTCTACTATGAGCATTATACCTGTTTTACATACCATCTCGCAGCTTACCCCTGGAGGAGGACATGTTAAATAGTCCCACCCCTTGCTTATCGCACAATTTGTATCGTTCTGCTTTTCTTTGTAGTTTCTTTTGAATAACCAATATATAGCTCTTGCCTATTATTGCATTCTTTACAATTATATATGTTCATTTATGACATTGCGCAACCGTACAATTTGGTACGGCCAATACACCAGGGGCTTAACTACCCCAAAAGTATGGTGTGATAAGTCTGAACACTTTCACAAGTGCGGCACCCCAAACTTATAGCATTATATGCATCGGCTCCGAATCATGTCTTGGGTTAATAGTTGGGTTTGCCCGGCTCCCATGTTTTGGTACCTTACGTTCCGTTATATCGGCTAAGGTAGCACTGGGAGAACCATCGCGATTGTTTCTACCGAGCCGGGTTGAGCACCTCGAGGAGAAAGCTAAAACCCACTGTCATGATAGGGCGAGAGCCGGGTCGCTGTTCGAGAGGTTTCTTCGAGTCCCTAAAGACTTATGCCGCTTAGAGCGAGGAACCGACATTGTCCGCCAAGGCGTGGATAGCGCCTCGAACCTCGGTCTTCCGAATACTAGGGGCTTCACTAAATTTAAAATTATAGAATTCTATGGCTAAGTGAGAGTGTTCAAGCACTATAAGTCCGGTTGCCTTGTTACGTTGCGTTGAGCGCCTCCTCGATGGACCCAAGAATGGGAACAAGAGCGCTCAAGTTTATCCCGAACACCCCAAAGACTGCGTGGCATGGGGGCTGAAGCCAACGAATTGCCATCTCTCAAATTTGATAAACGACCGCACAGAAGGTAATATTTTAAATTAACAAGCGTTTCTTAGCGCATATGAACAAGTTTTCAACGTACAGGATAACAAATGCGAGTCAATTCAAAAATTAGATCTTTGGAGCACTCATCCGCTTATAATGGGCGGCACCCTTCAGACACCCTCATAGTACATTTCGGGCGTATGATGCTCCTTGCCCTTCGGCTGCCCGTCTGGCCACAAGCTTCTCTGAATCCAGCTTGTCCCAGTGCACTTTAGCACGGGCAAGGGCCCGACGGGCACCTTCAATGCAAACGGAGCGCTTGATGACTTCAATCCATGGACAGGCGTCCACCAGCCGCCGCACTAGCCCAAAGTAGCTCCTGCATGGCTTCCAATGGCCACAAACCAACTATGAGGCCCTTCATGGCCTGTTCGGCGACCTTAGGAGCTCGACCAGCCGCTTCACCTGGTCGCTTAGGGGCACTGGATGTCCGGCCTCGGCATATCGAGACCAGAACACCTTCTCCATCGAAGCTCCTCCTTGGCGCGGTAGAACGCGCAAAGATCGTACACACTACGGGCAGATCTACGAATGCTCCTGGAGAGCTCCGAATCCGGGTAAGTAATAGGTAATTCACTTCTACATGCTTGCTTTGCATAAAGAATGCCTTACACGCCGCTATCTTCTTTATTGATTCAATTTCTTGGAGCGCTTTTTGGGCTTAGGCCTTAGCGTCTTTGGCACTCTCAAGAGCCGAAGTGAGCTCGGACTCTCGAGTCTACGAGTCACGCTCCAAATTCTCGTGTTTTTTCACGAGAGCCTGGAGCTCTTGCCGCACCTCGGCCACCCGCTCCTCCTGCTTCTCTCGCTCGGTGCGCTCTGCGGCCGCTTTGCTTTCGGCCGCGGACACCGCTTCCTTTAGGGTAGCCACCTCGTTCGTGGCCCCTACAACACCCACGTTATTCCTGTCATTTTTTGCAACCGAATCCTTTCTATAAGCTATTCCTTTAATAAGGTATTACTTACCTTCCTTGTCCTCGAGATGCTTCTTGGCAAGGCCGAGCTCATTCTCTGACCGCTCAAGGCTCTGCTTTAATGCAGTGACCTCCGCAGATCCCGGTCGGCAGAGGTCAATGAGCGCAGCCTGCATTCCCATATTGACATACTTATGTTAGACTCATGTGTATATCTTTTTAGATCCTTAGTCCGGCTTTTCTTTTCGAACACCGAACTAAGCATCAGGGGCTACTGTCTATGTGGTAATATTTTTACATATTCTAAACTTACCTCAAAGCCTGTTAGAAGGCTGGTACAGGCTTCAGTCAGCCCGCTCTTGGCGGATCGAACTTTTCTCGGATCACCACACTCATAAAGGCGGTGCTCCTCCTTGATGGAGGCGCCAAGCGCCTCAAGAGCTATCCGGTGCCTCCGGTTGGACGGAGGACACCGCGTCTTACCTTCCAACGAGGGGACCGGCTAGTCGGGACTCCGGAACCAGCCAAGGTTCCGGTATGGAGTCCGGACGAGGGTCGGGCTTAGAGCCCCTGGGGTCTCGCCCCACGCCGCTCGAGTCCCGGGAGGTTGCTCTTGGCGCCTCCTCGCCACTTCCTCTTGACCAGGCCCCTTGGGGCCCCACCTCAGCCGTCTGCAGCGTGAGGTGAGGAGGCGGCCGGAAGTGAAGTACTCTTCATTTCAGGCGAACTCAGCGACCCGCCTTCGGTAAGCGGTGAGCCTGCCTTGGGCGGGCTGCATGATTGCTCGGCATTAGAGAACACTATGCAATGAAAAAGCCATGGGGATCCGGACACTTACGATCTCGGCCAGGGCTTGGCCCTTGTTGGCCACTCCTCCTCACAATCGGCGTTGGTGGAGAAGTCCGGAGGAAGGGTCCTTCCCTTCTTGGACCCTCCGGCCTCCCCAGTTGGGGCGGCTTTCCTTTTCTTCTCTTCCCCCGCTGGGGGAGAGGCTTCTTTTTCCTCCTCCTCTTCCTCAGAGGAGGATTCCGCCTCAGAGTTGTTGGGCGGTGAGTCCGACAGCACCTGGCGCCGGGAGCTCCTTCGAGTTCCCGTGGCCTCCTTCTTGGCCAACAGCCCCGTCAAACGGGCGTCCGCTGGGTCTTCTGGCAAAGGGGCCAGACAGTTAATCTGTCCGGACGTCTTCAGCCAGTCCTGTCAAAGGTTAGGGAGTTTTAGATCCCGCATAGAGTCAAACTATGAAAAAAGAGTCCTATAAAGGGTAAAATAACTTACCTCGCTGGCTTGACGCTGCGAGCTGAATCCGCGATCTTCGGTAGCGGATGCGGGAACCTCGGCGCCCTTGAACAACACCTTCCAGGCATCTTAAATGCGTAGTGTCGAAGAGCCTTTTCGTGAGTTTGCGTCAGGCCGGATCGAACTCCCACAATTTGAAGGCCCGTTGTTGGCATGGGAGAATCCGGCGGATGAGCATCACCGATAACGCTGACAAGCCCTGAGATTCTTGTCCACCAGGTTTTCGGACGCAGTTTGGAGTCCGGATAGCTCGTTAGAATCCCCCACGCCAGGCCCGCCTCCTTCCATGATGTGAGCCGTGTGGGGAAGCCAGATCGAATTGAGGGCCGCCCATTTAGAATCGCTGCGGCTCGGTGATGTAGAACCACCCCGATTGCCACCCCTTTATGGTCTCCACAAAGGAGCCCTCGAGCCATAGGACTTTGGCCATCTTGCCAACCATGGCACCTCCAAGACTCCGCTTGGCGGCCGCCCACTACCTTCGGGCCTGACATTGAAGATCTTCAGCCATAAGCGAAGTGGGGCTGCATGCGTAGGAAGGTTTCGCTACCCACGATGAACGCCCGAGATGTTGAGGATGAAATTGGGCCAGATCGTGGAAGTCCAGGCCGTAGTAGAACATGAGCCCCTGGACAAATGGGTGAAGTGGAAAACCTAGTACGCGGAGGAAGTGGGGAGAAACACCACCCCTCTCATGGGGCCTGGGGTTGGAGCAGGCTGCCCCTCGTTGGGTAGCCGGTCTTGGCGTCATTGGACAAGTATCCAGCCTCCCTTGAGTCTTGTGATGTGCCCTCCGTGACGGGAGGAGGCCATCCACCTGCCTCCCGCCTGGACATAGTTGGAGAAGGTTGAGGTGGGATTGCGGACTTGGGCGCTGGAGCTCGAGTGTGCGGAAATGGATGAGCAAAGGAGGAAGAAGGCGTAGGTGAAAAGGTGGATCCTTATCCCCTTATATGGACGGACAAAGCTATGCGTCCCCTGCCAGCCTGGTAAAACTCGCTTATCTCCCAAGCGACGTAATCAATGGCGCGGATGGGTTACCCACGTCCGTATTGATGAGAAACCCGGAATAAGGGGGCACGATCTCCGCTTAGATAAGACGTGCCAAGGAAACCACCTCGCTAAACGCGTTGAGGTGGAACAGTAAAAACGATTCATATAAAGGCCTGGCCGTGGTGTGATGTCACGCCGCGGAATACGTCAGCAGATCTGTGCAAAAATTATTCTCTCTCACGGTGGTATGTGGAACTTGTTTTGCGAGCGGACACTATCCTTGTGTTCAAAACCTTCTATGAAGTATTCGGAGGAGGGACCCGCCGCAATGCGTCAAGACAACCACGCTACCGGACTCATCGTGGATTGAAGCCTGGTTCGTGGGCTACCGAGGAGTCCCAGATTAGGGGTGTCCGGATAGTCAACTATCACCGTTGGCCGGACTCCTAGACTATGAAGATACAAGATTGAAGACTTCGTCCCGTGTCCGGATGGGACTTTCCTTGGCGTGGAAGGCAAGCTTGGCGGTGCGGATATGTAGATCTCCTACCATTGTAACCGACTCTGTGTAACCCTAAACCTATCCAGTGTCTATATAAACCAGAGGGTTTTAGTCCGTAGGACGAACAACAATCATACCATAGGCTAGGGTTTAGCCTCTCTGATCTCGTGGTAGATCTACTCTTGTACTACCCATATCATCAATATTAATCAAGCAGGAGTAGGGTATTACCTCCATCGAGAGGGCCCGAACCTGGGTAAAAACATCGTGTCCCTTGTCTCCTGTTACCATCCGCCTAGACGCACAGTTGGGACCGACCCCTACCCGAGATCCGCCGGTTTTGACACCGACAGCGGATTCCTCCTCCGTATACTCCAAAATAGTCTTCGAACACAAGAATCATGTCCGGCTCTACAAAAAAAATTCCACTCGCAATCCATATAGAGTGTAATATTTAACGAGTCCAATTTGCTGACAACTTTTTGTAGCGTGACATCACGTCGCCGCCCGGCCATTATTTTGAACCGTTTTTAGCCTTCTGTTCCATATTTCGAGATGCGGCTTCATTGGCACGTCTTGTCAAAGCAGAGATCATGTCCCCTTATTGCGGGATTATCATCAATACGGGCGTGGGTAATCCAACCATGCCGTCTGCACATCCCTTGGGAATAGGCAAGGTTTGAAGCAGTGGGAGGCGCTTGACATTCACTGCCTTTATAAGGAGATAAGAATTTCCTTTCTTTCACCCACGCCTTCTCTCTCCGCCCTTCCATTCTCGAGCTCCAGCGCCCAAGTTCTCATCTTTTCCGCCCCAAGAAAGCACTCCAACCATGTCCGGATCTGGAGCGCAAGGCAAGTGGATGGCCTCCTCCGTCAGGGAGAAGGACATCACCATGCTTCGGGAGGCCGGGTACCTGGCCAAAGAAATCGCCCACCGGCTTCCGGCCCAGGGGTAGATCATCCCCACCCCAAAGCCTAATGAGAGGGTGGTGTTCATCCCCCATTTCGTCCGCGCGTTAGGATTTCCTCTCCACCCTTTCGTCCGCGGACTCATGTTCTATTACGGGCTGGATTTCCATGATCTAGCCCCAAACTCTTTCCTCAACATCTCGGCATTTATTGTTGTGTGCGAGGCCTTCCTCCGCATTCCCCCCACTTCGGACTATGGCTTAAGATTTTCAACGTGAAGCCGAAGGTGGTGGATGGCCAACACGCAGAGTGGGGAGGTGCCATGGTGAGCAAGATGCCCAATGTCACATGGACCAAAGGTACCTTTGTGGAGACTGTCAAAGGGTGGCAGAAATTTTGGTTCTATATCACACAGCCCCGCGACGCTACCTGGGTCGCGGCTCCCGAATTCAAGTCCGGAGCCCCAATGCGACTCACCTCCTGGCTAGAGAAGGGCCCGAATTGGTCTTCGTCGGACGAGCTGACGGCGCTAAAAACACGCATCCAGAGCATGGTGGACAAAAACATCAAGCTCGTCAACGTGGTCCAGGTGATGCTGGTTCACCGGATCCTTCCATGCCAGAGCCGGACTTGCCATTTATGGGAGTTCGATCCGGCTGAGCACCAGACTTTGCAACGGTTCTTCGGAACTACGCACGAAGATATTTGGAAGGTGCTCTTGAAGGGCAATGAGACTCCGCCGGAGACGACCGAGCACCGTGGGCACAACCTAGCCCATCCTACCCGCGCGGTAAGTCTTTCGCGTTTCAAGGCGTATCCTTTACTTGCTTGTTCAGGGAAGATACCTAAAACTTACTTGTTACTATCGTTTTTCAGGGATGGACAAAGAAGGTGGAGCGGATTAAGTGTCCGGCTCCGCTGCCCGAGGAACCAGCCACCCTGCTTCTGACGAAGATGCTGGTTCCAGCGCCCTATAAGGCGCCGGAGAAGAAGGCCAAGGGGGTCAAAAGTGGCCCCCGCCGCAAGGGTGCTTCGGACGTGACATCCGAAGACATCGAGAGTCACTCCTCCACCGCGAAAGACGAGGAGGAGGAGGAGGAGGAGGAGAGCAACTCTCCCCCTGAGGGGGGAAGGAAGAAGAGGGTGGCCTCCACAAATCTAGAGGCGGAGGCGTCCAAGAGGGGGAAGGGCTCCCTCGTGGATAACTCCACGTGGGACGTCGACAGCAGCCCGGATCCATGCCCTCCGAAACAAGCCCCTGGCCAAATCGTGAGTACTAAAACACCTGGACGCATCCATATATCCGGCTTCTCTACTTTGTAGTTGTAACATGTTGAATCATGCACTTGCAGTCCGGCTCGGTCCAACCTCGAGAGGTCCTCATCCCCGGGGAATTCGCTGGACCCGAAGGCGATGGACAGCGGGTCCCAGCCGGAGGCCTCCTCCCCCAAGGCCATGGATGACACCGAGGTGTTGTCCCGAAGGATCCCAGGCCAGGGAGAGACTCAGGAGGTCGCCAGGGCGGCGCCGGAGGGTAAAACCTCGGCCGCCGGACACACGGGGGAGCCAATCCCCATGGAGACTGGCGATGGGGGCCGTATTCAGTTCGGCCCCCAGCCAAATACGGTCCCGGAGACCTACGCGGCTCCAGAATCCGGCCAACAGCCTCCTTCGAAAGAAGGAGGTGTGCCCATTACGCCGGTGACCTCTGTCCAACCGGAGGCACCGGAGGCACTCTTGGAAGCGCTGCGAAGTGCTTCCATTGTGGAGGAACACCGTACCCTCATGGGTACGGTGATTGAGAAGATTCAGTCCGCGAAGAGCGGACTAACCGAAGCCTGCACAAGCCTTCTAACAGGCTTTGAGGTAAGCAATGTGATTATGTAGAAAGAACGTCACAAGATGGACAAAGAGCTCTCGAGACTCTATTCCTGTTCGGAAAGAAAGCCGAAAATAGGATCAAAGAATCTTCGTAGGAGACTAACCGTATGTGTCTATGCGATTAAGCACGCGTCGTTGCTGACTGTGACCTCCCACGCTGCCGAAGTCTCCGGACTGAAGCAGAGACAGGAGCGGGCCAAGGAGGAGCTCGGCCAATCAAGGAAGCAGATAGAGGATAAGCAAGGTATGTAATGACCTGCTGTATATTCGGAAAAATAAATGATGTGTATTGACTAGAGTGCCACGATACGTGTAGGAGCGGCGTCCGAGGTAGAGGCCCTTAAAAAGGCTCTGGCCGAGGTCGAGAAGAAAGCTGCCAAGGAACAAGCCGCCCGCGAAAAGCACGAGGCCAGGCTTGATGAGGTCTAGCAAGAGCTTCAGGATGCCGTGAAGAAATGCGAGTCCTTGGAGAGCGATATTACGACTCAAGAGACCAAACTCGCCAAGGCTCGCCAAAGCGCACAAGATGCCCGGGTTGAAGCCCAGGGCGCTCTCTAGGAGATTCAAGAGGCGAAGAAGATTGCGGCTGGTAAGGCCTTCATTATGCAGAGCAAATATGTGAAGAGGAGGTACCTCTTACTAACCCGGATTTGGAGTTCTCCAGGGGCGTTTGTGGATTCGCCACGCAGTGTTTCTGATGATGCAGAATTCTTATGAGCCGAAGATGGGAGCTCAACGGAGAAGTTGTTTTGGTCGCAGTACCTTGCGCCAGAACATCCGGTGCTCTTTAGAGACTAGCTAAAATAGCTGGTCAAGCTGCATAGGGTGGCCAAACTAGCCATGAAGGATGTAATAACCCGGCTGTGGCCTGCCGAAGCTATACCCAGCAGCTATTTCAGGCTCGTGAAGCGGCTGGTCGATGCTTGCCCCCGGCTTGACGTGATCAAGCGATCGGTCTGCATCGAGGGTGCGCAGATGTCCTTCGCCCGCGTCAAGGTGCAGTGGGCGAAGATGAATGCCGTCAAGCTCGCGACCGAGGGACCGCCCGAGGGCAAGGAGCACCGCACGCCTGATCTATATTTTGATAATGTCCTGGAGGGATCCCGTATTGTGGTGGCGCAGTGCGCCAAAGATGTAATCTTTGAATGAGTACATTCGTATTACCTTGCCCTGTATTATGAAACAAGTTAATTATGTGAGATAATATGTGTTAAAAAATTTCCTCCTGTGCAGCCGTTTTATGAAATCTGACAGTTGGCCAGTCGTCGGCTTCAAATTTCATGTAGGTAGTATGGGGGTGTTCAGGATGGAATCTAAACACTCTTGATCCAATTGTTTGGTCCTTGTAGGAGGTGTTTAGCACAACGAACAAGGCAATCAGACTATGTGGCTTTATCACCGTCACTTAGCCACAGGAGTTTGACAACAAAATTTTAGGCGCAGCCTCGTATTCGTGAAGTCCAACTTGGGGTATTGTAAACACCTGATCGGATAGAACCGATTCATCGCGAAATGCGGAAAAAATCGCAAAAGATTTCTAACCTCTCGAACAGCTGACCGGCTCACGCCGCATCATGACAGTCAATTTTCGGCTTTCTCTACTGAGGTGCTCATCCGGAGAAACCAGGACACAATCGCAGTAGTTCTCCCTTTCCTACCCTAGCCGATATAGCAGAATGTAAGGTAGTAAGCATGAGCGGGCAACCCAACTATTGACCAAAGACATGATTTGGAGCCGATGCATATAATGCTAAAGTTCGGGTGCCGAACTATACTTTGTAAAAAGTGTTTGAACTTTTGTCGCCGTGTTATGGGGCGTAATGAAGCCCCTGGAAAATTAAGGCATACCAGAGTGTACATGTGCATTTGATAAGAATATCAAAAAAAGAAAGAAGAAGGAAAAAGGTAATGAGCTAATGCCGCCGAAATTGGGCCGCAAATTGTTTTCCATTATAGTTTGATTAATACATCAAAGCGTATATGTACAAATAGTGCGATAAGCAACTAGGCTATGTAACATGCCACGACCAAGGGAGAGCTGCGTGCGGATCCTGGAAACATGCATAACGATCGTTTAAAGAGACCACTTGTAAATTCTCGTATATGTCAATGCTTGTTGCCGTCTTGGTGTATCCGCCCCTTGATAGGTCCGGATAATCGTGCCACCAGGAAAGGCTGGAAAAAAGGAAACCTGAAAAGGATGAAAAAGAAAGAGTGAAAGTATGTGGTTCCAGGGGAGGTTGGGCCGTATTATGGACCACAATATGGTTACGCCTCCGTCTACGCCCATGGTATTTTAAGTGCGTAATTATGTACGTGCGGTACGAACGCTGCCATTTGATCGGGACTGGGACGGAGGCCAAATTACTAGTCGAGCTCTTGACGGGCTGGACTGTCCTGCTGTAGGGTAACCCGGACTCGTTTAAAAGTGCCCGCGAGCTTGGCCGCCGAATTAAGGCTTTGTTTGAAAAGGCCGCTCTGTATTTCTGCCGCTAGGGCCGCGGTGTGCTCCTCGGTATGGAGGGAGCGCTCCGTATTTCCATTAACTGTTATGACACCGCGAGGTCCGAGCATCTTGAGCTTCAGATAGGCATAGTGTGGCACCGCATTGAATCAAGCGAATGCGGTTTGTCCGAGCAGTGCGTGATAGCCGTTGCGGAAGGGGACGGTATCGAAGATCAATTCTTCGCTTCAGAAGTTGTCCGGGGATCCGGCGACCACCTCCAGTGTGATTGAGCCCATGCAGCGGGCCTCTACACCTGGTATGACTCCCTAAAAGGTGGTTTGTGTGGGCTTGATCCTTGAGGGATCGATACCCATTTTGCGCAATATATCCTGATAGAGCAGGTTCAGGCTGCTACCACCGTCCATGAGGACTCGCGTAAGATGGAACCAATCAATGATTGGGTCGAGGACCGATCTTGGTGAAAAGCCATGACGAATCTTGGTCGGATGGTCCTCTGCGCCGAAAGTGATCGGACGGGGCGACCATGGGTTGAACTTTGGCGGCGTGGCTCCATCGCCAGTAAACGTCACGAAGTGCGCGCTTGCGCTCCCTCTCTTGCGGATGTGGGTAGCGTATATCATGTTCACCGCTTAACTTGGGGGAAACTTCTTCTGTCAACCTGTATTCGGTGGCCGTGTCTCCTCGTCATCGTCCTCACTTTGCGACCCCTTCTCCTTATTCTCGGCATTTAACTTGCCAGCTTGTTTGAAAACTCAGCAGTCTCTGTTAGTATGATTGGCTGGTTTATCAGGAGTGCCGTGGATTTGAAAGCACAAGTGCTCCCTAGGTGGTTTTGGTAATTAATGTCAACATATCTCTTGTTGGACTAACACTTTTACCTAGTATGTTTCAGATAAGTTCAACAATGGAGTGGCATGGACAAGAGGATGTGGAACCCCTTCAAGATGCTAAGGACAAAGGATTGGCTCAAGCTCAAAGCTCAATACTCTACATTTTCTATTTTAGTGATCCAAGATCAGATTGAGTCTATAGGAAAAGCCAATACTATCAAGGAGGGATAACGTGTTGCTTAATGAGTCTCTTGCTCAAAGTGCTTAGTGATATGCTCCAAAGCCCTCAACCACTTTCTCACATCCACATATGACCTAAACCAAAAGTCAAACTTGGCCCCACTGATTCTTCCTATCCGGCTGCACCAAGTTCAGATGTCATAGCCACTGCCACAAACCCTAGGAAAATCGGTCTCACAGATAGGGATCTCGGTCTCACCGAGATGGGATTGCAATCTCTCTGTATGGATCCATTACCAAAATCGGTCTCACCGAGTTTGCGTAATCGGTCCTACCGAGATTGCAATGTAAACTCTCTGTTTCCATGTAACATTTCAGTCTCACCGAGATGAGCGAATCGGTCCCACCGAGTTTACCTGATCAACTCTCTGGTTAGCTTATTACCAAAATCGGTCTCACCGAGTTTGTGTAATCGGTCTCACCGAGATTACGTTATGCCCTAACCCTAACCATATCGGTCCTACCGAGTTGCATGTCGGTCCCACCAAAAATCATAACGGTCACTAGATTTGCTGCATCGGTCCGACCAAGTTTAACAATTCGGTCCCACCAAGTTTGGCAAGTTGTGTGTAACGGTTAGATTTTGTGTGGAGGCTATATATACCCCTCCACCTCCTCTTAATTCGTGGAGAGAGCCATCAGAACATACCTACACTTCCAATACACATTTTCTCGAGAGAGAACCACCTACACTTGTGTTGAGGTCAAGATATTCCATTCCAACCACATAAATCTTGATCTCTAGCCTTCCCAAGTTGCTTACCACTCAAATCTTCTTTCCACCAAATCCATATCCTGTTAGAGAGAGTTGAGTGTTGGGGAGACTATCATTTGAAGCACAAGAGCAAGGAGTTCATCATCAACACACCATTTGTTACTTCTTGGAGAGTGGTGTCTCCTAGATTGGCTAGGTGTCACTTGGGAGCCTCCAACAAGATTGTGGAGTTGAACCAAGGAGTTTGTAAGGGCAAGGACATCGCCTACTTCGTGAAGATCTGCCGCTAGTGAGGCAAGTCCTTCGTGGGCGACGGCCATGGTGGGATAGACAAGGTTGCTTCTTCATGGACCCTTCGTGGGTGGAGCCCTCCGTGGTCTCGCGCAACCGTTACACTTCGTGGGTTGAAGTCTCCATCAACGTGGATATACGATAGCACCACCTATCGGAACCACGGATAAACAATCCTCGTGTCTCCAAATTGTGTTTGCACACTCCAATCCCATCCCTTTACATTCTTGCAATTTGCATGCTTTACTTTCCGCTGCTCATTTACTCTTTGCATTCTTGCTTGATATGTATTGTGTATGTTAAACTTGTGCCAAAACTCCACTTCAACTTAAATAATTTAAAAACTGCAACTTTTGGTACTTAGTGTCTAATAACCCCCCCTCTAGACACCTCTTCTCGATCGTTTCAATTGGTATCATAGCTTTGGTCTCCATTGCCTTGGTTTAAACACCTTTGGAGGAAGATGGATGTGTCTACTTTTGGGAGTCTTAGGCGTAGAGTGCCTATTCTTGATGGAGAATATTTTCATGTGTGGAAAAATGAAATGCTTGAGATTTTCAATGAATATCAGTTGAACAAGTACATTACTAGCCCTTGTGCACCTCATGTTGATCCTTTGCATCCTACCCTAGATGAAGATATTGACATGATCCGCAATCTTAGAACTGTTGAGCTTATCATTAGAGGCTTGCCTAGAAACTTGATTAGATGTTTGCCTACTCTCAAGTGTGCCTATACCATATGGAGATTTCTTGAGGAACGATTTCCAGATTATTCCTTGAAAAATTTAGACGAAATTCTCCGTAAGTCTATTGCCTTGAGTAAGATGAATTCTAGTGATCCTAGCTTTGGTGATTGTCTATTTGAGCTTACCAATCTCATGCGTGCCATAGGAAATGTTGGGATCATTAGCAATATCATATCCGAAACTATTAGAATTCATAAAGATGACCATTGTGATGATCATTTATCTAATGAATTACCCTCTCTAGGAATTGATCAAACACAAGACGATGTTGAACATGGATACTATAATGAGGATGATGATAGTGACTATGATCTTGATGGTGCAATGAGACACTTTGGTCTTATGGCTAATCTTCGCGGCTACATGGCTGGAGGAAAGGAATGGGTCCTTGATAGTGGATGTACTGATCATATGACCGGAGATAAAGATATGTTCCGTGAGCTTGCTGAAAACGATGGCCCTCAAAAATATGTCACTTTTGGTGATAATTCAAAGGGTAAGGTGGTTGTCCTTGGTAAGGTCGCCATCTCACATGATAGCTCCATACAAAATGTCATGCTCGTTGAATCTCTTGGGTACAATTTACTTTCAGTTTCTAGACTTGTCGATTTCGGTTTCAATGTCCTATTCACTGAAGTAGATTGCCAAGTGTTTCGTAGAGATAATCGTAAAATGGTCTTTACCGGTATATGTAGAGGAGATCTTTACATTGTTGATTTCACTCAAAAGGCTCAACCTAGAACTTGCTTAATTGCCAAATCTTCTAAAGGTTGGTTGTGGCATAGAAGACTAGGTCATGTTGGTATGCGAAACCTTGACAAGCTTATTAAAGGTGACCATATCCTTGGAATAAAAGATGTAATATTTGACAAGGATAGACTTTGTAGTGCTTCTCAAGCAGGAAAACAAGTTGGAGGAAGTCACCGCGCAAAGAACATCATGACCACGGGAAGACCACTCGAGCTACTTCACATGGATCTCTTTGGTCCAAATGCCTACAAGAGTCTCGGCGGTAACTCATTTGCTCTAGTCATAGTTGATGATTTTTCAAGATTTACGTGGGTGTTCTTTCTCGATGATAAATCACAGGTCCAAAAGATCTTCAAAAACTTCGCTAGGAAGGCCCAAAATCAATTTGACGTGAGGATCAAAAAGGTTCGAAGCGACAACGGAACGGAGTTCAAGAACACAAATGTGGACACCTTTCTTGACGAAGAGGGGATTTCACACGAGTTCTCAGCTACGTATACACCTCAACAAAATGGAGTTGTTGAGAGGAAGAACCGGACTCTTATCGAGATGGCAAGAACGATCCTTGATAAGTACAAGACACCAAAGCACTTTTGGGCGGAAGCGGTTGAGACAGCTTGTCATGCAACAAATCGCTTGTATCTTCACAAGCTACTCGGCAAGACGACATACGAGCTCCTCACCGGTAACAAACCCCAAGTTGGATACTTTCGAGTATTTGGCTCAAAGTGCTACATTCTTGATAAGCATCGTCATTCCAAATTTTCTCCTAAATCTCATGAAGGTTTCCTACTTGGTTATGGCTCAAACTCTCACACTTACCGTGTCTACAACAATTTCACCCGAAAGGTTGAAGAGACGGTGGATGTGAAGTTTCATGAATCTAACGGCTCACAAGTAGAGCAATTGCCAATTGATGTAGGAGACAAAGACCCTTCGGAAGTAATTCAAGACTTGTCTATTGGCAAGATTCGTCCAACGGAGGTTAAGGAGAGTACCTCGTTAGTCCAAGTGGAAGCTTCTACCTCATGACAAGGTGAACCAAGAATTGATATGGAAGCATCCACAAGTGGGACACACCAAGACGAAGAAAACGAGGAAGCACACCAAGATTATCATCAACAACCTCCTTCTCCACCACGACAAGACAACGACAAAATCAACAATGAAGAAGGCCAAGAAGAAGAACAAGATGAAGAGGATGTTCCACTCCGAGCCAAGCCAAAGATCCCGCGAGTTCGAGCAAGAATCGCCAAAGATCATCCCGTCGAGAAAATCTACAATGATATCCAAACCGGGAGAATCACTCACTCTAAAACTCGTTTAGCTAATTTTTGTGAACATTACTCATTCATCTCTAGCATTGATCCTATGAAGGTTGAAGAAGCATTGGAAGATCCAGATTGGATAAACGCCATGCAAGAATAGCTACACAACTTTGAGGGAAATGAAGTATGGACATTGGTCGAGAAGCCCGACAACAACCACAACATCATTGCTACCAAATGGGTGTTTCGCAACAAGCAAGATGAAGATGGTCAAGTCGTACGCAACAAAGGACGCCTAGTTGCCCAAGGCTACACTCAAGTCGAAGGTATGGACTATGGTGAGACATATGCTCCCGTTGCTAGACTCGAGTCCATTCGCATCTTACTTGCTTATGCTAATCACCATGATATCACCTTGTAACAAATGCACATTAAAAGTGCTTTTCTAAATGGTGAAATTGAGGAGGAAGTTTATGTTAAGCAACCTCCCGGCTTTGTCAATCCTAAGAAACCTGATCATGTCTACAAACTTCAAAAAGCCCTTTATGGTCTTAAACAAGCTCCTAGAGCATGGTATAAATGCTTGACCAAGTTCCTTATTGAAAAAGGCTTTGAAATTGGAAAAATAGATTCTACTCTTTTTACTAAAAGGGTTAATGGAGAACTATTTGTGTGCCAAATTTATGTTGATGACATTATATTTGGTTCAACTAACCCTCATTTTAGTGAGAAGTTTGGAAAGCTAATGTCGGAGAAGTTTGAGATGTCTATGATGAGTGAACTCAAATTCTTCCTCGGTTTGCAAATCAAGCAAACTAAGGAAGGTACCTTTGTCTCTCAAACAAAGTACACCAAGGACTTATTCAAGACGTTCAATATGCAAGAATGCAAAGGTATGACTACACCCATGCCTACTAGTGGACGTCTTGATTTGACCAAAGATGGTGAACTGGTTGATCAAAAAGTTTACCGCTCTATGATTGGTTCATTATTATATCTATGTGCCTCTCGTCCTGATATTATGCTGAGTGTGTGCATGTGTGCACGATATCAAGCTGCACCTAAAGAATGTCATCTTAAGGCTGTGAAAAGGATAGTGAGATACTTAATACATACACCAAATTTTGGCATTTGGTATCCTAAGAGGTCTTCTTTTGATCTTGTTGGCTATTCCGATTCGGACTATCCAGGAGACAAGGTTGATATAAAGTCCACTTCAGGTACTTGTCAATTTCTTGGTAGATCTCTTGTGTCTTGGTCCTCCAAGAAACAAAACTCGGTATCCTTATCCACCGCCGAAGCGGAATACATTGCCGCTAGTTCATGTTGTGCTCAACTACTTTGGATGACCCAAACTCTAAAAGGTTATGGGATAAATTTGAAACATGTTCCATTGCTTTGTGACAATGAAAGTGCTATTAAGATTGCTCAAAATCCTGTGCAACATTTCGAACTAAGCATATTGAAGTTCGTCATCATTTCATTCGAGATCATGTTGCTAAAGGGGACATTGATCTTAAACATGTTCGCATCGATAAGCAATTGGCGGATATATTCACCAAACCGCTTGATGAGAAAGTGTTTTGCAGGTTGAGAGGAGAATTGAACATCATTGATGCTTCAAACTTGGAGTAGGAACTCCATTTGATACATGCAAGGCATGAGCCTTTGACTAATCCTTGATGTTTCTCTTATGATGATGTTCATATGTCTTGGATATATTTGCACCTTGCATGTTATCTAACCCGTGTAGGTACTTGGATGAATCTAAATCTATGAGATTGCAACTCACTCACATCTTGAGCAATTTCTATATCACCAAGTCTCTTCACAATGGTGGTTGAAGACAAGGAAGCACGAAACCATTCAAACATATCCTTTGACAAATTCTCTGTTGAGTTTCATGATTGTCATTTTGGATACACAAGTGCTCTTCCTTGCAAAAACTAACCCATGTAGGTAGATGAACTCAAACTCCTAGTGGTGCTCCCAACTCTTGATGAGCTACATCAACCTTGAGCAACCCACACAAGTTCAACTACATGATCATGATCACCACCACCCAAGGTATGTTATTCCATCTTAGAGAAGCTTTACTCCAAGTCATGAGTCAAAGAAACTTGACAAGATGTGAATACATCAAAAGGCTTAAATGAAAAATGGTAACCCCATTTTGAGCTTAAACGATGAGTATGACCTATGATCAAGTGATCTCACTTGACTCCTAAGTCAATATACTCTAACATAGGTGACTTTGTCGCCGACCAATTCTAGATGAAGTTCTCGTGCATTTGTCCGTGCTTTTGCATTTGCATATTTGTTTCCCTCTTCAAAAAAACTTCATTAGATTTCTTTTCTTTTCAGTTTGTTCTGCATTCCCTGCATCCAATTCATTGCAAATCTTTCAGTTAATTCCTTGCAAATCCTTGTGAGATCTTATTTGTCTAGTGAGCTGAGGTGACAAGTGTTTTCTCTGTGCTGAACTCGGTCTCACCGGTCTGATACCTTCGGTCCAACCGAATCCTCTCGGTTCAACCGAACCATACAACTCGGTGTCACCGATTTCACCACAGGAAAACCAGCTTGCCACTTATTCCTGCATTCTATTTGCTCCAGCTCCACTAAATTATTCTTGTCCTCTACCAGCATCATATTAGACATGCTGCTTTGTTCTGTGACTCAAGGACCAACCCATTTGTATCACGTATCCAGAAGAGCCCTTCTTGGAAATTGATGTCAAAGGGGGAGAGAGAGATCACATCAAAGCTTAATCTTTCCTAAAGGGGGAGAAAGAGAAAATACTCAGGGGAGAGAGTCTCTCAACAATTAGAAAGTAATATCACATCAAAGACCCCGGATGCTTGGTGTTCAAGAGGAGAGAAGTCACACGTCTTTAAGAGGGAAAGACATGTTCATATTTGATTGATTGCCCGCATTAGCTCAAGCTCGTTGTTTCTTTTCTTTTGCTCGATTTTCTCCCTGTCTTCTCCCAATATCCCATGCAAGATTCAGGGGGAGCAAGACATCTAAGGGAAGAAAATCCTTGAATTCATTGCATATCTTTACCTTTGGGGACATGTCTATATGCAATGTGGTACTTAGTACTCACTCTACATGTCAGCACAGTCTTGGTACTCTTGTGGTTTATTTTGTTTGCTCTGGCTAGTAGGTGTATCTGTGTACCTTGTTTACGCAGGTTCATCCCATCCTAAGCCAACTCAAGACCACAAGTGTTGGGGACATACCCCGCGGCGTAAACCGGCCGGAAGTATAACCCGGCCGGACTTGGCGGTTTATTTGAGACCCTCACGACACTTGGCGATTCACCGGCGACCAAGACACCGCACGGTTTACAAGTAACCTGACTGAAGATAAGGACTCACTAGTAACCCAGCGGGCGGGACAGACGGTGACCAAACCCCGGTGGCCCAACGGGCGGTTCATGAAGGCCGGTTCATACTGTGGTGGGCCGATTTAAGAGGAAAGGCATGACGAATATTTACCTTACAAGGAATTAAGACCAGGACTTGTATCCGGTTTGTATTAGAGACAGACTAGTCCTAATCCTAATAGGATTCTACATGTAACCCGCCCCTTCAGCATATATAAGGAGGGGCAGGGCTCCCCAAAGGGGGAGAGATAGGCAAGAAGAAACTATCTCTAGGGTTAGACACAAAGAGCCGGTTTACCGGCGACTCCCTTGTGATCATAATGAGACCTAGCCTCAAACAACATGTAGGGCTATTACCGGATGATGTTTCCCGGGGCCCGAAGCTGTCTAAATCCTTGTCTTGTGTTGCGTCTCTCGATTCTCGCTTCAACCCCTCTCAAGTCCCCGACACTATGACATCCGCCGTGACAAATCCACGACAACAAGGTAAGTATGTGCATCATAGTCATGTGTATGAGAAATTCTTGCTGATGTACATACTATTTGCAACAAGGACTCATGAGCATGAAGGTACATTTCTCATATTCACATCATTTTCTCTGATGCATATAGCCAAGATACATGTAACACATTGCTTACTCTGTCATGCTTATGCATTCACATGCTCCTATGTTTCATATTTATATGATTGCATACATGTAGGGGGAGCCTATGCATGTTACATGTCTTTCCAAAGCTTTACTTACTATTCTCTATATCTTTATCTAAAGCTTTGATGTATGTTGTCATCAATTACCAAAAAGGGGGAGATTGAAAGCACAAGTGCTCCCTAGGTGGTTTTGGTAATTAATGTCAACATATCTCTTGTTGGACTAACACTTTTACCTAGTATGTTTCAGATAAGTTCAACAATGGAGTGGCATGGACAAGAGGATGTGGAACGCCTTCAAGATGCTAAGGACAAAGGATTGGCTCAAGCTCAAAGCTCAAGACTCTACATTTCCTATTTTAGTGATCCAAGATCACACTGAGTCTATAGGAAAAGCCAATACTATCAAGGAGGGATGTGGTGTTGCTTAATGAGTCTCTTGCTCAAAGTGCTTAGTGATATGCTCCAAAGCCCTCAACCACTTTCTCACTTCCACATATGACCTAAAGCAAAAGTCAAACTTGGCCCCACCGATTCTTTCTATCCAGCGCCACCGAGTTCAGATGTCATAGCCACTGCCACAAACCCTAGGCAAATCGGTCTCACCGGTAGGGATCTAGGTCTCACCGAGATGGGATTGCAATCTCTCTGTATGGATCCATTACTAAAATCGGTCTCACCGAAAAAGCGTGAATCGTCCTACCGAGATTGCAATGTAAACTCTCTGCTTCCCTTTTGTAACATTTCGGTCTCACCGAGATGAGCGAATCGGTCCCACCGAAGTTTACCGACCAACTCTCTGGTTAGCTTATTACCAAAATCGGTCTCACCGAAGTTTTTAATCGGTCTCACCGAGATTATGTTATGCCCTAACCCTAACAATATCGGTCCTACCGAAGTTGCATGTCGGTCCCAATCGAAAATCCTAACAGCCACTAGATTTGCCGCATCGGTCCGACCGAGTTTAACAATTCGGTCCCACCGAAGTTTGGCAAGTTGTGTTTAACGGTTAGATTTTGTGTGGAGGCTATATATACCCCTCCACCTCCTCTTCATTCGTGGAGAGAGCCATGTAACACGCCTACACTTCCAATACACATTTTCTGAGAGAGAACCACCTACACTTGTGTTGAGGTCAAGATATTCCATTCCAACCACATAAATCTTGATCTCTAGCCTTCCCCAAGTTGCTTTCCACTCAAATCTTCTTTCCACCAAATCCATGTCCTATGAGAGAGAGAGTTGAGTGTTGGGGAGACTATCATTTGAAGCACAAGAGCAAGGAGTTCATCATCAACACACCATTTGTTACTTCTTGGAGAGTGGTGTCTCCTAGATTGGCTAGGTGTCACTTGTAACGCCCACGATGCGGCTATATCTTTCACGTGTCGAGGCAAGACTTAGAGGAATAACCGCATTGTTGGTTTTGTCGCAAGAAGGGTCATCTTCACATAATCCCATGTAATGAACAAGAATGGGATAAAGAGTTGGCTTACAATCGCCACTTCACACAAAACATAAATTAACCATACATCATTCAAAGTACAAGCAAGGTTCGACTACAGAACCAAAATAAAAGAAGACAACCCCAAATGCTAGATCCCCGATCATCCCAACTGGGCTCCACTACTGATCAACAGGAAACGAAACAACACAACGAACAAGATCTTCATCAAGCTCCCACTTGAGCTCAGTTGCGTCACCTGCACTGGCATCGTCGGCAGTTGCAACTGTTTTGGTAGAATCTGTGAGTCACGAGGACTCAGCAATCTCACACCCGCGAGATCAAGACTATTTAAGCTTATGGATAGGAGAAGGTAGTGAGGTGGAGCTGCAGCAAGCACTAAGCATATATGGTGGCTAACATACGCAAATAAGAGCGAGAAGAGAAACAACGCAATGGTCGTGAAGCTAGAAGTGATCAAGAAGTGATCCTGAAACTACTTACACACAACCATAACACAAGAACCGTCTTCACTTCGCGGACTCCACCGAGAAGAGACCATCACGGCTACACACGCGGTTGATGTATTTTAATTAAGTCAAGTGTCAAGTTTTCTACAACCGGACATTGACAAATTCCCATCTGCCCCATAACCGCGGGCACGGCTTTCGAAAGATAATACCTGCAGGTGTCCCAACTTAGCCCATGACAAGCTCTCACTGTCAACGAAGGATATTCCTTCTCCCAGGAAGACCCGATCAGACTCGGAATCCTGGTTACAAGACATTTCGACAATGGTAAAACAAGACCAGCAAAGCCGCCCGACTGTGCCGACAAATCACGATAGGTGCGGCACATATCTCGTTCTCAGGGCACATCGGATGAGACATCCTACGAGTAAAACCAAGCCTCAAGTTTCCCCGAGGTGGCCCCGCAGTCTACTCGGTTCGGACCAGCACTCAGAGGAGCACTGGCCCGGGGGGGCTAAATAAAGATGACCCTCGGGCTCGCGAAAACCCAAGGGAAAGGTATAGGTGGTAGGTAATCAAATGGTAAAACCAAGGTTGGGCCTTGCTGGAGGAGTCTTATTATAAGCAAACTGTCAAGGGGGTCCCATAAATCACCCAACCGCGTAAGGAACGCAAAATCAAGCAACATAACACCGGTATGACGGAAACTAGGGCGGCAAGAGTGGAACAAAACACCAGGCATAAGGCCGAGCCTTCCACCCTTTACCAAGCATATAGATGCATTAAAGTATAAGAGATATTGTGATATCCCAACAATATCCATGTTCCAACATGGAACCCACTTCATCTTCACATGCAACTATCAACGCTATAAGAGGGGCTGAGCAAAAGCGGTAACATAGCCAAACAACGGTTTGCTAGGAAAGGATGGTTAGAGGTTTGATATGGCAATATGGGAGGCATGATATAGCAAGTGGTAGGTATCGCAGCATAGCAAAAGGGCGAGCAACTAGCAAGCAAAGATAGAAGTGATTTTGAGGGTATGGTCATCTTGCCTGAGATCCCGCAAGGAAGAAGAACGAGTCCATGAAGAAGGCAAACGGACGTAGTCGAACGAATCCTCACAACTCCGGAATGAAACGGAAGCTAACGAGAGAAGCAAACCGGAAAGAAGCAAACAACATAGTAAACAACCATCACATGAACATGGCACAATGCGCAATCAAGTGTGATGCATGTCCGATTTAATGAGCATGGCATGGCAAAGTGCAACAAACAACACTACAAATTAAGTGGAGCTCAATATGTAACGAGTTGCATATTGACGAAACGCCACTTTCAAGTTATTTAGTTCGCTCTCGTTTATGTACCCAAAAATATTAAATGTTATTCAACATGGCAAAGGGTGAAGCATATGAAAACTACCTATCTAGGCAAGTTTAAATGAGGCCGGAACAACAAACAACAATTCCGGAAAATCCCCATGTGCATATTTTGAGTTAGCTACTGTTCTGCCCTAAAACATATTTTAGTATTATTAAACAGTAAAACAAAGGGGACCATGTTAATCTATGCATTTTTCCACCCCATTTACATATAAAGTTTATTAAAAACCGAGTTACGGTTAATTAGTTATGAAATAAATTATTTAGCATGCCATTTATGCAAAATAAATGTAAACATCAACTTAAACATTTTTAACATGGTTGAAAACAGCATATTATGAAACTAGATGAAATTCTAAGCATTTTGCATATATAAAACATTTTAAACCGATGCACGGTTTGTGATTTATTATATGCATGAACAACAAGGGAAAATTTGTAAATATGCAGTTTCCTGGATAATAGGCAAAATCGCTGAACTGGGAAAAAACATGATACAGGCCGCATCAGCTGGGCCAACAGCATACATGAGAGGGGCTGGAGGGGCTGCTCACCATGGGCCACGACCCAGATCGGAGGTGAGGTGAGGCCGGAAGGGGAGCGCTGGGCCAAGCAAGCTGTGCTAGCCGGGCCAGATATGGAGACGCCACTGCAAGGGCACGCCTGCAGTCCACGAGATGGAGCAGGGAGGTTGATGCGGGCCAACGAGCAAAGGAAGGAAGCGAGGAGGCCGAGGCGCCATGGCAGGGGAACGGCAGCGGCGGCGGGACTTGGGGGTGCCGGCGGCGGGATCGGCCAAGAACAGGCAAGGGCGGCGGAGGAAGGCGACGGCTTGGCGGTTGGCGTCCACGACGTTCGCTGTTGCCTACAAAACGATGACAAGGGAAGTCAAAGAAGAAAACGGGGAAGTGAAGAAGAAGGAGACGGCGAGGGAGATGGCATGGGCGCGACGGGGCCTGCCTGGGGTTGCCGGCGACAACGAGGACGGTCGTCGGAGGCGCGAAGGCGTGGCCGTGGTTGCCAGGGCGGCGAGGACGGTGGCGCGAGGTGGAGGAGCGCTCGGGCGCTGCTGCTGCTCCAGGCGGCAGCCATGGTTCCCTGCGAAGAACAACGGACGGGGGAGGCGCGGTCAGGGAGGAGCAACGTGAGGAGGGAAGGAAGAGCAGGGAGGAAGGGCACGTTCCTGTGTGCTCGGAGCGAGGGCGCCATGGACAGAGTGGAGGGGGCTTGAGCTCCTGGTTGCTGCTGGAGGATGAAGGGGTCCTGGTCGGTGGCTTCGATTTCCGGCGGGAGAAGTGGCTCGGGGTCGAGGACGAGCTCCTGGCTCGAGGGATGGGGTGGATCGAGCAGAGGCTGGGTGATGGTTGGACGGGGATGGATCCCAAGGAAGAGGATCGGGGTGGCGGCGCCGAGGGAAAACGAGGGAGGCACGGAGGATGGTTTGTTGGTCAGGTGATCCCGATGGGGATTGAGCGGGTGGCGGTGCGATGGGACAAGAAGCCTAGGTTTTAGGGTTTGGTCTCAAATTAGACTAGGGGTGGACTATATATATGAACAGGAGGGAAGTTTGGATCTTCCGATCGAAATCCGATGGACGGGAATAAATATGCTAGGGAGTCCAATAAATAAAACGATGATATTTTGAGATGTTTGGGGATGACCCGGACCCAACGGTCACGACCGCCCGGATCGAGTTCGGAGAAGTTTCAGACACGCACGCGAGGGGTTTTTGTGCACTGTGCAGAGAGGCTCAAATGGTCGGACAACAAAAGAACGGTTGGTCTCGAAAGGGACAACGAGGGCAATACGGAGAAGCGGGAAGTACGAACGGATGCAAATTTTAAAAACAATGACGGCAACGAGTGCCGTTGCAATGCGTATGATGTCATGATGAGATGCAACAAACAAATAAAAAAACACAACTGACTCGCAAAACAAGGAAGGCATCTGGAGCGTCGGTCTTGGGGCGTTACAACACTCCACCACTACGAGAGGATCTTGTCCCGAAATCTGGGATGGCACCGGAGAGAAACGGAAGAGGCAGAGGTAAAACAAAGTTGCTTCTTTGACAAATGAGTGAAACCAAAGAACCTTGAGAGGTTGAACAAAATGAAAGAAAGAAAAACAACGAAGATGAACAAAGTTGAAAACACTCTGTTAGAAAAGAGGAACATGGGATACGACGAGAACCCAGAGGTTTAGTGATAAGATAGATATTGAAACCACTCCGGTTAAAACTAGATAGAGAAGGAATAAGATTGATATAATTTGGGCGTTAATCATTTGAAAAGAAGAAGGAAAACTTGATAAGATGAAAAGAACTTGAAGAGATGACACAACACTCCGGTTGAGAAGGGAGGTAAAACTTGATAAAATGGGAAGAACTTGAAAAGAGGGCACGACACTCCGATTACATGGATAAGCACGAAGAGAACATAGTCCTCACAATTCGAGATGATGAGTGAAGAGAACAACATCGCAATGCCTCCGGAAGAAAGAAAGAATGGAATGAAATGAACGGACAGACACAAGATCTTGAGAGAGCACGCTTACAACAAATGCTAGAACGGAGTTGTTGGATTATCAACAACGAAAGGATAAGCTTGATGTGGGCTTATGGAAGACAACTCAAAATTATGAAGTGACAAACAACCACTAAAGGAAGCCATTGGTTTGAGTGAGAGCACCAAGGCAATGAAAAACTTATTTCACCAAGAGGATAGGAGATAACTTGGATCATTGATAAGCACCACAATAGCAAAATTCCTTAGGGAAGGCTTTAGGTGAAATATGAAACAAGATAACTCCAACGAAGAGATTGACGGGTTGAAAAGATCTCCTGGACGAAGAGATAAAAATGATGGGTTTACAATATCTAATTCTTGACTATGTGTGAACCATGACACACAAAGGTAAATTGTCAAGAAAGGCATAGCACCACCTCAAAAGATATTATAGAAAGAATTGCACTTCAGAATGCAAGAAGAAGCATACTTGAGCTCCTCCAACAAGAATCTTGAAGAACACTTCGAGAATGAATTAAATCCTTGATGAACCACCATGTAGAGCCTCCATGAAGAACTCCGGTAATAAAAAGGATGATAAAAAGAAAGAGAAGTTGACAACACAAGGTGAAGCCTTGCAATGATAAGATGAAGCTTTGAAATGATATAACCGAGAAAAACTTGGAACTTCGGAAAGAAAGATGAACAATTGAAATCAAGAATTTTGATGAACCTCCAAAATAAGGAATTGAATTTACTCAATGGAACAAGAATAAGAATTACATTATGATTATCCCTCATCAATTAAATTGATGACCCATAATGGATTTGGCTTGCCACTTATTCTCGTAGGAAGGATTAAGATAGATATGGTGCAAACTTGGGAAGGACTTCAACGAACCACCAGTAACAACGGAAGAGAATTTGGAAAGAACGAATGAATTGATACGATAACAACGGAAGATATTCTTGAATGAACCACCGTAAGAATTGAGAATGAAAGTAGCAAAGGCACAATTCACCGGTAAGATTTGGAGAACGAGAGCTGAAACTGGAATGAATAATTATGACATGATGGCCTACGGAGGAAAGAAATGGGAACAACTCATGAAATGCTCCGGATGGGTAAAAAGAATTCTCACAATTGAAAACAATTATGAGAGGATGGCATCAAGCTAGAACCATGAATCTTGAAGTGAATGGAGCAAGATTTAAGAGAAACTCTTCTTCGGTCTTCAAATGTTGAGAATGACGATGAGAAACACCACCATGAATTGTTGAGGCACTCCGGAATGAAAATTAGAAAGGTTGAACCAACGATGAAAAGAATTTGAAAAATCTTGGAGAAGGCACATGACTGATGAAAAATTCATTCTTACGTCAATGTTTGAAAAGAATTTGGGAATCGCTCCGGATAAATTAGAAGAGACAGGTAAGATCCTGGGAAAAGACATGTGGGTTAGGGCCCACTCAAAAGAAACACCGTTGAAATGATTTAAAGAGAGATTGCGCCGGTTGCATTAAATGGCTCAAAAGAGATAACAATCTCGAGATAGCTTGAACGGATAGATAATGGAGACACAAATCTTCTGAGATGTATACGGCACTTCAGATATGAATAGAGAGAGGTGAATAATAAGAGAGCCTTGGAAAAGAAATTCATATCGGAAAATGTGTGAAACAAAAGGAAGAGATATGATCAACACCGAAAGCTTGCATTGAAAACCATCGGGGAAGATAAGAGAACAAAGAATGATAAACTCGAAGCTTCCTTTAGCATCTTCATGAGAATCACCGGATAAGAACATTGACGAAAAAGAATGTAGAGACTTCGCATCAATCAAATGGATACTTGATTAAGAAATCTGAGTCCTTGAACATTGAGGGTGTGAGGGCGGGAAAACAAAGGCAACTTGGGTCGGATGAAACGAACACCGTTGAGGAAAAGCTTAGAATTGATCTTGCGAATGTTGGAATGATCGGATTTACTTGGAGAGAAGCACACCGGTTGGAAAGGATTGAGAAGACAACCTTGATGAACAAGAAGGATTAGTATTCACATAGAAATATGAGAACACCGTTTAGGGAAGGTATGGAATCACCACTTGGCATTGAAGCAACTCGAATACCACAAAACTAAACTAAACAAAGGATTTGGCTTGCAGAATAAGCCGGAACAAACACATGATAGAGATTTCGCCCAAAGTGTTCGTGATGAGGCCCCACGGGCACGACGTACAGTGGACATCACGAATGGCAAACAAGACGTCCCCGAATTGGCATAGCCAAGGATTCTTTAAGACGCCTCGCGACCACTGTAAATCGACTGTGAAAAGCGAACCACTAGACGTTGGACCCCAATCTCAAATCATACATCTGTCGGAAAGATATCCTATAAGCTACTAGAATTCCCACTTATAAACTCCGGAACTTTCCGGTTATGCAATCAGGTGTTGGGGATATTGGGACACAAAATATATCACCCAAACTAACAATACCTAGATCCAAATTTGTATCCATCCTTCAACACATAACCAAGAAACCTTCGTAAATCGTTTACCTCAACCTTGAAAAGCATCCGTAATACGAGTTATGGCAATACTCCCGAACTCCTGCCCCAAGATCGGGTGGCGCCGAGGTGATCTCACGAACAACCGCATAAAAGAGATTTTTCGATGTCGGCGAAACTCAGTATTCCAGAATCAAGCAACGATAAAATTGTGACGACAACACCTCGGAGCTCAACTCCCCGGACACCGCCACAACCCCTAAATGTCGAGGCACCAAGAACAATGTTCTCGCCACAAAACCATCGAACGATTCCAAGATACCCAAGTGATCCTAAATTTTTTTAGTGAAATTTGAGGAGAGGAGAGTCAAAACTTCTACGTCGGGGCCTCACCAGAGCGATTTAAGGGACCGGGAGTAAAAGAATCCGACTCTCGATATATATAATCCTAAGACCCAATTTTTTTTTCTAGACTCAACAACGCCCATCGATTCGATCAAGAAGGGGCTCTAAGTCGGGATGGCTCGACATTACCAACTTGTAACGCCCACGATGATGCGGTTATATCTCTCACGTGTCGAGGCACGACTTAGAGGCATAACCGCATTGTAGGTTTTGTCGCAAGAAGGGTCATCTTCACACAATCCCATGTAATGAACAAGAATGGGATAAAGAGTTGGCTTACAATCGCCACTTCACACAAAAAATAAATTAACCATACATCATTCAGAGTACAAGCAAGTTCCGACTACGAAACCAAAATAAAAGAAGACAACCCCAAATGCTAGATCCCAGATCGTCCCAACTGGGCTCCACTACTGATCAACAGGAAACAAAACAACACAACGAACAAGATCTTCATCGAGCTCCCACTTGAGCTCAGCCATTCGTACACCGCACCGCATCGTCGGCACCTGCAATCGCTTTTGGTAGAATCTGTGAGTCACGAGGACTCAAAGAATCACACATCCGTGAGATCAAGACTATTTAAGCTGCTGGATAGGAGAAGGTAGTGAGCTGGAGCTGCAGCAAGCACTAAGCATATATGGTGGCTCACATACGCAAATAAGAGCGAGAAGAGACGCAACACAATGGTCGTGAAGCTAGAAGTGATCAAGAAGTGATCCTGAAACTACTTACGCACAACCATAACACAAGAACCGTGTTCACTTCCCGGACTCCGTCGAGAAGAGACCATCACGGCTACACACGCGGTTGATGTATTTTAATTAAGTCAAGTGTCAAGTTTTCTACAACCGGACATTAACAAATTCCCATCCGCCCCATAACCGCGGGCACGACTTTCGAAAGATAATACCCTGCAGGGGTGTCCCAACTTAGCCCATCACAAGATCTCACGATCAATGAAGGATATTCCTTCTCCCAAGAAGACCCGATCAGACTCGGAATCCTGGTTACAAGACATTTCGACAATGGTAAAACAAGACCAGCAAAGCCGCCCGACTGTGCCGACAAATCCCGGTAGGAGCTGCACATATCTCTGGTTCTCGTGGCACATCGGATGAGACATCCTCTGAGTAAAACCAAGCCTCAAGTTTCCGAGGTGGCCCCGTAGTCTCATTGGTTCGGACCAAAGCACTCGAGGAGCACCGCCCGAGGGGGGGCTAAATAAATCTGCCCCTCGGGCTCGCGAAAACCCAAGGGAAAGGTATAGGTGGTAGGTAGTCAAATGGTAAAACCAAGGTTGGGCCTTGCTGGAGGAGTCTTATTCAAAGCGAACTGTCAAGGGGGTCCCATAAATCACCCAACCGCGTAAGGAATGCAAAATCAAGGAACATAACACTGGTATGACGGAAACTAGGGCGGCAAGAGTGGAACAAAAACACGTGCATAAGGCCGAGCCTTCCACCCTTTACCAAGTATATAGATGCATTAAAGTATAAGAGATATTGTGATATCCCAACAATATCCATGTTCCAACACGGAACCCACTTCATCTTCACCTGCAACTAACAATGCTATAAGAGGGGCTGAGCAAAAGCGGTAACATAGCCAAACAACGGTTTGCTAGGAAAGGATGGTTATAGGTTTGACATGGCAATATGGGAGGCATGATATAGCAAGTGGTAGGTATCGCGGCAAAGCAAAAGAGCGAGCAACTAGCAAGCAAAGATAGAAGTGATTTCGAGGGTATGGTGATCTTGCCTGAGATCCCGCAAGGAAGAAGAACGAGTCCATGAAGAAGGCAAACGGACGTAGTCGAACGAATCCTCACAACTCCGGAATGAAACCGAAGCTAACGAGAGAAGCAAACCGGAAAGAAGCAAACAACATAGTAAATAACCATCACATGAACGTGGCACGATGCACAATCAAGTATGATGCATGTCCGATTTAATGAGCATGGCATGGCAAAGTGCAACAAACAACACTACAAATTAAGTGGAGCTCAATATGCAACGAGTTGCATATTGACGAAACACCACTTTCAAGTTATTTAGTTCGCTCTCGTTTATGTACCCAAAAATATTACATGTTATTAAACATGGCAAGGGGTGAAGCATATGAAAACTACCTATCTAGGCAAGCTTAAATGAGGCCGGAACAACAAACAACAATTCCGGAAAATCCCCATGTGCATATTTTGAATTAGCTACTATTCTGCCCTAAAACATATTTTAATATTATTAAACAGTAAAACAAATGGGACCATGTCAATCTATGCATTTTTCCACCCCATTTACATAAAAGTTTATTAAAAACCGAGTTACGGTTAATTAGTTATGAAATAAATCATTTAGCATGGCATTTATGCAAAATAAATGTAAACAGCAACTTAAACATTTTTAACATGGTTGAAAACAACATATTATGAAACTAGATGAAATTCTAAGCATTTTGCATATATAATACATTTTAAACCGATGCACGGTTTGTGATTTATTATATGCATGAACAACAAGGGAAAATCTGTAAATATGCAGTTTTCTGGATAATAGGCAAAATCGCTGAACTGGGAAAAAACATGATACAGCCGCATCACCGGGCCAACAAAGATACATGAGAGGGGCTGGAGGGTTGCTCACCATGGGCCACGACCCAGATCGGAGGTGAGGTGAGGCCGAAGGGGAGCGCCGGGCCGAAGCTGTGCTAGCTTGGCCGGATCTGGAGACGCTACCGCAAGGCATGCCTTATGTCCACGAGATGGAGCGGGGAGGTCGATGCGATCAATGAGCAGGCCAAGAAGCAGAGAGGCCGAGGCGCCATGGCAGGGAACGACAGCACGGCGGGACTTTGGGGGTGCTTGCCAAGGGATCGCCGAGAACGAGCAAGGGCGGCGGAGGAAGGCGGCAACTTGGCGGTTGGCGTCACGACGCTTTCATTGCCGCTGCAAAACGATGATAGGGGAATTCAGAGAAGAAAACGGGGAAGTGAAGAAGAAGGAGACGGCGGGGAGATGACATGGACGCGACGGGGCCTGCCTGGGGTTGCCGTGGCCGTGGTTGCTGTGGCAGCCGAGGACGGCGGCGCGAGGTGGAGGAGCGCCGGGCCGCTGCTCGCCGCCCAGCGGGCAGCCATGGTTCCCCACGAGGAACAATGGATGGGGAGGCGCTGTCAGGAGGAGCAAGCGTGAGGAGGGAAGGAAGAGCAGGAGGAAGGGCACGTTCCTGTGCTCGGGCGAGGGCGCCATGGATGTGAGTGGAGGGGGCTTGAGCTCCTGGTTGCTTCTGGAGGACGAAGGGGTCCTTGTCGGTGGCTTCGATTTCCGGCGGGAGAAGTGGCTCGGGGTAGAGGACGAGCTCCTGGCTCGAGGGATGGGGTGGATCGAGCAAAGGCTGGGTGATGGTTGGGCGGGGATAGATCCCAAGGAAGAGGATCGGGGTGGCGGCGGCGCCGAGGAAAACGAGGGAGACACGGGAGGATGGTGGTTGGTTGTGGGTGATCCCGATGGGGATTGAGCGGGTGGCGGCGCGATGGGACAAGAAGCCTAGGTTTTAGGGTTTGGTCTCAAATTAGACTAGGGGTGGACTATATATATGAAAAGGAGGGAAGTTTGGATCTTTCGATCGAAATCCGATGGACGAGAATAAATATGCTAGGGAGTCCAATAATTAAATGATGATATTTTGGGATGTTTGGGGATGACCCGGACCCAACGGTCACGACCGCCCGGATCGAGTTCGGAGAAGTTTCAGACACGCACGCGAGGGGTTTTTGTGCACTGTGCAGAGAGGCTCAAATGGTCGGACAACAAAAGAACGGTTGGTCTTGAAAGGGACAACGAGGGCAATAGGGTGAAGCGGGAACTACGAATGGATGCAAGTTTTAAAAACAATGACGGTAATGAGTGCCGATGCAATGCGGATGATGTCATGATGAGATGGAACAAACAAACAAAAAACACAACTGGCTCGCAAAACAAGGAAGGCATCTGAAGCGTCGGTCTTGGGGCGTTACATCACTTGGGAGCCTCCGAAAAGATTGTGGAGTTTAACCAAGGAGTTTTTAAGGGCAAGGAGATCGCCTACTTCGTGAAGATCTACCGCTAGTGAGGCAAGTCCTTCGTGGGCGACGTCCATGGTGGGATAGACAAGGTTGCTTCTTCGTGGACCCTTCGTGGGTGGAGCCCTCCGTGGACTGGCGCAACCGTTGCCCTTCGTGGGTTGAAGTCTCCATCAACGTGGATGTATGATAGCACCACCTATCGGAACCACGGATAAAAAATCCTCGTGTCTCCAAATTGCGTTTGCACACTCCAATCCCATCCCTTTACATTCCTGCAATTTGCACGCTTTACCTTCCGCTTCTCATATACTCTTTGCATGCTTGCTTGATATGTATTGTGTATGTTAAACTTGTGCCAAAACTCCACTTCAACTTAAAGAATTTAAAAATTGTAACTTTTGGTACTTAGTGTCTAATCACCCCCCTCTAGACACCTCTTCTCGATCCTTTCAGTATTTGACATGGACGATCAAGTATGCGGTCCAAGCTGGACGAGCCCGGATTGTTTCTTTTATATGGCTTCTTCCGCTGATCGGACTTAGAGCTACTGAATCCGGCGCTGACCGCCGTGTCATCGGTATTGTCACCGTTGTTTCAATGCTTGTGTCTGTTGCGTCGGGGTTGCCGTTGCTATTTCTGGTTTCAGAAGTGCTAGGTTCGCTTGCATTGTTATTGCTACGGGCCAGCCAACTATCCTCGCCCGCACAAAAATAGGTCATGAGTGTCGTGAGGGCTGCCATTGACTTCGGCTCTTCTTGGCCGAGGTGACGGGCAAGCCATTCATCGCGGATGCTATGCTTAAAGGCTGCTAGGGCTTCGTGTAAGTGCATCTACTGCCCCTTAGTGATTTTGGTGTATTAAAGACTTATAGGTTAAGGGCTAATGCGTTTGTGAGTGTACACAGGTCTATAAGTCTATGAGGAGTTTAATATTTACAGAGAAAGTCGACCCCTAAAAATGAAGTTCTTCGACTGAAGACTTTGGATTTCTGAAGACTTTCTGAAGACTTTGAAAGTGAAGAAATTGGTGTAATCCTGAAGACTTGGTATTCATACGAGGAACATGAAGCGTGAAGACTTTTGTTTTCGTAGTTTCATTTTCTCTTTCTTGAGTCATAGGAAACACCGTGCATCAAGTTAAAGGGGTCGAGGAAATACTAAGGAAAAATTTCCAAGTGATGATCAACTCAAAATCCTACATCTACCAATCCCTTCGAGTGAAGCCATTGAAATCTCATACGATTCGACCATATTCTTCAAAAGAAAGAGACAAAGTTCTTCCGGTCTCTCGAGGAATTTGTTCTGACCGAGGAGTTAGGAATTCGCCAAAGGCGGATTGCCTACACAAAGGAGGAACATGATAGCCCCGAGGAATTAGACACTCAAAATTCCTACCGCTTCTGGTTTACATGCCGCCACCGTCCCAAAATATCTACCCACCTAACGGTCATATCATCGAAGGGCATTTATGTCTTATCATGTCGGTTGCTCCCTAGGCTATAAATAGCCGCCCTACAACCACTAGCCGGGTTGGTCGCTTCCCGAGAAACCGACACTTGTCATTTGAGAGCATCCCATCCTCCGAGGACTTTGAGAGAAAATTATCAAGTGAGGAAAACCCAAACCCAAACACCTACAAACCCAAAGTGATTGAGCATCATCAAGAGATTGATCCCTGCGTGGATTCGACGCTTGTTACCTTTGAAGATTGTGCTTCTTCCGCACGGTTAGGCATCATGGTCCGAGCATCCAAGAGGATATTGTGGATCGCCGAGTGACCGAAGTTTGTGAAGGTTCGTAAGTCACCAAGACTTACCACGAGTGTTGGGACAAGGTCTGTGGTGACCTTAGTTCAAGGAGAATACTGGTGAGGGCTGTGTGTCCGGACTGTGTGTCCTCGTGTTTAAATACCTAGCCGCTCCAACCGGATGTACAACCGAGACTAAGTAGCTTGGAACTGGTCTACCAAATCATTGTGTTCACCGAGCTTACTGGTTCTAAATCCCCCAACTCTTTCATTTCCTCATAACTGTGTTGTGCACCTGTTCATATATGTGTTTGAAGACTTTGACTGAAGACTTTCTCAATTTCCTCAGTTCAATTTCTTCAGTCGGTTTGTCTTCATCCCGTGCTATCCTCGTGTTTACGCTTTTCAGACTGGGCTTGTCTTCATTTCATCATGATGACCACGCTTGTGTCCTGTTATGTTTACTTCTGAGTACTTATTCTGCTGCAAGTAGTTCTTCACTAAGGAATTTCCTCACCCACAAATTCCTCGTTGAAGAATTCATAAAAATCGCCTATTCACCCCCTCTAGTCGATATAACGACTTTCAATTGGTATCAAAGCAAGGTACTCCCTTGTTCGTGTGATTTTGGTTTAACCGCCGAGTTTTAGTTATGTCGACCGCAGTGTATGATCAAGGTCTCTACCGGGTGTCCTACCTTCGATGGGATGGACTACACTTATCGAAGAATAAGATGCTGAATGCATCTTGAGGCAATTGATAACGATCTACGGTATGTTGTGGAAAATGGTGTTCCTTCCGCCTCACCCTCACTGAACGCTACCGATGTGAAGAGATTGAAGCAACTCGATTCTCAAGCAAAGAACATCATATGTGGCCATCTGAGCAAAGGGCAGTATGGAAGAGTGAGTGCTTTGGAAACTGCTAATCTTATCTGGGATAGGCTGTCCAAAGTGAATGAAGGAGTCTCAACTCAACGTGACTCTCGAGTTGACGTTCTTCGCAATCTCTTCAACCACTTCAAAAGACTCGACACTGAAAATGTTCAAAGAAACCTTCGATCGCCTCAATCGACATCTCAAATGAGCCGCAAGCACTTGGTGCCATCGACATCACCGACCACGAGGTGGTGAAGAAATTCTTGAGATCGCTTGATTCCTCATTTGATACTCCGCACCGATGATACAAGAACGTGCTAATTACAAGTCACTTGATCCCGCCGATATCCTCGAGAGGCTAAACACTCATGAGTTCCATCTTGCTAAGAAGAGAGATCTCTATGGTTCGAAGCTATGGCGTATCACGTGCCTCAAGGCCAAGGCGCCTTTGAATCAAGGTGAAGATTCGTAGTAGCCTTGGTGATCCTCAAGAATCGAGCCAGAGCTAGCGTGCTCGTGAGGAAATTCCAAGTTCTCAAGACGTGGTCGTTTTGGAAAATCCTCAAGGAGCAATGATTCCTCATCTAGTGACTACAAGAAGAGGCTTTGTCACAAGTGCAAGAAACCTGGTCCCTACATTCAAGATTCTCCTCAGTGGGAAAAGGAATCAAAGAAGAAGAAATGCAAGGATTACAGTTCTGATGACTCAAAGAAGAAGAAGAAATCTTCAAAGTCTTCATCATCAAAATCCTCAAAGTCTTCATCTCACAAGAAGAGCAGCTCCAAGAAGGCTCGGGCATTCATTGACAAGGAAATGGACTCTGAGGCTAAGTCCGAGGAACATGAGGAGGAGGAGGCATCTGAGGAGTCCGAGTCGGGTGTGGTGAGTCTAGCTCTCGCCACTGCATTCGTCAGCAAGTCCATCTTCAACTCTGAGGAAAATGGCTTCACCAACAAGGCTGATGAAGGCGATGATGACTACGCTCCCACCTATTGCTTCATAGCAAAAGGTGCCAAGGTACTGAAATATCCCTCCTCTAAATCTAGTGAGGATGAATCTGATGAAAACCTAAAGCCCAGCTACTCTAAACTTGCTAAGATTGCTGTGAAACAACAAAAGGCTCTTGAAAAGGTTCAAAACATGCTAGACAAAAGTGATGATATGTTGGGTGAAGAAATGGATAGCTCTAAAACTCTGACTACAAATCTTCAGAGACTTCAGTCTAAGTTTGACAACCTTCAAAATCATCATAACACTCTCTTATCTGACCATGAGAAGCTTTCTTATGAATTTCTTCAAAGAAAGCAAGATCTTGAGAAGCTAAGAGTGAGTTATGAAGATCTTCAGAAGGAGCACGATTCATTACTTGCTCAACAAATCAGCGCTTCTCAGGAAGAATTCATTCCTCCTTGCTTGAAATGCATTGAACGTGAATCTACTAATTCTTCACCTGAATGTTCAAATACTTCACATGCTACAAATTCTTCAACTGTCTCTACTATCACTAATTCCTCATCTGAGGATATTGCTAGTATCACTAACAATGCAGGGCTGAAGGAATTGTATGTGACAGGCATGTACAAAAAGCCTCAAAGGGCATCGACTCTTTGTGATGTGCTTAAAATAGATCCTCAATAGGAACCCTAGGAAAGAGGGTATTGACTTTGAGAGGAAACTCAATGCCGATGGTACATATTGGAAGCCCCGAGAAGTACCCCAAAACCTCATGGGTTGTCGCAAAGGGATCTCCAGTTGATCCATCCAATTTATCCGGCTTTACATGTGAATCTCCTCATTCTTCCTCGATGAGTCATTTGACTTCAACTATAAACCTGCTCAAAAATCGTAATGGTGAAGTATTTGCTAGATATGTTGGCACTAATCGCAGGAACGGTTCCCCTATGCAGAAAATCTGGGTTCCCAAAAGGTGCCTTGAAAATCTACAGGTGAATGTCATCATGACACCACCAGTGATGAACAGGAACCCTAGATCAAAATCTTCATATGGACCAAACTCTTCATATGGACCAAATTCTTCATATGGATCCAAGTCCTCATATGGACAAAATTCCTCACGTGGATCAAATTCCTCATATGGATCAAAATCCTCATATGATCATCATCGCTAACCCCTCTGCTTTTAGCAGGGAAGAGCTAAGGGCTATGAATATGAGCATTATTCTTCTAACCATTATGTTCATAAGTCCTCAAGAATTTCTCTTCTTATTCATATGCTTACCCTAACCCCTCTTATGTGAAACGAAATGGACCGGCTTCTATGCCACCTTTCTCGTATGGAGCTCGCAGAGTGATGAACTCTTTGCCACCCCTTCAGATGTGGGTGGTGAAGAAAAGAACTAATCTCTTACGCAGGTCAAGTATCCAAAGGCAGCTTTAACGTCTCAAGAATTTGCCGGGACTCGACAAATTGCCCGAATGGATGCATTCTAATCATGAAGAAATGAATCCTCATTTCTCACGCCCTCATACTGCCATATCTGTTTTACTTCTTGATGAAATTGATCTGATGAATTGATGTCATATTCTTCATGGTTGAAGTATATGAGTTCGTAAGCTGCACTAATTCATCTGCAGGATAATCAACCCAAAGCCAATGAGTGGGTCCTTGATAGTGGATGTACAAATCACATGACTGGTGACAAGAGTCTATTGATGAATATTCCCTTATCTCCATCGTGATCTCAAGCATATCATCTTCACGACAAAGGCAAAAGCAAGGTATTGGGTCTAGATAAGGTTGCGATCACAAAGGATCGACACATGGACAAAAGTCATGCTTGTCGAGTCTTTTAGGATACAACCTCATGTCTGCCTCAATGCTTTGCGATCTTGATATGGTTGTTGTCTTTTGGCAAGTAATGTTGTGTTGTGATCATGGAAGTTTACCATTCCAAAGTCTTCAAGGCTTTAGGAGAGGAGATCTCAGATATTGTTGATTTCTCCACAGACCACAACCAGCCGGTATGCCTACTTGCAAAAGCTTCGTATAGGTCGGCTATGGCATCGATGGTTTGGTCATGCCGGGCATGAGGAACTTGCACACGCCATGAAGAAGAAGCATGTCATTGCCATTGAGAATGTCAAATTCCTCAAGGATCACTTATGTGGAGCTTGAGAAGCTAGAAAGATGACCAAGGCCAAGCATCCAGCGAAGACTATCATGACCACTACTCGACCATTCGAATTGCTTCACATGGACCTCTTTGGTCCTAATCATTACTTAGCAATCACAAATGATGCATCTCTCTATGGCTTTGTTATTGTTGATGATTACTCTCGTTACACTTGGGTACATATTGTCACTTACAAACATGAAGTGCAGGAAGTCTTCAAACGATTTTCCTCGAGGGCTTCAACCAACTTTGGTGTGAAGATTATGCACATCAGGAGTGACAATGGAACTAAGTTCAAGAACTCTGGTCTTGATGACTATCTTGATGAACTTGGTGTTACTCATGAGTTATCTGCCTCCTTATACTCCTCGCCAGAATGGCGCCGTGGAGCGCAAGAACGTAACTCTTGTTGAGATGGCTCACACTATGCTTGATGAGTACAAGACGCCTCATCACTTTTGGATTGAGGCAATTTACACTGTGTGCCACATCATCAACATGGTATATCTTCACAAATTCTTCAAGAAGACTGCTTATGAACTCCTCACTGACAAGAAACCCAATGTGAGTTATTTCAAAGTCTTCGATGCTAAATGTTGGATTAGAGATCGTCATCACAATGCTAAATTTGCACCGAAAGCACATGAAGGTTTTATGCTTGGTTACGGAAGGACTCAAGACACTCTACAGTAGTCTTCAACAACGCTTCTTCACAAGGTTGTTGAAAGCTGTAGATGTGCGGTTCGATGAAACTAATGGCTCACAAAGAGAGCACCTACCTCCCTGGTTACATGAACGGTCTCCGAGGAAACCATCAAGTTCAAGGCTACCGAGGATGTCATTCCCTCAAGAACTCCGGCCAAGAAGTCATTCCGTAACGTGAAGAACGCCATGTCGATGCACCCGAGGAAAATGATATCAAGAAAATGCTGATCAAATTCCTCAACGACAACCCGCTCATCCTCGTGTTGCAAATGAAGTGCGATTGAGAAAATCATCGCGACATCAACATTCCAGTCCTCTCACACGCCAAGAGCTTCTCATTTGTCTAACTTTTGTGGGCACTTTGCTTTTGTCTCTATCACAGAGCCCACTAAGGTAGATGAAGCATTTCTCGAGCCCGACCGGATTCAGCCGCAAGACGAATTGCATCAATTTGAGCTCAACAACGCTCTGAACCGGGTCAACGCCCGCATCCTCGCAAGCACAATATCATTGGCACCACATGGATCTACCGCAACAAGGAAGATGAAAATGGCCTTATGGTGAGGAATAAGGCACGGCTTGTAGCTCAAGGCTACACAGGTTGAAGGAATTTATTTCGATGAAACTTTTGCACCTGTTGCTAGACTTGAAGCTATTCGCATATTGCTTGCTTACGCTAACCATCATGACATCATCTTATATCAAAGGGATGTGAAAAGTGCATTCCTCAATGGTAAGCTTGAGGAAGAAGTATATGTTGCTCAACCCCCAGGTTTTGAAGATCCAAAGCATCCCGACAAAGTCTTCAGACTCAATAAGGCCCTCTATGGCCTCAAGCAGCCCTCGAAAGGCGTGGTATGATACTTTGAAGGAATTCCTCATGAAGAAAGTCTTCAAACCTGGTTCACTCGACCCTACTCTTCTCACTAAATCTTATGATGGTGAACTGCTTGTGTCCCAAATATATGTTGATGATATTATCTTTGGTCAGATCGACCAACGTTATAGTGATAGAATTTGCCTATATGATGAGTGAAGAATATCAAATGTCTATGATGGGAGAGTTGAAATTCTTCTTAGGTCTTCAAATTCATCAACAACGCAATGGCATATTCATATCTCAAGAGAAATACCTCAAGGATGTACCGAGGAAATTCGGCATGCAAGATTGCAAAGGGGTCAAAATTCCAATGCCCACAAATGGCCATCTATGCACTGATGAAAATGGTATTGACTTCGATCAAAAGGTATACCGCCCATGATTGGTTCTTTATTGTACTTATGTGCATCTAGGCCAGATATTATGCTTAGTGTTTGCATGTGTGCCCAATTTCAAGCTACAATCAAGGAATCACACCATAAGGTCAGAAGCATATTCTTCGATATCTAGCTCCCACACCAAAACTTGGATTATGGTACCCCAAGGGCTCGGCTTTTGATCTCATTGGATATTTAGACTCGACTATGTCGGTGATCGTGGACCGCAAATCAACATCCGGCACTTGCCATTTCCTCGGGCGATTTTTGGTCTGTTGGTCCTCGAAGAAATGTAATGTTGTATCACTGCTTCATCACCAAGCCGAGTATATTGTCATGGTTCGTGTTGTACAATTGCTATGGATGAAGCGTAATTCTCAAGGACTACGACATGAACTCAAGAATGTGCCTCTCATCGCGGACAATGATAGTGCCATCAAGATTGCTCACAACCCAGCTCAAGACTCAAGACAAAGCACATTCAGATTCGCCATCATTTTCTTCGTGATCATGTGTTCAAGAGTGACATTTCTATCGAGCATGTGAAGATCAAGACCGCTTAGCCGATATCTTCACAAAGCTCCTTGGATGAGAAGAGATTTAGCAAGTTATGGTGTGAGCTAAATATCTTAGAATCTTCGAATGTTCTTGAAAAGGACACTCATCCTAACACTTATGCAAAATTGATGACTTAGATGTGCAATACACGATGTAACGCTTTTCTTCAATCAATGAAGACTAACCTCTAAGTGTGAAGAAATTAACGAAGAATTTGATTCTTAGAGCCCCACGACAATTGTAATGCCGGTATCTGAAATCATCATTCTTATACGGTGGGTCACGCCACCAACAAAGTTGAAAATCTTCAATTTGAGTTTTTCCTCAAAGATTTGAAATTCCTCAGTTGTACATATTCTTCAACTTTGCATTGTCTTCTCTGCTTCCATCATTTTTCTTCATTGGCTATATATATATATATATATATATATATATATATATATATATATATATATATATATATATATATATATATATATATATATATATATATATATATATATATATACTAGGTGTAGGTTGTAGCGGGCTGACGCCATGTCCAACTCACGAGATTAGTTTTAAAACAATTAGAAATTCACTTGTGATGGTGTGGTTCAATGCAAGTGTAAGTGGGTTTTATTCGCAAAAAGGTGTGAGTGGGTTTAGGTTTAGGGCAAAGGGCCGAGATCATCAGCTTGGGATTGGTCACTGCTCGACCCAATGCGATCATATGGTTGATGAAGGCGTGAATGAGAATAAACAATAACATGGATGAGGCGTTATGTTAAAATAGATAACGTGGATCTATGAAGGGTTTTGAGTCGTGCTTATTATGTTAGAAGTAAAAGGCTTTATTTTCCCGCTGCAACACACGGGCATGTTTGCTAGTATATAATGTAAATGCAGAATAAAGTGATCGAAGGTCGAGAACCATGATATACATCTGCCAGAGATTGAGAGCATACAATCTGATGAACACATCGACATTTGGCGAATTAGCATCACTCTTTTTCAGCTTTGACGACAAAATAAGAGGAAGAAAGGTCCCAGTCTGAATATATGAAACTTACAGACTCCACGGAGGTATCATCCAGCATCATTGGATCAAGGACCGAGAGCCGAACCTCCTTGGCCTCCACCTGAGTAGGATAGGACGCCTATGCCACCTGCACGCGCATACACAGTAAGAGACATGAAAACCAGACCAAATCACTTTTTATTTATTGCATGGATGGCAGGGCAATTCTGAATATGAAGTGACTCCAGACACTTAATTCTATTGAACCATCAAAAGAGATGCCACACTTTAGTTTCTACAAAAGGCCCCTAGTCAACATATTAACATCATGGGCAATGTTTCTGAATGGCTGAAACGTTAAAGTTTGGCAAAGAATTCTGCATTATAGCTGCCTGAAACCGAGATGTTTCCGTGAACATCTCAAACTTGCTGGATTTGATGCCTAAGATATTTTCAAAACGAATTGGTAAATTTTCTTTTATAAATTCAGGTTCAAAACTATTGATCTTAAGATGCTTTTCTGTAGTTTTTCACTGCACAATTATTTAGTATATTGTCAACTGAAAATAGCTGCATGAAACTGACATGTTTCTGTTTTCAACACGAATTGGTTCTATTCAGATGGCCTGCCCGTGAATAACTAAAAAGAAAAAAATAAGCTCCTACATTCAGAAATATAAAGTTAGCATAGTTACGGCCTGCAGCCCATTGATGTTAGTCTGGCTAAATTATATATTTATTTGAGTAATAAAAAGAAGAGAATAAAAGGAATAACAAATTCACTTAAATTTGTTAGTCAAGTCAAAACCTGCGGTAACCTGAATTTTTTCAGTTACCAATATATTTAGGTGCATAAGAGATACTAAAACTGTGAATTGTATAGGGTAATCTGTCTTACGAATCACCCGGGAAAAAGGTCTTAAGATTACTTGCCAACACAAGAAATAACCCTTGTGGCTATGTCCTAGTACATCATAATTCAGATCACAAGAAAAGATGGACCAACCTGTTCCCCTGAGAAACTATAAACTGACTTGCATGTAGCAATCACAGAGACTACTAAATTAGTCTACAAATTTGAGCTTACAAAACTTTGCTGCTGTACTAACCATCCGCCATCAGTTTTCTCATGCTTTATAAATTAAGTAGTGTCCCTTATTTCAGTCTGGCTACAAAACAGAATCGGAGACAAGAGACAGGGGACAAACAGGGGATTTCATCCAGTGAATATGAAGGCGATACATTACCTCTGGTGTAGCCGAGGCATGCGAAATTGGACGGTCGGAAAGATGGTCTTGTTCCTCCGGCGAACTCGGCACTTCCTCCTCCGGCGAACTCGACGGGGACATTGCACGTTGCATCAAAAAAGCAATTTGGACGGGCTTTGATGGAGCTTATGGTCCAAGGACGCAATCTGATGGAGATTTTGGTCGAGGACTGCTCCTTCTTTATAGTAAACAACTCAATTCCGGGTCAGGCACTCCATTGCTTGGTGTTGGAGTAGGACACGGCATTCAATTGTCCATCCAAATCACGACACGGGAATAGCTCGTCCGAGATTGAGAAGGATACGGAGGAGGCCGGAGAGGATTGGCGGCGGCGGACAGGTCACAGCGAAGCGCGCCCGCGGCCGGCGTACCCACCAGAAAATGTTTCCCCTTCTGTCCTCCATCAAGCGCAGCAAGGATGGCCGTCCGACGACAAGGGCACCGGCGATGAACCTCTCCTGCTCCACCGCCCATGAACCTCTCCTGCTCCGCCCGCAGCGCGGCGCCTGAACCTCTGCTGCTCCGCCCTCCGCGCCGTGCCTGAACATCTTCTCCGTTTCCAACCAGCTTGCTCTTCTCGTCCTCGCGCACCTGCTTGAATCCTGACGAGGAATGAGACGGACGGTGAGCGGCAAGCAGGCCACGAGAGAGGGGGCGGTGAGGAAGGGGGTGTACTGAAGCTGGTGGCGGCTGCCGGCAGGAGGTGGCCGTGGCGGCGGCGGAGGCTGGAGGACGCGAGCCTCGTCGCGGCCGCTCGCAGGGCCATGCCCTTCCTTCCTTGGCAGAGCGAGACGGGGGGAGAATGGGAGCATGGAAGCGTCCCCCTCCCTGACGCTCCTTCCGTTGGAAATATGCCCTAGAGACAATAATAAAAAGGTTATTATTATATTTCCTTGTTCATGATAATTGTCTATTATTCATGCTATAATTGTATTAACTGGAAATCGTAATACATGTGCAAATACATAGACCACAACATGTCTCTAGTGAGCCTCTAGTTGACTAGCTCGTTGATCAATGGATGGTTATAGTTTCCTGACCATGGACATTGGATGTCATTGATAACGGGATCACATCATTAGGAGAATGATGTGATGGACAAGACCCAATCCTAAGCATAGCACAAGATCGTGTAGTTTGTTTGCTAAAGCTTTTCTAGTGTCAAGTATCATTTCCTTAGACCATGAGATTGTGCAACTCCCGGATACTGTAGGAATGCTTTGGGTGTGTCAAACGTCACAATGTAACTGGGTGGCTATAAAGGTGCACTACGGGTATCTCCGGAAGTGTCTCGTTGGGTTGGCACTAATCGAGATCGATTTGTCACTCCGCAGACGGAGAGGTATCTCTCGCCCACTCGGTAATGCATCATCATAATGAGCTCGGTGTGACTAAGTAGTTAGTCACGAGATCATGCATTACGGAATGAGTAAAGTGACTTGCCGGGTAACGAGATTGAACGAGGTATGGGGATACCGATGATCGAATCTCGGCAAGTAACGCACTGATTGACAAAGGGAACCGCATACGGATTGCTTGAATTCTCGACATCGTGGTTCATCCGATGAGATCATCGTGGAACATGTGGGAGCCAATATGGTTATCCAGATCCCTCTGTTGGTTATTGACCGAAGATAGTCTCGGTCATGTCTGCATTGTTCCCGAACCCGTAGGGTCTACACACTTAAGGTTCGGTGACGCTAGAGTTGTTATGGGAAATAGTATGTGGTTACCGAAGGTAGTTTAGAGTCCCGAATGTGATCCCAAACGTCATGAGGAGTTCCGGAATGGTCCTGTGGTGAAGATCGATATATTGGACGAAGGGTATTGGTGTCCGCAAGTGTTCCAGGGTACCAAAGGCGGCCAAGATGACCGAAAAGCTGCTTTCGGGAGCCCCGACAAGTGTTGGAGGGCCTCATGGGCCAAAGGGGAAGGGGCAAACCAGCCCACTAAGGGGTGGTGCGCCCCCCACACCCTTTCCCACGTTATTTGGGGAGGTGGGACGCCTCGACCTGGTTCGGGAGGCAAGCCTCCACCTGCTTGGCTTGGGGGGCAAGTCTCCCTAGGATTTTCCCTAGGGAGATCCAATCTGCTTGGCCGCCGCCCCCTAGGGGAAACCCTAGGGCGCCTCCCCCTCTCCCTTGCCCCTATATATAGTGGAGGGTGGAGGGCAGCCGCATTCTCTTCCCCGGCGCAGCCCTCTCCTCCTCCAACACATCTTCCTCCTCCGTGAGTGCTTGGCAAAGCCTCGCCGAGAACCACGAGCTCCATCGCCACCACGCCGTCAGGTTGCCGGAGTTTTCCTCAACTTCTCCTCTCCTCTTGCTAGATCAAGAAGGAGGAGACGCCCCGCTGTAATGTGTTGAACACGGAGGCGCCGTCCGTTCGGCGCTAGATCGGATCTTCCGCGATTTGAATCGCCACGAGTACGACTCGATCAACCGCGTTCTTGTAACGCTTCCGCTTAGCGATCTTCAAGGATATGAAGATGCACTCCCTCTCTCTCTCTCTCGTTGCTAGCATCTCTTAGATTGATCTTGGTGACACGTAGGAAAATTTTGAATTATTGCTACGCCCCCACAAAGGACATCATGAGCTAGGTCTATTGCATAGATTCTATGCACGCAGTAGAACACAAGTAGTTGTGGGCGTTGGTTTGTTCAATTTGCTTACCGTTACTAGTCCTATCTTGATTCGGCGGAATCGTGGGATGAAGTGGCCCGGACTGTCCTTACACGTACACTTACGTGAGACAGGTTCCACCGACTAACATGCACTTGTTGCATAATGGTGGCTAGCGGGTGCCGCCTCTCCCACTTTAGTCGGATCGGATTCGGCGAAAAGGGTCCTTATGAAGGGTAAATAGCAATCGGCATATCACCGCTGTGGCTTTTATGCGTAGGTAAGAAACGTTTGTTAGAAACCCATAGCAGCCATCAGAAAACGTGCAACAACAATTAGAGGACGCCTAACTTGTTTTTGCAGGTATGCTATGTGATGTGATATGGCCAAAAGAATGTGATGAATGATATAGGTGATGTATGAGATTGATCATGTTCTTGTAATAGGAATCACGACTTGCATGTCGATGAGTATGACAACCGCAGGAGCCATAGGAGTTGTCTTAATTTATTGTATGACCTCATGCGTGTCATTGAATAACGCCATGTAATTACTTTACTTTATTGCTAAATCGTTAGCCATAGTAGTAGAAGTAATAGTTGGCGAGACAACTTCATGAAGACACGATGATGGAGATCATGATGATGGAGATCATGGTGTCATGCCGGTGGCGAAGGTGATCATGTCGTGCCTCAAGATGGAGATCAAAGGCGCAAGATGATATTGGCCATATCATGTCACTTTATGATTTGCATGTGATGTTTGTCATGTCTACATCTTATTTGCTTAGAACGACGGTAGCATAAATAAGATGACCCATCACTAAAATTTCAAGAAAGTGTTCCCCTAATCGCGTAATCCGCTATGTAAAGTTCGTTGTTTCAAGCACCACGTGATGATCGGGTGTAATAGATTCTAACGCTCACATACAACGGGTGTAAGCCAGATTTACACACGCCAAACACTTAGTTGACTTGACGGGCCTAGCATGTGTATGCATATGGCTTCGAACACAAGAGACCGAAGGTCGAACATGAGTCGTATAGTAGATACGATCAACATGGAGATGTTCACCGATGATGACTAGTCCGTCTCACGTGATGATCAGACACGGCCTAGTTGACTTGGATCATGTATCACTTAGATGACTAGAGGGATGTCTATCTGAGTAGGAGTTCATTAGATGAACTTAATTATCATGAACATAGTTAAAAGGACTTTGCAAATTATGTCGTAGCTTACACTTTAGTTCTACTATTTAAGATATGTTCCTAGAGAAATTTTTGTTGGAAGTTGACAGTAGCGATTATGCAGAGTGGGTCCGTATTCTGAGGATTGTCCTCATTGCTGCGCAGACGGCTTATGTCCTTAATGCACCGCCGGTGTGTCAACCTCGAACGTCAGTCTGTGGATGTTGCGTAACATCCACATATACGCTTTGATGACTACGTGATAGTTCAAGAATGTTAAACAATTTAGAATTGAGGCAATCAAGACGATTATTGAAATGTCGCGAACATATGAGATGTTCCTGTGGCTGAAATTGGGATTTCGTGTTAGTGCCCACGTCAAGAGGTATGAGACCTCTGACGAGTTTCTTGGCCTACAAACTAAGGGAGAAAAGCTCAATTGTTGAGCATGTGTTCAGATTGTCTGAGTACTACAATTACTTGAATCGAGTGGGAGTTAGTCTTCCAGATGAGAAAGTGATGGTTCTCCAAAGTCACTACCACCAAGCTACTAGAGCTTCGTGATGAACTATAACATATCGTGGATAGACATGATGATCTCTGAGCAATTCAATGTTTGACATCGCGAAAAGTAGAAATCAAGTAGGACCATCAATTGTTGATGGTTAGTAAAACCACTAGTTTCAAGAAGGGCAAGGGAAAGAAGGGATACTTCATGAAACGGTAAATCAGTTGTCGCTCTAGTGAAGAAACCCAAGGTTGAAGCCAAACCGAGACTAAGTGCTTCGTAATGAGGGGAACGGTCACCGAAGGTAACTACCCTAGATACTTGGTAGATGAGAAGGTCGGCAAGGTTTACGTAAGTAGATTGGATATACAATATATTAATGTGTACTTTACTAGTACTCCTAGTAGCACCAGGGTATTAGATACTAGTTTGGTTGCTAAGTGTTAGTAACTCGAAATAAAAGAGCTACGGAATAAACGGAGACTAGCTAAAGGTGAGATGATGATGTGTGTTGGAAGTGTTTCCAAGGTTGATATGATCAAGCATCGCCTGCTCCCTCTACCATCGAGATTGGTGTTAAACCTAAATAATTGTTATTTGCTGTTTATGCTGGAGCATAGACATGATTAGATTATGTTTATCTCAATACGGTTATTCATTTAAGGAGAATAATGGTTACTCGCTTATTTGAATAAGACCTTCATTGGTCTTGCACCTAAATGAATGGTTTATTGAATCTCGATCGTAGTGATACACATGTTCATGCCAAAAGATATAAGATAGTAATGATAGTACCACATACTTGTGGCACTGCTGTTTGAGTCATATTGGTATAAAACGCATGAAGAAGCTCCATGTTGATGGATCTTTGGACTCACTCATTTTTGAAAAGATTGAGACATGCGAACCATGTCTATTGGTACATGTGCATGAAGAAACTCCATACAGATGGATCGTTTGGACTCACTTGATTTTGCATCACTTGAGACATGCAAGTCATACCACATGGGCAAGATGACTGAAAGGCCTCGCTTTCAAAGAAGATGGAAAAGAAAGCAACTTGTTGGAAGTAATACATTTTAATGTGTGCCATTCAATGAGTGCCGAGGGACGAGTGGATATCAAGTTATGTTCTTACTTCACGTATGATTTGAGTAGATGCCGAGTATATTTACTTGATGAAACACAAGTCTGAATTATTGAAAGGTTCAAGTAATTTCAGAGTGAAGTTGAAGATCGTCGTGACAAGATGATAAAATGTCTATGATAACGATTATAGAGATGAGTATCTGAAAGTTATGAATTTGGTATACAATTAAGACATTGTGGAAATTGTTTCAAAACTAATACCGCCTAGAACACCATAGTGTGATGGTGTGTCCGAACATCATAGCTGCACCCTATTGGATATGGTGCATACCATGATGTCTCTTATCAAATTAACACTATCATTTATGGGTTAGGCATTAGCGACAACCGTGATTCACTTTAAATAGGGCACCACGTAATTCCGCTGAGATGACACCGTATGAACTATGGTTTAGAGAAACCTAAGCTATCATTTCTTAAAAGTTTGGGGCTGTGACGCTTATGTGAAAAGTTTTGCCTGATAAGCTCGAACCCAAAGCGGATAAAATGTATCTTCATATATAGGACACCCAAAAATAGTTGGGTATACCTCCTAATTCAGATCCGGAAGCAAAAGTGATTGTTTCCACAAACGGGTCCTTTCTCGAGGAAAAGTTTCTCTTGAAAGAATTGAGTGGGAGGATGGTGGAGACTTGATGAGGTTATTGAACCATCACTTCAACTAGTGTGTAGCAGGCATGTGAAGTTGTTCCTATGGCGCCTACACCAATTGAAGTGGAACCTAATGATAGTGATCATGAAACTTCAGATCGAGTCATTACCAAACCTCATAGGTCGACAAGGATGCGTACTACTTCAGAGTGGTACATAATCCTGTCTTAGAGGTCATGTTGCTAGACAACAATGAACCTACGAGCTATGGAGAAGTGATGGTGGGCCCGGATTCTGAAGAATGGCTCGAGGCCATAAAATCCGAGAGAGGATCCATGTATGAAAACAAAGTATAGACTTTGGAAGAACTACTCGATGGTCGTAAGGTCATGGAGTACAGATGGATTTTAAAAGGAAGATGCATAATGATGGTAAGTGTCACCATTAAGAAATCTCGACTTGTCGCTAAGATGTTCTCCGACAAGTTCAAGGAGTTGACTACGATGAGACTTTTCTCACCAGAAGCGATGCTAAGAGTCTGTTGGAATTATATTAGCAGCTATCGTGCATTATTTATGAAATCTTGCAGATAGGATGTCAAAAACATTGTTTCCTCGATGATTTTCTTGAGGAAAGGTTGTATGTGATACAACCAGAAGGTTTTGACAATCCTGAAAGATGCTAGCAAGTATGCAAAGCTCCAGCAATCCTTCTAAGAAGTGATTGGGAGCACTATAGAATTTGGAGTAAGCATCTCGGAGTTGATGTATACGCTTTGATGAGATGATCAAAGATTTTGGGTTTATACAAAGTTTATGAGAAACTTGTATTTCCAAAGAAGTGATTGGGAGCACTATAGAATTTCTGATGAGTATATGTTGTTGACATATTGTTGATCGTAAATGATGTAGAATTTCTCGAAAGCATATAGGGTTATTTGAAAAGTGATTTTCAATGGAAAACCCGGATTAAGCTACTTGAACATTGAGCATCAAGATCTATAAGAATAGATCAAAATGCTTAATAGTACTTTCAAATGAACACATACTGTGAGCAGATTTTGAAGGAGTTCAAAATAGATCGGCAAAGAAGGAGTTCTTGGTCACAAGGTGTGAGTATTGAGTAAGACTCAAGACCTGACCACGGCAGAAGAGAGAGAAAGGACGAAGGTCGCCCCTATGCTTTAGACGTGGGCTCCACAATATGTTATGCTGTGTACCGCACCTGAAGTGTGCCTTGCCATGAGTTAGTCAAGGGGTACAATTGTGATCCAGGAATGCATCACAGCACAACGGTCAAGGTTATCCTTAGCAACTAGTGGACTAAGGAATTTTCTCGATAATGGAGGTGGTAAAAGAGTTCGTCGTAAAGGGTTACGCCGATGCAAACTTTGACACTAATCCAGATGACTCTGAGTAGTAAACCGGATTCGTATAGTAGAGCAGTGATTTGGAATAGTTCCAAATAGCGTGTGGTAGCTGCATCTAGGAGATGACATAGAGATTTGTAAAGAACACACGAATTTGAAAGATTCAGACTCGTTGACTAAAAACCTCTCTCACAAGCGAGATATGATCAAACCCAATGGGTGTTGGATTCATTACAATCACATAGTGATGTGAACTAGATTATTGACTCTAGTGCAAGTGGGAGACTGTTGGAAATATGCCCTAGAGGCAATAATAAAAAGGTTATTATTATATTTCCTTGTTCATGATAATTGTCTATTGTTCATGCTATAATTGTATTAACTGGAAACCATAATACATGTGCAAATACATAGACCACAACATGTCCCTAGTGAGCCTCTAGTTGACTAGCTCGTTGATCAATGGATGGTTATGGTTTCCCACCATGGACATTGGATGTCATTGATAATCGGATCACATCATTAGGAGAATGATGTGATGGACAAGACCCAATCCTAAGCATAGCACAAGATCGTGTAGTTCGCTTGCTACAGCCTTTTCTAATGTCAAGTATCATTTCCTTAGACCATGAGATTGTGCAACTCCCGGATACCGTAGGGAATGCTTTTGGTGTGCCAAACGTCACAACGTAATCGGGTGGCTATAAAGGTGCACTACGGGTATCTCCGAAAGTGTCTCAAGGTTGGCACGAATCGAGACTGGGATTTGTCACTCCGTGTGACAGAGAGGTATCTCTAGGCCCACTCAGTAATGCATCATCATAATGCCTCAATGTGACTAAGTAGTTAGTCACGGGATCATGCATTACGGAACGAGTAAAGTGACTTGCCGGTAACGAGATTGAACGAGGTATTGGGATACCGATGATCGAATCTCGGCAAATAACGCATCGATTGACAAAGGAATCAGATACGGATTGCTTGAATCCCCGACATCGTGGTTCATCCGATGAGATCATCATGGAACATGTGGGAGCCAATATGGGTATCCAGATCCCGCTTATTGGTTATTGACCGGAGAGGTGTCTCGGTCATGTCTCAGATGGTTCCCGAACCCGTAGGGTCTACACACTTAAGGTTCGTGACGCCAGAGTTGTTATGGGAAATAGTATGTGGTTATCAAGGTAGTTCGGAGTCCCGAATGTGATCCCAGACGCCACGAGGAGTTCCGTAATGGTCCGTGGTGAAGATCGATATATTGGACGAAGAGTATTGGTGTCCGAAGTGTTCCGGGGTACTGTGCTATGGCTAGCATGACCGAAAGTTGTTTCTGTGAGCCCCAAGAAGTGTTGGAGGGCCTCATGGGCCAAAGGGGAAGGGGCAAACCAGCCCACTAAGGGGTGGTGCGCCCCCACACCCTTTCCCATGTTATTATTTGGGAGGCGGGCGCCCACCTGTCTGGGAGGCAAGCCCACCTGCTTGGCTTGGGGCAAGTCTCCCAGGATTTCCCTAGGGAGATCCAATCTGCTTGGTCAGCCGCCCCTAGGGGAAACCCTAGGGCGCCTCCCTCTCCCCTTGCCCCTATATATAGTGGAGGGGTGGGAGGGCAGCCGCATTCTCTTCCCCCTGGCGCAGCCCTCCTCCTCCAACACCTCTTCCTCCTCCGTAGTGCTTGGCCAAGCCCTCGCCGAGAACCACGAAGCTCCATCGCCACCACGCCTGCCGTCAGGTTGTTGAGTTTTCTCAACTTCTCCTCTCCCTTGGCCGGATCAAGAAAGAGGAGACGCCCCGGCTGTACGTGAGAAGGGTCAGGCACGCTCGTGAGCGAAAAGAACGCTCTAATAAGGAATTTTGACAAAATCTTTAGTGCGCACTCCCAAATTAGTACCACCTCGCTTATATTACGATTTTGTAAAAGTGTATTATGACATGAGAAGAAAGCGTACTGTGACAGTGAACCCGACAAATTCAATTCGTGCTTTATTATTATATATATATATATATAAATATATATATATATAGACGGTCTATTATGCTAATATTAGCAGAATAACTATTCTGCACACCACTTTCGCACTGCACGCCAACGCAAGTGCACGCCATTCTTGGAACCAAGTGTGCTGCAGTACTACACGAAAGTGAATCTTTTCGCTGAAAAAACTGCACGCATTGTTTTTTCCGCATTGTTTTCGCCTAGTTTTTTAACCATTTATCGGACTGAGGCGTGTAATATAGCGTTGAAGAGCTATGGATTAGACGCAACTTCGACATGTTGAACACTTTTCGAGATTCCACACGGTTTAAGAGCAGTTTTGAAAATGGTGCGGCGGATGACGAGTGCCAGCGAGCTTTTTTTCGCGTTTTTCTTAAACCACTCGTCGGAATGAAGCAAATGATACGCCGTTGGATAGATATCGTCGAGGCGCATCTTTTTCATATATAAATTTTGTTCTAATTGCTACGGTTTAAGAGCAGTTTCAAATTTACTAAATCACGGAATTCTGTTTTTCAAATGTTTTCAAATTTTCGGTACTGTTTTGGCTCAAGTTTTTGAACCGCTTGTTTAAACGAGGCGTGTTATACGCTGTTGGAAATCTATGAACGAGGCGCAGCTTTCATATGTTGAAATATTTTTGTGATTCCGCACGGTTTTAAGTTAATTTTGAAAATCGTATGACGGATGACGAGTGGCAGCGGCAGTTTTGTGAAATTTTTGCAAACCGCTGGTCGGAATGATTCAAACGATACACCGCTGGAAAGATATCAATGATACGCAACTCTTTCATGTAGAACACTCTCTCTAATTCTTTACGGTTTAAGAGCAGTTTTAAATTTATCAAATGCGGACACTCTGTTTTTCGCGACATTTAAAATCGACGGGTACTTCGTCTAACTGAAAATCGCACTGCATCGGATGAAAAACCGCATCTGCATCGTGACGGGTAAGAGAACTGCATGGTTTCTTTTATTCAAACATATTTTTTCAAGGACGAGAAAGTTGAGTTCACTTCACATCGGGTGTAAATGAACCACAACACTATCAAAGAATTGAATCGCATTACTTTTTTTCGCCTGCACATTTTTTGCACTTACGGATGAACAACATCATACGGCCTACCGCATCGCTTCGTAATGAAAACCGCACCGCATCGGACGGGCAAGCGAAGCTACATAATTTCCTTTGTCGACGTGAAATTTTCTCGGACGAAGTTTTTTCGCCTTTTTTTCAACATTTTTATGAACGAGAGTGGACCGCAGAGACGAGGACAAGTGGATCAGCGATATAGATCAAAGTAAACCGTGATTACTTTTTTGTTTGTTTCGCTAATTTTTTACGCATTTCCACTTTTATGCCGTTAGTGAACACATCGCCTCAAAAGTGAACCACATCCGAGGACGATGGGGTAGAACCTAGCGAACTACATTCTTAAAGAACTAAACTTCTTTCTGAGTTGTTTCCCTTTTTTCTGGTTTTACCAAGAGAAGGACATAGGATTTTACACTGAATCGCATCTAAGCATCATTTTTTATAACAAACTTAGCCTTGCAATTCTGTTACACAGACATTACACTTAATTCACACAAATAATAAGTGAGGATAGCACCACAAAGCCATTGACGGGACTCTAAAAACCGAAAGTGCACTGCATTGCACTGCGATACTACAGAACACACAATCTCTGAACTTGTTGGGAAGTTGCGGGCTCACGCGAGCTGGTCGTCACAACTGCTTCGAGTCCTTAGTGTACGTCATCGCATGGCGAGGTTGACTGCAGCGAGTGGTGACCTGGGTTGCATTCTATCGTGAGGTGAACCACAACACCACGCACATCCAAAATGCACGCTTTGTGTTGGAAACGAGCTGTGGGTTGGATGGAAATGCTATTGCAAAATAATCAAAAACTGCACTCAAAAACTGCACGCAAACATGACTACAGAGATTTTTTAATAATCAGAATAGGCTAATAAACCACACTAGGTCCTTTCGTGGAGTGCTGCTGTGCTCCCGCACTGAAACCAATCCTTGTAACCATACTAGACGCGGCGAGTGGTGCAGACGCGATGTGGATCGCCAGAGAGAGTTTGCTCGCCGGAGGTGAGCTGCACGGGGGCGGCAAGCGAGCTACACGGGGGAGCGGGCAACCGAGCGCACTGCTTTGCACCCACAAGCATAGTGCAGTGCGGATGAATTCCACATCAACCAAAACAAACTTCATACTAGGGGAGGAGAGAGCTGCGTACGTGGCGCGGTGGTCAGCGGGTCAGGGTGCCGATGCGCCAGATCCGCTAGGCTGAATCAGACCAGGTTGAGTAGCTGGTGCGCCCGTGTGATTTGGTGCAGTGGCGAGGTGGAGCAGAAGGCTTCATGGAGCTAGCGTGGGGAGGCGCGACTGTCGTCGTCGTGGAGCTCGGCTGCAAGCGAGCGGCCGCCATCCACACCGCATCGGAGACCTAGGCAAACCGCAAATATGCGCCAACCAAATCTGAAAGTGCAAATAAAGATCCATGAACTTCGACAGTGAGTCGGCCACACCGCAGCTTCTACAATACACCATCCATGAGCTGCAGCAGTGGGACCGCTAGAGTCGTTGACGACGGGCCATGCACCCACTGCAGTTGTGACCGGCATCCCCAGCTTAGGGAAGCGGCCATCGTGGTTAAGGAGGGGTGCAGCAACAATAGAGAGAGGAGCTGCGCTTGCAAACATAACAGGGAAATGCTCGAGGGGAGAGAGATGCAAAGGGAGATGTGGTGGTTGTCCGGGCGGTTCCGATGGCCTGCTCGGAGTAGTGCACACGCCCTGCCACACGGACTGCGGCTCACCCGAGCACTGCATGCGCAGCACAGGCGGACGACACGCACAAGAGAGCACCACAATACATTTTTGACTCACCGCGTGCACTGCAAGGTGTGCACCCGCGGACTGCATCATGCGCGCGGCGGCCATTGACCTCGTCACAGGACAGAAGAAGGAAGCGGTGGACGGTGGCGGTCGACGATCTGTGCTTGCCGGAGGCTGTCGGTGTGCGAGGTTGGACGGCCGGGCACCGTCGGTTTGTTGGGAGAAGGGTCCTTGGATCGACGCCGATGCGAGCTCATACCAGGCGAATCCAGCACCTGCAGTCTGTTGCCACGCCGAGGACGCCGGATTTAGAGCTCGGGCACCGCGGCAGGGCGTGGAGGCGTGTGGAGGCTTGTAGCAGCAGCAGTTTTGGCTAGCGGCAAGCAATGGCGCTTGGGAGGCCGACGAGGAATGGATCTTGTCGGGTTTGGCTCGGGGCAGGCACAGGACTGGGAGGACCTCGCCGGATCTGACTCGTGGGGACCCTGGACCCACGGAGGCGCGACCAGTCGTCGAGAAGGCCACGGGGGCTGTGCCGGAGAGGAAGAGCAGGTGGTTTCGGGGGGATCTGAAGGTGGTTGGGGTCGTACGGACTGTGTTGAGCCGCACGGTTCCACGGCAACGGGGCAGTGAGGAAGGAGGAGGGGTCGCTGGTCCGCGGCGGCTTGGTTGGCTCTTCGGCGGTGGGAGGTGGTGGGCAGCTGCGGGAAGAAGTTGGGAGAAGAGGGAGTTGGTGCTTCCAAGGAAGGAGAAGGTGGGGTGGTTCAAGGTGTTAGCAGAATAAGCAGTTTTGTTATCGTATAAGACTCTTAAGGTTGTTATTAGAATAGACCCACCCTATATATATATATATATATATATATATATATATATATATATATATATATATATATATATATGAGTTTATGTCCTCTACAACATTCACTTATTGCTATTTCTTCAAGTTGCCTTTTCTGCTAAGTGAATGTGATCGGACCCTTCCCCATCTATGCTATAGTCAACCCAATCTATTCACAAATTCTTCATGTGCGTTCTATTTGACACTCGTTCAAAATCTTCACTGTGTCCTTGTCAGTTGAAGAATTTGTGAACGGAATTTTAAAACTTATCTTATCCAAAAATTTCGGCATTTGCCACTCAAAAGTCCACATTCCACGAAATACTTATCTATTCACCCACGATCTCACACGATCGCCACCTCTCAGTACGTGGGTGACACATGTCAAATGAATCAGAAGGGTCAGGGGCACGTTCGTCCAATTTCTTCGGGTGAACAGTTTTTCACCGCGGCTATATATACCCCTGCCCTTCCTCACTTCACTTTTACTCCGCTCGTTCTCTCTCTCCCGCTCAAGATTCTCAAACACTAGCGCTGCCGCTACTTCATCATCGCCGGTGAGGAAGAGCTTCACTGCCTCGACCTCGTCATTGTCAGACTTCAAGGCCAACATGGAATTCTTCACTCCACCGCCAGAAGCTGACTTCCTCTACCGAAGTTAGGGCGTGAAGATCTGAACTGATTTGTGCTCCACATCAACTCTTCCAGCTCATTGTGTTTCTTCGTCTGTGGTAATTAAAAGTTACTTTAACTACCCTCATTGATTCAGATGTTTTCTACAAAATCTTCAAAGGTGCTTATTCTTCAAATCCTCACACACTAAACACCTCACATGTCATGTGCTCTTGATTCATTTCTCTAAGCAACAATTTTTCTTCAAGATTCCTCAATTGTGTGGATTTTTGATCTATACAACTCTTGAACCTAAGACAAAGAACACTTAGTGAAACTCTTCAAGACTCATCCGTCAAATTCCTCAAACTTGTTCTTTTTGAAAACTTCGAGAACGATATGACCTCTCCAAATTCCTCGCAATCGCATTCTGTTCATAGGTACTCATGTCCGCTGTTGAATCACTAGGTTCTCATCAACTTAACTCATTTGCAGCGTTCCTCAAGAAAAGTTGCATACATCTTCGTAAAATTCCATTGTTCAAATTCCTCAAATTTAAAGAAAATGGCCGATGGAAAGAAGCCATGTAAGGAGGAAAGAGGCCAGAATCAATATCGCTTTTGAGATCCCCGATGATATATACAAGGATTATTGCACACCGATGAGGCAAAGTTTGGTAAGGAGGATAAAAATCAGCGCAAGGTGCGATTCAAAGAATAGAGAGGAGATGGGCACGGGAGTGGAGGGAGTATGACATGTTACTCCCAAGTACATGAAGAAATTTGCACTCAATCCTCCATGCCCAAGACCTCCGTTGGAACATGGCCAAGAAGCAGATCCCACTAGACTCAAGCGCGGTGAGGATTATCCTAATGAATGGGCCAAGCGCCAGGCCAAGTTGGCTAGACAAGCAAGAGAAGCAGTGAGGAAATTTAACGAAGAATCTGCTGATGTTGCTGCCATCGCTGAGGCCTCTGCTAGCAAGCCAAAGAAGGCCATGCCAAAGAAGCCTGCTCCTAAGCCACGTGCTTCATCAGCAATGCCCTCACGGCCAGAATCTTCAAAGCCCTCACGGCCAATTCCTCATGCTGCCCAGCCTCCAAAGTCCTCAGCTCCTCCGCCAAAATCCTCAAATGCCCGACCAAATCCTCAAGACTGTGCATCTTGCCACGTACCAAAGGACAACAGTATATCCATTGCCTCAGAGCGCCTCATAGTTCCTCACCTGCACTAAATTCTTCAACTGCCCCTCCTCGTCAAGACAAAGGCCACAAATTGGACGAGGTTCTCGCCAAGTCCTCACAAGAAGCAGGTTGCCTTCCAAGTGACGCCCGATGAAGACGGTTTATGATGAGGAACTTGCCAAAATCATCGAGATAGGCAAATCAAGACCGCTTAGAGCCAAAGGAAGCAATGTGCTATTGATGCTGGATCCCAAGTTGATCCTTGACTAAATTGATATCTCGCACAAGGACCCCAACGCCCTTTACCCGACTTCAAGTCAACCTCGCCAAAGTCATATGTCGATCGCCTTCATTCAAGAAGAGAAATGGAAATTTGAAAAGGCTGTGCAAATCAAGAAAGCACAAGATAAGAAACAACATTTTCTCAAGCAAAATGTTCTCAAGCTTCTCAAGAACTCAAGGCCTTGCAAGCTGAGATCAAGCTAACCGAAAGTGATGAATTTGATCGATACTCTACCGACCGGCTTGGAGCCAAAGTCGATTTGTGAATTTGACTGAGAAGTTCACTTCCAATGTTGCAGCTCCAACACAACAAGCAAATACTCAGGCTGAAGCATCTGCTCAGCCTACTGAAGAACATGCCAGCATCGCTGATGAACATCAGGCTGCTGAAGAAAATGAGAGTACCAGCCCTGATGACTTCATTCCACCACGAAGATATTAAGTAGGGCTTCCACTAGTGTTGCGCCTCAAGAAAATGTCGAAAGCTCAAGCTTCAATGGTCAGTGCTCAAGAAAATGAAGAAATCAGGCAATCGCATCAGCCATACCAAGAAAATCAACCAAATTCCTCTCGCTTCCTCCCGCGCTTACACCAACTCCAATTATTCCATCTGCATCAGATGCGAAGAAGACCGAGCCTGCAGAGCCTCGCGAATCGTGAAGAAAAGGAAGGCATCTACTTCATCGATTCTTCAAATTCAAGAAGATGAAGACATTGACAAGCTCACTCGAGAACCCAATTGATGTCGCTCCTCACTACCTTACCATCAAAGGCACTAGTTCCTTTTGATGAAGATTATGTGATTCACTACAAAAAATACACTTCCGTGATGATACGTGTTTGTCACAAGAGGTCGCGTTTGTCATGCATGTACATCCATGACAAATTTATGATGTAATCAAGATAGTCATACCGTGTTATCGTGAGAAGTGTTCCATGACATTACCAAAATTATCATCATGGAAGTGTCCACTTCCATGATGATAAATCGCGGGCCATAGAAGTGCTTTTCGCCAAGGGTGACCGACACGCGGCATCCACCGTAACGTAACGCCATTAAGCTATCGGGTCGGGTTTGATCCGATAACCTGTTAATCGCCTCGACCAATGGGGATTTTCCACGGTAAAATCATCATTGGCTGGAGGAAACACGGTCGGCTCACCGCTGGGGATGTATGTCATCCACTCATTGGATGTATAGGCGCCATGATACGCCGACACGCGGCATGGCCCAACAGAGGCCCATTCCTGTGAAAAGGCAGCCCCATTTGACTTGGTCAAAAGGTGGCGGGTCGCCCATGGAAAGCTCGTTAACGGCCTGCTCGCATATAGCCCTATTTACACTTCACTAACCCAAGGCCCGCTACGCCCTATCCGAATTAGGCCCAAGAGCTATCCGGCCATCCAATATGATTCCAGCCCATTTTCACTTCGCCCATGTATGGCCCATGACGCCTTTTCGCCCATATGAGGCCCTATGTAACTCTTGGCCTATTAACGGCCCGTGGTGAAACTGCCCGCAATGAATAAAGTGTATCACTTTACACCCATTAACGGCCCGTGGTGAAACCGCCCGTAATGAACAATATATCAATTTATACCCATTAAGGGCCCATTATTCAGCTTGGGCCGCTTCAAAGAATGTTATCTTTCGCCTTCTCGTGAGCCTATTTATTCTTGGGCTCATTTCTAAAGATTCGCTTACTTCGCCCGCATCGCTATTTTTGCTTGTAGGCCAAATTCAGCCCATGGTTACATCAGCCCGCTTTGTGGTCTCGTTAATGCTAATGCTTTTCATAGCGCCATCAAATACGGCCTATTAACGATGGCCCGTTATGGTCATACGCCCGTGATAAGGCCCATTGATGATACGGTCCATAGAAGGCCCATTGTTTCTATGGCCCGTAGAAGGCCCATTGTTTCTACGGCCTGTAGAAGGCCTACTATTTCTACAGCCCATAGAAGGCCCACTATTTCTACGGCCCGTAGGAGGCCCAGTGTCACTACAGTAAATATTAGCCCATGGTTATTGTGGCCTAGTTTTAAAAAGAACTGCACCGACTACAAGCAAACAAATAAACAAGACAACAAGGAAATAAATAAGCAAGCAACTTATGCTAGGTTATCACTACCGTTACACATATTACATCCATCGGGCATCAAAGTTCGCCACCAAAGGCAAATATAGGGAACAAAGCAAGATATCATATACATCGTTGTCAAAGTTGGCATCAAAGGTAAATAAACGCCAGAAAGAAAACAAATCCGTAATCAAACCACTTCGTAAGATCTCAAGAAACAATATCCTCGGTACCCATAATGCCGGGCAAGATGCATAGCAAGCTTATTAACTTTCTCTTGTTTGGCGCTTAAATCCTCTAGCGCTTGTCGTTGCACCGTAAAATATGCATCTGAATTCTGCAGGACTTCCTCGGCCCTTCAAATTTTCTTGTCGCAAAGACATCTGATCAATGTCTTTCAACTTGAAGTTGAGACTCAAGAAGACGAACTGATTCAGCAAATGAAGTTCGGAGAGCTTGTGCCAAAGCATAGTGGCCAAGAATCGAACACTACATCAAGACAGACTTTTGGTTCCTCACCGTCACAAGATAGTTTTTATCGCCTTTCTTGGAGACCAACAGGATGTCTCTACTATCTTGAACCTTATCTCCATTACTTCCTTTACCATTGGATAACGCGGTACTATTCTCCAATATTTTGTCCGCATTCTAAAAGAGAAACAAGTGCATACATCACATGTTTACTATGTTAGTATATGAAACTCATTTTGGTAAATGAGTTCAAGAGTAAAGTGGACAAGATAACAAAGATGAAACAAACATATATCTATGTACCATGGTCACTTTATGGTCTATATCATTCTAGTTTTTGTTGCCAAATCAAGATAGAGACACAGCTCAAATAATATTTGTTCAAGACAAAGCAGAATAGATGTAATATAAGTGTGGGTAACTATAGAGCAATAACAACACTTGTAATGTGCATGACATGAGAACATAATCTGCTTATTCAATTGAAGCTGAAATCAACATAGAGCAAGTTACAACAAAGAAACCAGTTAAAGAAACAGGTTTAAAACATACCTATTGCGCCATTGGAGTTTCAATTCCATCCTTCAAATTTTAAAATAGTTGGTATGAGTAAATACAGTAATGCAAGAGAAAAGGAGTATGAACCATAGCTATAGAACCTGACCTGAGAACAAATCTTCTTCTCCTTTAAGCTGCTGAGTTGGGATTCAAGTGGTGGTCCCTCGTGTTTTGGGCACCGCAGTTCCCTTTACTAATCGCCGTGTTTGGGTGCTCTGTGGTGGAGACGGTGCTGTGTCAACTAGAACCGGGTTACTATCTCGCCGTGGTTGGAGTTAGAAGGTGTAGCTGGTTCTATGTCCAACTAGGTAGGGGTACAATCATGTAGAGTCCAAGTTATGTGTGGTGGATCTCGGTCCTTGGGCAAGTACAACCGTGGTTCTATCTGCATCAACTGTAGCACTATCTTTCTCAAGACCGTGTTGTTACTCCCTTAGATAATGCCATCACGCCTCCAATTCAAAATGGCTGATAAACAAGAAAAGTAATTGAAAGTATAGACATTGTATGATAGACAGGTGCAATGGATAGTGGGGAATAAAAGAGGACATGAAATAATTCATTTTTATGTTGTCTAACCAAACAGGATAGTAGGACACAATTTCACATATATGATGGCTAACTAAACAGGATAGCATGACACAATTTCACATTATGATGGCTAACTAAAAAAGATGGAAAGACATAGTTCAAAATATGAGACTATGTAAACAGGATGACATGACATAACTATATAATGTGTTTATTAAATAGGTTGGCATGCCATAATTCACATACATTCATGGATAGAATGCCATAATTCTAAATATGATGACTGTAAACACTAAACAGGATGAGATGATATAACTATATGATGTCTTTATTAAATGGGTTGCCATGCCATAATTCGGGATAGATGATGTGTATGTACTATGTAAACATGATGGCATGATATAATTCAAATATATGATTTATATAGTAAGCAAGTAAGCAGATGGCAATCCATATATGATGTAAAAACTAAGCAATGCAAGAAAACATGCATGACATGGGTAATATAACCCCGCCAAGTTTGAGCATAGACCTCGTGGGGAAATAGGATTGGTCATCGGCCTCTAATCCTCCTCTCGAGGAGCTCTCAGAACCAACAAGATGTCTGCTTCAAAGAGGTAGCATTGTCTCGCTTCCCAATACCTTTGTTTTCACTCCAGATATTTCCATCACCGCTTCAAATGGCTGATACGCAGGAAGAGTAGTTGAATATACAAACATTGTCGCATAATTGGAACACGTAATACAAAAAAATGATAGCATGATATAATTCACATACATGATGATTGGCTAAACAGCATGACATTGCATAATTCACATATATAATGCCTTTTAAACAAGATAGCATTGTATAATTCACATATATAATGTCTTGCAACAAGATGGTAATGCATAATTCACATATATGGTAATTACACACCAAATGTGGCATTCACACAAAGCATGTCTAAACTAATCAAATGACATAGCAATGCGAGACACCATACGCATCGATATGAGCAACATAACCCCTGCCAAGTTAGAGCATACACCTCGGGGTGGGGGGAATAGGACCGTCATCTGCCTCCTCAATCCTCCTATGAGGAGCTATCTCAGAACCAAAGGTGAGATATGAGCTTCACGATAGCATAGTTCCGCCGTAAGACCTTGTTTTCACCTGCATTTTCCATCACCGTGTCAAATGGCTGATGCAATATGAAGAGCAGCTTGAATGTACTAACATTGTTGACAAACATAATATGTAACCAAAAAAAGGATGGCCTGATATAATTTATATATACACTACTAGGAAAAGGGCTAAAGATAGGATTGACACTAATGGCGCACTGCAGAAGTGGTGCGCCACTACTATATACTAATGACGCACTGTGGAGATACGCCATTAGTGTGGAATACACTAATGGCGCACTGTGCGTATGGTGCGCCACTAGTAAAACAATTTTTTTTTCATTTTTTCAAACATTCTAATGGCGATTCAAAGTGCGCCATTAGTAGTTATAACTACTAATGGCGCACTAGAGACAGAAAGCGCCAAGAATTTTTTTACTTTTTGGCAAAAACTTATTCCTCCCTCCTTCCTCCCCACTCGCCGCCCCCGCCCGCCCCCATGCCCTGCCACACGCCCCTCAGCTCATGGGCGCGCCACCGGCCACCCTCCACTGCCTCCCAGACAGCCCTCCACTCAAGATGCGCCTCGTCCGCCTCCTCCTCTCTTCTCCCGCGACCTCCCTACCCCTCTCCACCGCCTGCACCTCGGGCCACGCCTGCCATCTCCTCGAACCCTAGCTCCACGGCCGGGACGACCACCTCGTCGGCCTCACCAGTGTCAGGCCCTCAAGCCCCACGCCGCCCTCGGCCTCGCTTCTCCACTGCGGGCGCCTTCTTCTCCACCTCAAGAGCAAAGAAAAGCAATAAACAGCCAGGTAAAACTGTGTTGTGAAGCTAAGATGATGATGCTATTTTCTTATATGGTGAAGTTATACTGTGTAAAACTATGTCATGGTATAAAGACGCCATATTTAGCTCAACTGCACTGTAAAACTTTTCTGCTTTTAGTATTGTTTGCACCAGAGGTGGGCTAAAATCATTTTCCTTGCTACCTCTTTTATAGTCTAAGTTTGTCTATTTGTAGAACAACAAAGAATAGCATGGAACATATAAATACCATGGACCATAGGCATTTTATTCTCGCAGTTGTTGTATAATACTACCTTGTACAATATTAATAGTAGTACATCAAGAATAGCATAACACTCAAAGACACCATCCGTGTCTTACAAGCGCTACACTACACACGCATATAATGAAGAACTACATCTTTAATTCAGAAATCGCCAACTTGATAATTAGTTCATCCACGGATATCGAGTTGTTGCCCATGGTCCTTTTGTCTTAGTTTCATCATTATGGCCTGTTATAAGTTGGTGGTTTGTGATTAATACCATGAAAATCTCCCACGGAGACATCACAAAGGAGACTCTATGGTAGTGGTAGTTTCAACATTTGCTATTTTAGCACTATTTCTCACACATCCTCGCATTGGTCGCACTTTAAACATGCCCGCCAAGGGATGAACTCATCCCACTAAAGGATGCCTTCTCGCCTACATTAATCACTTTGCGAGAGAATAGAACTTATGCTCTGTGTGCAACGCCTCCAAGGCATTGTAGGAGAAACATAATTGCAAGGACAAGTAGTAGGCCAACCGTGTTTCTCTTCTGCTTTTCAAATGTATTTATTTGAGCCAAAGTCACTTGGAGGCCCAACGTATTTGTTGTGAATCATGTCAATGGGCCAGTCAATGGTCAGATTTGTTGTGAATCACGCTAATGGATCACCATGCATCCATGCACTAGATAGATTGATATACATATACATACGATATATTTCCCTCATATTTGTTGTGAATCATGTCAATGGGCCACCAAAGGCCAATGACCAATGTGCGCCTCTAGAAAGTTAATGGGTTGTTAATTTGAGGACACAATCTGACTTTCAGTCTCCAACTCGCTTCCTTCTAGTTTATGTAGTTTGCTCAATCGCTTATTGCCTGTGGGATCATACAAGCTTTTGTATCGCTCGCTAGTATCACGTTACTAAGATAAGCATTATTAGATGCTCATCGTGTTTGGATATGTTAGTATTTTGATTTGCATGCATAGCTTGGGAACTATAAATTATAGTGAAATTAAGTAGAAATTATAGTAGTTTGGTTCTGCTTTTGCCGGTGTTTGGTTCTAAATATGAGTAGCAATTATAGTAGGAAGATGATGCATAGTAGTTTTATGTTGTTGTAGTAGTTGTAGTTGTAGGAACATTAGATACAGTAATAAGTGTCATGTTGTTGTATTAGATATGTAGTAGTATCATGTGTCATTGAATATGAGTAGTTGTAGGAACATGATGCCCTAATGGAAGTGACATGAATATTTGGCCTACCTTTTTTTCGATGTTGGTTCATTAATCTTAAGCCCATCATGTTTGTTTGTTGTTTGCTACCATGTTGTTATTACTTCCATTAGGGCATCTGCTGGTTCATTAACCTTTCTAACATCTCGTGATATTTCAGGTTTCCGAGGAGGTAAAGGAAGTGAAGTTCACACAAAGGTAGCAAAGAAGAAGACCTCCAAGGTGAGAAATATGTTCCTATTTATCTTTTTTCGCTCAAGTTCTTCAAGACATCATATAATATAGAGAAGTGCAGGTCAAGTGGTGCAATCATATACATCTGCCACTTAATTCATCCTTCCCTTTAAGCGAGTGATGCCTTCGATGTCACACAATAATGTTTGTTGCAAGAACATTCTACTCTTAGTGTTCGCTTGTTTAATGCATAAAAATATATAGTTTTGTCGTTGTTATGCCCAGATTCACCGCCGCTGTCATTGCATTTGTGATGATGTTGTAGGTACCCGAGAGGCCCTTGAGTTTGCCGGAATGTCGATTAACTTCCGCTCCGGCAAATTGGTACTTTATATGTCCTATTTTCAGCAAAGGTAATGCTGAAATTTTCCATGAATTTTAGCATTACTTTGCTAAAAATAGGACATATGGGGTACTTCTACATTAATGCCTCGTTATCATGCATGTTTTATGATCTGTTGTAAGGGTACTAATTGGTCTCTTCGCTGCTTAATTATCGAGATGGCGGAAGCGCCCACCGCCACTTCCGCCGGGCGATCCCACACCGGGCGACATGACCACGCCTAATTGAGGTAGAAGACTACATCCCACCGCTTCCACCGCCTCCACCGCCGCCTCTTGGCGATCGACCGAGGAAGGAGAAGGAGAAGAACAATGCATGAGAACTGAACTTTGTCAGTATGTCGATTTCCAAAATGATATATATATACTTAGTTACCTATGTTATCTCTAATATGCTTAGTTTCCTATAGGTTAGCTTCATTTTACCTAAGTTGGCTCTAATATGCTAACTTAGAGCTTATATGCTTAGTTTCCTATAGGTTAGTTCCAAAATAACTTATGTTAGCACAAAATGATCAAGTTTACATATTAAGCTTATAGTCTTTTTTCTTATTCTTCTTCTTTTCCAAATGACATAGGTTAGCTTCATTTTACCTAAGTTGGCTCTAATATACTAACTTAGAGCTTATATGCTTAGTTTCCTATAGGTTAGCTCCAAAATAACTTATGTTAGCACAAAATGATCAAGTTTACATAATAAGTTTATAGTCTTCTTCTTATTTCTTCTCCAAAATTCTTCTTATTCTTCTTCTAGTGTTCTTCTTCTTCTAGTATTCTTCTAGTCTTCTTCTTTTTCTTCTTCTAACTTCTTGTTTATCATTTTGCAGATTTGATTTAATTCACTAAGCTTGCATGGATGGAGTGCTTCTTTTCCATTTGTATTTTTATTTTGTATCAATGTGAAACTTTTGTGAATTGATGGATAACGATGTTGGATGAACAATGTGAAACTTTTGTAGTATGTAACGATGGAACTTGTGTGTTGGCTATGTATGTATATATGATGGAACTTGTGTGTTGGCTATGTATGTATATATGATGGAACTTGTGTGTTGGCTATGATTGTTATATGGATGCTTGTTGTATATATATATGTGTTGGATATCTCATAGGTGAAATAGTGACATGAGATTAAGAAAAAAATTAAAAAATTGTTACTAATGGCGCATTATAGTGTGGTGCGCCATTAGTATAAAGCGTATAATTAGTGGCCCATCAGAAAAACTAATGGCGCCGCACTGCGCGCCATTAGTATATCAGATAACTAATGGCGCACTGGTGCGCCATTAGAAAAAATTTAGTGGCGTGATACTAATGGCGCACTGTTGATCCGCCATTAGTAGGAAAACTGTGCGCCATTAGTAGCCCTTTTTCCTAGTAGTCATAAGATGACCTGCTAAGGTGATGGCATTGCAAAATTCACATATATGATGACTGGCTAAACAAGATGGCGCTGCATAATTCACATAAACAATGAATAAACTAAACAGATGGCATTCGCATAAAGGATGTCCAAACTAAGCAGATGACATATTTGATGTATAAAGTAAGCCATGCAAGACACCATATGCATGATATAACCAACATCAGCATGCCAAGTTAGAGCGAAGACCTCAGGGGGTAAATAGGAGTTATCTTCTCCTTCTGAATCCCCTCGTAATGTATATCTTCCCTCGATTACAATCTGAAATGCGTGGAGGGGGGCTACCTTGTGCCTACCATGGAGCGTAATGCCGCATGAAATTATATTGCCACGCAAGGCTCGCCTCTTTTCTCTACATGTTCGGGCCCATCGCTACAATAACCGCTATGCATAGGAATAAAACATAGTGAGATTATGTAAGGAGTGCATGCAAGAATCCAGAGTGATGGTAATAACTGTGGATAGACCCAAAACCAATAATAGCAAAGTGATAATGGCTTCAGTTAAAAAATGCAGATAATGGCTTCTTTACTATTTGTTTCCCACCCAACATGAAACTCATAGTAGACACCGGAGATTAACCAGATAGTAGATAGATAATTGTAACATCCCAAATTTTCAATTTGGAATGTTATACATAAATCATCACTTGCATATAATATTTTATTGCATTTTGGCTCGATCCTAGAAATTTCACGCAACTCAAGGACCCACGGAGAGAGTTGGAGATTTCGTTATTTTCATATTTGAGTTTCTCAAATTCGAATAGGATCATTTGATTTTATTTATTTTATCTTCAATTATTTCTATTGTCAAAATATGAGAGAGGGAATAAAATGACTTTCCCAAAATAAAGGAATATTGAAGATTTAATTAAAAAATCAAATTAGATTTTTATTTGGAGTTTTTCGCTTTTCTTATTTGAATTTAGGAAAAATGCGCATTTTTCAGAATTGCATTTAGGCCCCAAATAAATGTTCAACTTGTCTGTCTTGATTTTAGAAGCCGGGGAAAATTTATTTCGGGATTTTTGGAGTCCGTTTAGTATTTCTTTCGTTAGTTTTCCTGCGCGTAATTATTTAAAAAAAACGAAACCGACCTACGTGCCGTGTTAGGCCCGGACTCCTCCCGGGGAGGCTTTATATAGCGCCGCCCCGAGCCCCGCAGCCCACCAAGCCGCCGCCCACCATCACGTGCTCGGGCTTAAAACCTAGCGCCACGCCTGTCACCAAGGAGCTACCGCCACGGATCCCGCCACACCGCTGTCCGCCACGCCCGAGCCGCCGAGGTTGACCCCGCCCTACCGGTTTTTCCTAGAAACCGCTCGGTTTTGCCGGTTTTTGTTCGGATTTTTAGATCCGCTTTTATTTAGATCGGGTTTTCCGTTTAGGTTGTTTAGCGAAGCGTCGCCTTCGCTCGCTTTTAACAAACGCATTCATCGCTTAGATCCGGATAATCGAACGCTCGCTCGTTAAGCTGTTCATCGCTTTTTCTTTTTCTCGCATTTATTTCGCGATTTTTCTCGATCGCGATTTCTCGATCCGATTTTCGATCTAGTAAAACTTTTCGCTTGCTTATCGGAATCAGGCGATTCAAGCGCCTAGAGTTTCGTCTCGAAACCCTCTTTCCGAATAATCAACTCAAACCAGTTTTTGCTACTGTAAAATTTGACTTAGGTTCAAATTAGTAAAACGTTGCTTGTTTCTGGAACCAGATTCAAGCGCCATTTGACTTTCGCTGTTTGCTCGACGGATTCTTTTGCAAACCGGCGTTCTTAAGTTGAACTTTCTGGTTAGATCTTTTATTTGGAATTTTACCTATGCATTAGGTGAGTACTTATTGTGTGCTTATTATTTTGCGATAGAGTACCCGGAGTGCGCCGCTTGCTACTTTGAATCTCTTGGTTTCGCGGATCATCAGCAAGGCAAGTAACACTTTGATCATACCTCTTTTCAAACCCTGTTTTTATGCATTAGATCAATCCTCAAACATTGCATGATTAGGATCTAATTAAATTGTGGATTTTGGGAAAGTAGTTGAGGTAGTACCTATTACCTGTGATGTTATCAAACCCTTAGTAGATGTGGATTGGGTCAGTGTATTCCATGACTTATGTGAGTTTGTTAATTAATGGTTTATTTAAGGTGGCAACTTAAACACACATATGCGTTGATTGAGGTACCTGGGTATTCCAGGATTGCCTGCTTTTGGACCGCCACCCGTGCTCAAAGGGATCATGAGATTATTCATGCTAGAAACTTCCGTGTGCAGCCACAAGCTACTATGGGCTCTAGCATAGTTGACTAAGTCGTATGTAACTCTTACAGTGGTAGACTAGCGAGATGTAGGGGATGTAGGTTGGTATGGTCTACCCGCTCGTAAGGTGCTAGCGCTCGAAAGACTATGTCTCGGCCATCCGCTTCTCAAACACCATGTAGTGCGAGAAATCAAACGGAGGAGATCGAGTCTTGTGGGGAAAAGTGCACGAACCTCTGCAGAGTGTATCAAACTAATCGTGGTTAGCCGTGTTCCCGGTTATGGACATCTTGAGTATCTAGTACTTGGATATCATGTGAATCTCATCATGTTACTTTAATTAATATTTTTGGGTTTTTAATTGATGATGCTTAATTGGGATTGAGAATGCTATCAACCATTCTTAATGTTTAACAACCACCATGTTAGTTAAATAAAATCTATTCCTTTGCAGTAGGGAAAAATTGGCTTTATGCAAAACTGTAACCATAGAGCTTTCCACCAGCCATATATGCATGTAGTATAGCATTACTCTTTCATATTGCTCTCTACGTGTTACATTGCCAAAGCATATTCCATGTGTCAATCTATTTTTTCGGGCTGCAACATTCATGTTGCAGATTTTTTCGCATTTACGACTAAGGTGCCTTAGGTCGTGGTTCTATACTCAGTGATGCCATTGGAGTTAATGGACTCATTTATCTTCCAAGCCTTCCGCTGTTATAGTTATTAGATGGCCTTAAGCCATATTTATTGTTATAAGTTCTCTTTGAGACATTCATGTAATAAGTGTGTGATTGCTACTCCGTTATAAACCCTTCAAGCATCATGCGTGTCAAGACATCGATCCGTGGATGACACTTATGCATAGAGATCAGACTGCTTGAGGTCTGGTCGCTACAAGATGGTATCAGAGCTGTGTTGATCAGAGGACACGCCCACTAAGCTAAAGCCCTAGATCACTACTCTTTCTCCTCATTTCGACTCCTCATCTTTTCTACTCTTTTAGGATGGCGGATGCAAGGAACAAGTTCACACAACCGGATGAAGATACACCCTTTGATGTCACTTGAAGGAAGTCACTAGATACCGAACATCGGAGTACCAAGCTTCACCGGGACCTACAACGCCACTTTACCCGAAGAGGAGCGCTGGATGATTCAAGTTCAAGTTCCGTGAAGGACGTTTGCACCAAATACCACGAGCCCATAGAGTTTTCCTTTGATGCACCAACCTGGAGTCTAGGAAAGAGCATGGCAACCCACATCACCATGGGACGTATTGGAGAAGTTTACCGCAATGATCTCAAGGATAATATCTACCAGATTTGTGGGCGCCGAGATGAGCAATGGGAGATGATCAGCAACAGGAGGGACAGATCAATCGCAGCATATATCCAGGAGTTAAACCAGTACATCCGACGTCAGGAGAACCAGATGTGCAAAGCAGCATGGAGGATTTGCGTAAGGCCTTGACCAAGATCAAGGAGCTAGAGGAAGAACTCAAGGCTACACGTGAAGATTACATGGAAGAAATTGAAGTGCTAGTGGAGAAGAATGACGACTTAACCAGAAGCTCGGAGTTTTCATGGAGACCTCCGCACCGTGCAGAGGAGACGATGATTCCACTTGCCCAATAACTATATCATTATCAACGACACTCGACTCGGATCCCATCGACGCAACGATGATGACTATGTTGATGAAGCTGGAGCGGATATCATTGAGTCTTCATCGGAGCAGTTTTTCTAGTTGACCACCATAACAGTAGTAGAATTCCCCCATTGTATTTAGTTTAGTCCAAGCACTTTTGTAACGATAGTTAGACCTTTGTATGCCCTTGTTTGAATTGATTGGAGTGATTATTGTTCAAAGTTGTCTCATGTGCATATGGGTAGTGTTTTCTCACTAGACTTCATTCTATTATATATTCTCATCTTCTCTAAAACCCTCAGATGCCTCCGAGACGCGACACTGGATTTGTTTTCCAACCAGAGATCACTCAGTTGATTCAACAGCAGAATGCTTTGATTCAAACACTAGTACAGAACCAAGGCAACAACAACAACAACAACAACCCACCACCTGCTGATCATTTGACTCGCTTATTGAGGCTAAATCCACGGTGTTTTCCAAAGAGCACCGAGCCGATTGTTGCAGATGATTGGCTCCATAAAGGTTGGAAGGGAGTCGCCACCGCAGGATGCACAGATGCGGAGAGAGTGCGCTTTGCCGCACACCAGCTTGACGGACCCGCAGCATCATGGTGGGAGAATTACACAGCCACACACCCTATTGACACTTTCACATGGGACCAGTTTCAGCAAGCTTTCCGTCTTGCTACGTTTTCAGCGGGAGCTATGGCCATGAAGAGGCGTGAGTGTCGCAACTTACGCCAAGGAGGACGACCGTGAAGCCAAGATGTGGAGGATTTTAGTAAGTTAGCACGTTATGCCCAGATGACATTGCTACTACGTGATGCAGCTAAGGTGAGAAGTTTCTGGAAGGATTGAATGATGTGCTAAGCATGCATTTGATGGTAGCAACTTTCAACAACTACCAGGAGTTGGTAGATCGTGCTCTTATGATTGAAGGGAAGCAAAGCATGTATTGACAACCGCAAGAGGAAGTATGGACAGGGGAAGTACAATCCTGGAGCTCAGCAGAAGCTACGGTTTACCCCAAAATCGGGAGGACAATTTCAGCATACTCATGGAGGAGGTAGCTCGCACAATCATAATGGCTCCAAGAATGGAAACAGGAATGGAGGAAGCAATGGAAAAAACCGTACCAACCCGTCAACCCCAGCCAAGAGAGACCTAAGCTAAGTCACTTGTTTTAAGTGTTAGAAGACTGGACATTACGCAAATGAATGTCCTGAAGCCCAGAATGTGAATGGCAATGGAAGCTCAGGGAAGCGAACCCTTTAAACAAGGGATGTGAACCACGTTACTGCGTGGAGGAGGTTGAAGCTCACCAGATGCGTTAATAGGTAAGTTTTTGGTTAAGACATTTATCGCAATGCTCTTTTTAATACTAGTGCATCTCATTCATACATATTAAGGGGATTTGTGGATAAATATAAATTGCCAACCCAAGCCCTTAGGTCACCCGGGCTAGTAACCTCGCCTGGAGCAGAATATATGGCTAGTCTATGGTGTGATCGATTACCATTAAGGATTGGTAACTACGTGTTTCCCTCGGACCTAATAGTTTTGGAATCGCAAGGATTGGATGTCATATTAGGCATGGATTGGTTATCGAAGTATGGAGGGAACATTGATTGCGCCAGTAAGTCGATTTTGCTTACCACCCCAGAAGGAAGAAGAATCAAGTATGTATCACGGCATGAGCCGAGGAGGACACAAGTAAATTCCTTTATCGTGAGTTGTGGGAGGAAGTACCCGTGGTGAAGGATTACCCGCACGTGTTCCCGTAAGAGTTGCTGTGCATGCCACCGGATAGAGACATTGAGTTTTTGATTGAGATGTTGCTGTACACGTGCCGATATCTAAGAGATGACTAGATGCCCGCACAAGATTTGGGAGAAATTAAGAAGCAGATTAAGGAGTTATCGGATAAAGGTTTTATTCGCCCAAGTTTTTCGCCTTTGGGGATCGCCAAGATTTCTAGTGGAGAAGAAGGATGGATCATTGAGAATGGTTGTTGATTACCGAGGATTGAATGAAGTGACCATTAAGAATAAGTACCCATTGCCGATGATCAACGCACTTGTTTGACCAATTGCAAGGAGCTAAGGTATTTTCAAGATCGATTTGCGGTCGTGGATACCATCAGCTAAAGATACGGAGCAGGATATACCCAAGACGGCTTTACCACCGTGTACGGCTGTATGAGTATACCGTTATATCATTTGGGCTGACTAACGACCGCCTATTTCTATGAACATGATGAACAAGGTATTTATGGAGTTTTTGGATAAGTTCGTCGTGGTGTTCATTGATGATATTTTGGTTTATTCGAAGAATGAAGAAGAGCATAAGGAGCATTTGCGTTTAGTACTTGAGTAGCTCAGAGAACATCAGTTATATGCCAAGTTCAGTAAATGTGAGTTTTGGTTGAAGGAAGTTGGATTTCTCGGACATGTTATATCCGGAGAAGGAATAGCAGTGGATCCCACCAAAGTTGTCACTGTGACAAACTGGGAAGCACCAAAAACTGTTGGAGAGATCCGGAGTTTCCTTGGACTGGCAGGATACTACCGGAGATTCATTGAGAATTTCTCGAAGATTGCGAAGCCTATGATGGAGTTATTAAAGAAGGATATCAAGTTCAATTGGACTGAGCAATGTGAGGCTAGTTTCCAAGAATTGAAGAAACGTTTGGTTACATCACTAGTGTTGATTCTGCCAGATCAGCGCAAGGATTATGAGGTGTATTGCGACGCTTCACATTGAGGACTTGGAACAGTGCTTATGCAGGAGGGAAGAGTTGTTTCGTATGCTTCATGACAGCTTAAGCCTCATGAGTTGAATTATGCTACACATGATTTGGAGTTAGCAACCAGAGTACACGCATTGAAGACTTGGAGACATTTTCTCATTGGAAACCATTGTGAGGTGTACACGGATCACAAGAATTTGAAATACATCTTCACGCAGAAGGAGTTGAATCTCAGGAAAAGGAGATGGTTGGAGCTCATCAAGGATTATGATATGAGATTGCATTATCACCCCGGAAAGGCTAACGTAGTAGCAGATGCGTTGAGCCGCAAAAGCCATGTCCACAAACTAATGACCGGAGGTTTACCAAAGGAGTTAGCCGAGGAATTTCAAGAGCTATGTTTGGAGATAGTTCCGACAGGCTATGTAGCAGCATTGGAGGTACAGTCTACGTTGATGGATAAGATCAGAGAAGCTCAGAAGACTGACAAGGAGATTGCCGCTATTAAGGAGAAAATGAGCAAGGGAAAAACTAAGGGATTTCGTGAGGATGAGCACGATACCCTATGGTTTGAGGACCACGCTTATGTGCCCTAGTGATCCGGAGATCGTGAAGTTGATTTTGCAAGAGGCCCATGATTCGGCCATATTCGATTCACCCAGAAATACCGAGATGTATTTGGACTTGAAGGATACTTTCGGTGGACCGAATGAAGAAGGATATTGCGGAGTATGTAGCAGTTTGTGATGTATGTCGAGAGTGAAGGCGAGCATCGTGGAAGCCGGATTGTTACAACCATTGCCGATACCCGAATGGAAGTGGGAAAAGTTAGGCATGGATTTTATCATGGGATTGCCCAGACCTGCTCGTGCTATGACTCGATTTGGGTTGTAGTTGATCGCTTGACTTAAGGTAGCCTCATTTCATCCCCTGCAAAGGAAGACCACTTACAGCAGTGCTAAGTTGGCTAAGATATACATGACCGTGGATCAGAGTGTCTCGCATGGAGTTATGAGGAGCATCGTATCAGATAGAGGAACCCAGTTTACCTCAAAGTTCTGGAATCAGTTGCACGAAACTTTGGGTACCAGGCTAGAGTTCAGTAAAACTTTTCATCCACACACAGATGGACAGACCGAGAGAGTCAATCAGATTTTGGAGGATATGCTGAGAGCATGTGCATTGGATTATGGATCTAATTGGGATGACAACTTGCCATATGCAGAGTTTTCTTATAACAACAACTATCAAACCAGCTTGAAGATGGCCCCTTTCGAAGCCTTATACGGAAGGAGGTGCAGAACCCCGCTGTTGTGGGATGAAGTTGGAGACCACCAGTTGTTTGGACCAGATTTGATGAAGGAGTCTCGGTCAGAAGGTGAAGTTGATTCGCTGAGTAGGCTCAAGGTAGCCCAATCTAGGCAGAAGAGCTATGCGGATTCAAAATGCAAGAAGACAGTTTTCGAAGTCGGAGATAGAGTCTATCTTCGAGTATCCCCACATCGAGGAGTTAAGCGCTTTGGAGTTAAAGGAAAATTAGCGCCACGTTTTGTGGGACCATACAAAGTTTTGGAGCGCATGGGAGAAGTTGCTTACAAGTTGGAATTGCCCGAAGGATTTCAGCAGTTCACGACGTGTTCCACATTTCCCAGTTGAAGAAGTGCCACGCAGAGATGGCTGATATACCTCTGAGGGATACTGTGCCGCTGGAAGCTATTCAGTTGGGTAATGACTTGACCTACGAGGAGAAACCAGTCAAAATTCTCGAGTATGCCAGCAGAGTTACCCGCATCAAGGTTATTAAGTTTTGCAAAGTTCAGTGGAGCCACCATAGCGAGGATGAAGCCACCTGGGAGCGAGAAGAAGATCTACTGAAGGACCACCCTCACCTATTTTCTAGCCAACCCGAATCTCGAGGGCGAGATTCATCTTAAGGGGGTAGGTTTGTAACATCCCAAATTTTCAATTTGAAATGTTATACATAGATCATCACTTGCATATCATATATTATTGCATTTTGGCTCGATCCTAGAAATTTCGCGCAACTCAAGGACCCACGAAGAGAGTTGGAGATTTCGTTATTTTCATATTTGAGTTTTCTCAAATTCTGAAAATAGGATCATTTGATTTTATTTATTTTATCTTCAATTATTTATATTGTCAAAATATGAGAGAGGGAATAAAATGACTTTCCCAAAATAAAGGAATATTTAAGATTTAATAAAAAAATCAAATTGGATTTTTATTTGGAGTTTTTCGCTTTTTTACTTGAATTTAGGAAAAATGCTGCGTTTTCAAAATTGTATTTAGGCCCCAAATAAATGTTCATCTTGTCCGCTTGATTTCGTAAGTCGGGGAAAATTTATTTCGGGATTTTTGGAGTCCGCTTAGTATTTCTTTTTTCGTTAGTTTTCCTGCACAGAATTAGTTAAAAACGAAATCGATTTCCACGGCCGTGTTAGGCCCGGATTTCCTCCCGGAGGACGCTTTTATATAGCGCCTCGAGCCTCAAGCCCACAGCCACCGCCGCCCATGTGCCAAATTTCGCCGCCAACCCTAAGCGCTACGCCGCTGGGGCCGCCCGCCGCCATCGCCGATCCGTCATTGCTGTCAGTTCGCCGCCCGAGCTGAGCCGAGGTTGACCTCACCGCCATTTTTCCTAGAAAACCGTTCGGTTTTCGCTGGTTTTCGTTCGGTTTTTTTATATCCGTTTTTTTATTTAGATCGGTTTTTCCGGTTTAGGTTGTTTAGCGAGCGTTCTCTCGTTCGTTTGTTTTAACGAACGCGTTCATTGTTTAAATCCAGATAACGAACGTTCGTTCGTTAAGCTGTTCGTCATTTTTCTTTTTCTCGGATTTATTTCGCGATTTTTCTGATCGCGATTTCTGATCCGATTTTCGATCCAGTATAACTTTTCGCTGTTCATCGGAATTAGGCCATTCAAGCGCCTAGAGTTTCGTCTCGAAACCCTCTTTCCGAATAATCAACTCAAACCAGTGTTTTCTACTATAAAATTTGACTTAGGTCCAGATTAGTAAAACGTAGCTTGTTTCTTTCGCCGTTTGACTTTCGTTGCTTCGTTCGATTTGATTCTTTTTGCAAACTAGAGTTATTAAGTTGAACTTTCTGGTTAGATCTTTTATTTGAAGTTTTACCTGTGCATTAGGTGAGTACATATTGTGTGCTTGTTTGTTTGCGATAGAGTACCCGGAGTGCGCCGCTTGCTACATTGAATCTCTAGGTTTCATGGATCATCGATAAGGGCAAGTAACACTTTGATCATACCTCTTTTCATACCCAGTTTTTATGCAGTAGATCAATCCTCAAACATTGCATGATTAGGATCTAACTAAATTGTGGGTTTTGGGAAAATAGTGGAGGTAGTACCTATTACCTGTGATGTTATCAAACCCTTGGGAGTTACTTCTAGGTTTGCTTATTATGCCATGCTATGCTAGTAGACGTGGATTGGGTGAGTGTATTCCATGACAGATGTGAGTTTGTTAATTAATGTTTATTTAAGGTGGCAACTTAAACACACATCCGGTGGATTGAGGTACATGGGTATTCCAGATTACTGCTTCTTTTGGACCGCCACCTGTGCTCAAAGGATGATGAGATTATTCATGCTAGAAACTTCCGTGTGCAGCCACAAGCTACTATGGGCTCTAGCATAGTTGACTAAGTCGCATGTAACTCTTACAAAGGTAGACTAGCGTATGTAGGGGATGTAGGTTTGTACGGTCTACCTGTTCGTAAGGTGCTAAGCGCTTACGAAAGAATATGTCTCTTCACATCCGCTTCTCAAACACCATGTAGTGCGAGAAATCAAACGGAGGAGATCGAGTCTTGTGGGGAAAAGTGCACAAACCTCTCGCAGAGTGTATCAAACTAATCATGGTTAGTCAGAATAAAATCTATTCCTTTGCAAGAGGGAAAAATTGGCTTTACGCAAAACTGTAACCATAGAGCTTTCCACCAGCCATATATGCATGTAGTATAGCATTACTCTTTCATATTGCTTTCTATGTGTTACATTGCCAACATATTCCATGTCTTTGACCCATTTTCGGTCGCAACGCTCATGTTGCGTAGACTTTTCGCATTTACGTAGTAAGGTGCCTTAGGTCATGGTTCTATACTCAGTGATGTCGTTGGAGTTGATGAACTCATTTATCTTCCAAGCCTTCCGCTGTTATCATTATTAGGTGGCCTTAAGCCATATTTATTGTTATAAGTTCTCTTTTGAGACATTCGATGTAATAAGTGTGTGATTGCTACTCTGTTATAAACCCTTCAAGTACTGTGCGTGTCAGCATATCTGATCCAGGGATGACGCTGATGCACAGAGATCAGACTGTTTGAGGTCTGGTCGCTACAATACTATTGATAGCGGCCCCGATATGTAACCCACAACCATTTAAAAACTCAAGTTTGACCATTAGTTTGGAGCTGACCCAGAGTCTAATCGGTGAACAGGACGATGAAGTAGCATGTAATATTAAGCGATGCATAACGTGGCGGAACCACGAAAGATGCGACCTCTCTATGGACCCGTGTAGTCCTCGAGGTCATCTTGCTTTCGGTTGATGATGGTAATGCAGGTTTCATAGCTACAAGTGGCCGGGGAAGAAGATCTCGAGGCAGCGAAAAGACAGTCTGGAGGCCGGATCCTAGCATCTTTGGACCCTTCATTGTTGGAGCAGCTGAAAGCTGGGGTGGACGGCAATAACAGGAGCGGGACAAACCACGCAAGGTTTTCTTTGACAACTATCTGTAAGAGAAGTAATTCTGTAAGGGCTCGTTTGAATTGGAGGATTCCAACAATGCAGGGATAGGAAATATACAGGAATAGGATAGGAATGCACGTGCAAAACAGAGAATTTAAAAACACATGATTTCTGCCAATTTGGGTGTTTGTTTCACAACAATTGGAAGATCACAGGATGTAAAGAAGCATGGTGAGATTAAGTCAAACCACAAGAAAATGTACGGTTATAATGCTATTATGCTACTATCTCTTAGTCTTGTGCTTCATGAATAGGAATTTGAAAAGGAGGACAAGTGAAAATTAAAATTCCTACGTTTTTTTTCTTTCAAGGAGACACTAAAGGAACAAATCCGTGTGCTCATTGGACAATATATATAACATGTAGAGTAAAAAAGAGATGCAACAAGTGTACAACCTCTTTGGCGAAGCCATGTCGATCTCAGCGTGATTGGGTTGGCCGGTGAGGATGCTCCGGCTGACTTTTCTGTCGGAGGAGGGGAAGAAGATCTTAGGCGTCTGGAGATGGAGCCCGAGGTATCGCTCACCGTGATGGAGGATTTCGCCGTTGGAGCAGCTCCGTGAGTTGTACTTCTAGCCGAGGTGAAGCAGGACAAGAGAGACAACGAACAACGTTAACTGAAAGTGGAATTCTAATAGCATCTCCAATGCGTAAACGTAAAATACATAACCACAAAGTGCTAGATGTAAAATACATCAGCCGCTCATCTCTCGAACTTAACCGTCAAACTGAATCTTAATCGTCAAACTAAACTTAATCACGGCTTAAATCGAACCTAAGCGCCGAAACTGAATTTTGTCGTCAAAACTGAATTTTCTTGCCGAAATCGAACGCACTAGCAAGGTGAGGCTACATGTCGGTCGACTGACTTTTTCATCTCTCTCGGGTCGATTTTGCAGCCGTTGGATACGAAATCAAGGGCCTCGCGGTTCATCTTCAACCTCCACCCCTGAGCCAGCCACCACCACCGGCCAAACAAAGAAGCACTTCCTCGGGCTCATGTGGGCAAGGCCACTACCACCAAAACACTCCCCACCGCCGGTCTGCGCCGCCTCGCCATCCTCTAGCCCTCTGTGGCGAGCTTTTTCTCCGGACGATCCCCACGCCACCGCCTCGCTAACGCCCGCCACCGCCGCCACCACCACCCCCATCCCGAACCCTAAGATAGATAGTGGGTACCTCTCCGTGAGCCCCCTCCTCCCGTTCTATGGTGGTTCTTCGTTCATCCCGGCGAGCCCACCCTTGGAAAAATCGACCACCCAAAAGTCGATTCAATCGACCGAATCAGAAGCCAAATCAGAGCAAAAGACGCCAAGAGCAAGAGCAAGAGCAAAACGAGCGAGCGAAGCAAGAGCAATAGCAAGAGCGCACCAGAAGGGGATCGAGAGCAAGAGCGAGCAGCGCACGAGCGCAGCCTAAAGCAAAGCAACAGCTCCTACTCGATGTGGGACGTCGCCACGAGGGAGCGACGCGTCGTGGAGAAAGCGGCGACGCCGTGGATGGCGCTGGCCGTGTCGGTTTCGGGACCGAGCGCAAGACTACCATGAGATCGAATCAAGAAGAAAATGCGGTGATTAGTGTACAACCTCTTTGGTGGCCCGATTAGGCCGCAGCCTCGTCCGAGGAAATGGTGATGATGATGCTCTTCCGGTGGTGCAGTGTGAAGACGGTGATGTGGGAATGGAGGTGGCGCGAAGACGAGGGGAACGCTGGGCAGCTCCTTGGAGGTGGAGGACGGGTGGCTGATCGGGCGGACGATGAGATCGATGATGGATCCTCATTCGGCACGGTGGATGAGGGACGCCGAGGTGTTCTGTGGAGCGACATCGTCGGGGAAGAGGCTCGCTAGGTGGCGGATGGAGCAGGTGTGGGGTTTCGTCACGGGTTTCAAGCAGCCTCGGTGTATGAATGGGTGGGCGGATGGGATGGCGGTGGGGAACCATGGCTTAGAGACACGCTTGTCCGAAATGTGGGGTAAGTTACGAAAGTACACCCCACCGATTTGAGGTGGTTCTTTCGGTTCAGGTGTACCACGGGCATTTCGCATGACGGGATTTCACAGGAGGTGGGAGTTTTCGCGCGCGTTGTAATTTCGGAATAGCAAGGTGCGGGTTGAGATGGAGGGAGTTGTCAGAGCACAACGAGACAAAGATATATCTTAAATATTTCGGGCTAACAAGGCGTGGGTTGAAATTTCCGGACAAGCCTAACGGTAATCGCATCAAATCAATGCAAGACTACAAATGTCATTCAACACTTTGAATTCATGTTATGTTCAATTAAAATATTTTGCTACGTGTATAATGCATGCAACCTACTACTCAAATGAACGTTTTAGTGCATTCCAAACATATATTCTACCGCTTGAATATGAACTAAATTTGAATAAGATCTACAGTAATGATTGTTGTGAAGTCAAAACATTTTAATTTGTTTCTCTGTTTTAATAAGATCTACAATCATCATTATTGTCAAGTTAAACCGTCGTTTGTGTATTATCTTCACAACACACCACATGATTAGTCTCGAGTTACATATGAACTATGTGTACTATATGAACTCGAACTGGATTTTAACTTTATTTTGATTTCAAATCACATTACATTTCTAGCTCTAGCTAGATCTTCATAATCTAAACCATGTCTCATATGTATAATGTGTTTATCACATTATGTATGCTGCCCCGCCTCACGCCTACAAGTATTTAGATGTGAGTTGCAAACACCACACATTACCACAAATTCAAATAAAATGTGAGCATGTTCGATATATAGTATTGTTTAGATTGCTCGATATATAGTTGTAAGCTGCAAACGCCGCACATTATCACAAATTCAAATAAAATGTGAGATTGTTTGATGTATAGTATGGTTTAGATTGTTCGGTATTTAGCTGTGAGTTGCAAACGCCATGCATTATCACATTATCGTATAACATGTGCACAACACGTGTATCACCGCTATATTCATGCATGCAATGTTTAAAACACTATGATCTCCTATTCAAATATATGAATCCGCTTTCATATCAAATTATGATCTTTTAGTCTCTTACACCCACACAATCCTCTAACCTTTGTAGCTACCACTAACTTTCTCTCGTGCATGCACACGCCCTCCTCGCCCTCCCCCTCCCTCGGCATTCTATCCATCGGGCACATTCATTTTTTTCTTTAGGTCGTTCTCCCAGAGTGTCCACAACTCCTTTCCGACAAACACCGATTGATAAACCTCTCCAGCGATGCCTGCCTACAACATACACGCACAGCTTTAATCTCCTCCTTTATGTGTCCTTGCCTCGTGTCTCTCATATGGTCGGACACACGCGTGTAAACTCTCGCCTCTTTTCATCGATCTCACAACCGCACACTCCTCCCCCTATCTAGCTAATAGTTGGGCCTCTCGCACCACCTCCTAGCTCCATTTTCTCTATCTATCCGTCTCGCTAGGCATTATTTGCCTCTAACAAATGGACGTACACGGACCTATCTCTCGCTATATACATATAGCCAGCTAGGTCCTTATAACTCGTTTTTACCCACACATCGATCGATCTACCTCATTAGTTGTGTCTCTCCTTCCTCCAGACAAACAACAATTGATCTACCGATCTAGTTAGGTTTGCTTACCAAACACATGGTTCCCCTTCATCATCCATGGATGTGTCCCTGTTGGGGATATTACTCTCGGGTGTAAACCGGTCGGGACAGGCGGGTTATCTTTCGTCGATGAGTTGAGTATGTTAAAGCCCATGTAGGCGGATGAGGGCTCAAGGCCCATAGTCGGTTCAAGGCCTGTAGCCGTAAACCGGCGTCGGTATGTAACTTGTATTGTAAGTTAGGAATAGGGGAGACCGAGCCGGATACATCTATGAACCGGCGTCGGGACTCTGTAAACCGACGGGCGCTACCCATGTATATAAGGGGATGACCCGGCAGCGGTTCAAGGACAACAGACGACAACTCGAGACTTAGGTGAAGCTTGTTTGCTCCCTAGTCATCGAAACCCCATCAATTCCATCACAACTAGACGTAGGCTTTTACCTTCATTGAAGGGGCCGAACTAGTATAAACTCCCTTGCGTCCCTGTGTCCGCTTTAACCCCTTCAAGCTAACCCGTAGCGATGGCTCCACGACTAAGTCTTTTCATGAGGACATCTGCCATGACAAAACCATGACAGTTGGCGCCCACCGTGGGGCTATCGCACGATGGTTTCAAGTTCTTGGAGGGCAACTTCGAAGGACTCAAGGGCTACGCTATGGGTCGGATGACCAAGAGTCATCGCGGCAAGCTCTACATCGACGATGCAGGGTGGGGCCCCGAGGCCGGCTCGATTGAGTACGGGTATCGGGTCCCCTTTGGTATAATGTCTACGTCTTCATCGGCAAGATCGGTGAACCGGTCCCTGAGCGGACATCTGCGCCGACCTCGTCGAAGCGGCTCAACGTCGCGCGATCTGCCCAGGAGTTAAACCGGCCATGAAGCGTGCCTTCGTGGGAGTCATCCACGAGGAGAATATGAGGATGGATCGGAGTCCGTAGCGAGACCGTCGTTTATTCCGGCGACGAGTCCTCAACCGGAGAAATCGAATCGTTGTATCAATTACAAGACGGCCGGATTGGGGGCTATTCCGATGGCGATAGTATTCCGGACCCCTCTGATCTGCCCAACCGGGTTGGAATATTCATGGCCGGTAAATAGGCGGCGATCCACTATTCAACCGCAGTAGCAATGATCTCCGGGTCAGCAGCGGCAACGGCTGCCGGGGCAGGAGGCCCTGTGCACCCGCCGGCTCAAGTTTTATCTGATCGCGCTTATGGCAGAGGCTAACCCGGTGGATCCGGACGCCCACAACGCGGATGTTGCAAAGGTGAGGGAACAGATCACTCAGGCCAAGGCCGACCTAGCAGCTGAAAACGCCAGGATGGTCGCAGAGCGGGCCGCTTTGGATGCGGAGGCTTATAGGCTTATGCGTGGATCGATCGCGTCGCATGAAGTCTCAAGAGGAAGCACAGATCTCGCTTGCCTCCGGTTTCGAAGCGAAATCTCTTTAACAGCCTGTGAGCAGGAACTAGTAACCCGCCGGTGATAAACCGGCGGAAGCTTTGGGGACAGGCGCGCAGTTCAGCCTCGCCTGATGGATCCGCCTAGGCAGAACAATGTCGTGCCTCAGCCTGTCCCGACACCTCCGGGTCATTATTCCAATCCAATGGACAATCTTGTCGCTGCTGCTTCACGACTGGAGGCCATCCCAATTGAAGGTGATTCTCCGCAGGCGGTGGAGACGCGTCGGGTTAAGGAGCTTCTTCGGACAGCTTTGATTCAACAGAAAGCATATTCATAGAGCCGTGACTGGATTCACTCCACCCCGTCCAAGCCGGAGCTACAGCAAAGCGTATGGATGAACCGGCTGTGTCAAGTAATGCACGAGACCGTGAAGCGCCCCGTGGCAATAACCCGACAGGTGGTATTGGTGATGCTCAGGAAGTGGTGGACCAGGCCCGAGCGCGCAGGGAGGCCGAGTTAGCGGCGCAGTACGAGGCTCGTCAGCTCACGTCGGTTCGTCCAACCACCTCGGTCGAGCCAGGGGTTACTTCTTTGTTCTTTGGGGGTGCCCTGTCTTGTCCCCGCTTTACGCAATGTGCGCCTGCCCAAGGATTTTAAGGGCACGCGCAAGGTGCCAAATTACACTGCCGATTTGTCTCCAGAAACATGGGTGGAGAGCTATGAGATGGCCATGGAGATGCTTGATGGGGATGATGCGGTGTGTGCGAAGTATTTCACCATGATGCTTGAAGGGACGGCCTGTACTTGGTTAAAAAGCTTGCCGGCCAACTCTATCAGTTCATGGGCCCAGTTGCGAGACCGGTTTATCCAGAATTTCAAGGATACATGTAAGCAGCCCATGTCGATAGTGGACTTAGCAGCCTATGTCCAGGAGGAAGGAGAGTCAACAACCCGTTGGGTGCGCCGAGTCTCAGAAATTTTGCATTCACCAGATCGTATCAGCGCCGATACATGATTTATAACCTTAGAAGGAAGCTGCCGCTTTATGCCTCTGAAGTTGAAATTGGGACGGATGAAGCGCCATTGCAATGATATGGGGACCCTCATGGCTGCGCTAGTGAAGTATGCTGATTCTGATAGTACCAAGGATCCCGAGTCTGATGATGACAAAACGGGGAAGGAAAGAAGAGCGGCAACTCCAAAGGGCGCAAAGACCACACGGCGAGGTCATGGAAGCGGAGGCAAGCGTGAAGCGGATGGCAGCATGGACTTTGTGGCTAATACCGGTACGGGCGAGGGCCAGCGACGAAAGGGTAAACCGCCGAATCACAGTGGAGCGCCGAATCCTAACCCGGACCGCCTGACCTATCTGTTAAACCAGCCCTGTCCAAAGCACGGGACGAAGGAGATGCCAGCCGTTCAAGAGTTCAAGAGTTCTAACGCCGAATCACTTTGGAAGGATTGCTATATTATGCAGGAGTTCAAGAGTTCTAATGCTTTCTGATAGGATCACGGATCAGGTGGTGGCTCAGGATCCGGATCCCATGGGCCGGGTTACGGTGGAGGAAATTCCGATTCAGGCTTCAATGGTAATCAGGGTGGACATAACAATCAAAGTAATCAGAGTAGCTGAAATTGGTTACAACCAGCAGCAAAGAAGCGGTCGATCGGGTTATCGAGCAATCCAAGCGGTTGAATAGCGAGCAATATCATGTCTTCACCACTAGCTTGGACAAAGCGAGACCGGAAGCTTCACTGGCGGCGGTGAATTCTGATGAACCGCCGTGCCTCGTTATTTACGCCTGGTCTGAATAGCCAATCGTATGGACCGTAGAGGATCACTCTCTCCCGGGTTGACAATCCGGGTCACTAAGCGTTGGTGGTGGCACCCAGGTGGGAGGTTATAAATTCACCAAGGTGCTCATGGATGGAGGGAGCAGCATTAATATCCTATACTACGAGACCTTCCGCCGTATGGGGCTAACAGATAAAAATCTTAAACCGTCCAATACGGTATTCCATGGTGTACTACCTGGTAAGTCAGCATATCCTGTTGGCAAGATAGCTCTGGAAGTGGCCTTTGGGGACGATCATGATTCCAGGTCAGAGACATTGACTTTTGAGGTGGTGAAGATCCGGAGCCCATATCACGCTCTATTTGGGTGGTCGGCTTATGCCAAATTTATGGCACGGCCCTGTTATGTTTATTTGTAGCTCTAGATGCCGGGTCACAAAGGAACAATAACAGTTCATGGAAGTCGCAAGATTGCTTTGGAGTGTGAAGAAGGTGATGCGACGGCTATGCACAGTAGTCGGTTTGTGCCACGGAGGAGTTGAAATACTACAAGGATAATGTTGATCCGGCGTGAGACATGACTCCATTGAAGAAGCCAACTACAGAGCATGATCCGACCCTAAAGTTCAAATCGGCAAATTTGAGACTAAGCTTGTTGACTTCGTACCCGGTGATTCGCCCAACCAGTTCAAGATCGATGCCACTTGGATCCAAAATAGGAAAGCGCGCTCATCGAAGTTCATCCGTGAGAATCGGACATTTTTGCATGGAAGCCTTCTCGACATGCCGGTGTACCGAGGAACTCGCTGAGCACACTCTTAATGTCGATCCTAAGTACAAACCGGTGAAAGCAGTTTCTCCGCCAGATTTAACGAAGAAAGGCGCAGCTATTGAGAGGAGGTGGCCAGGCTCTTAGCGGATTGTTGAAGTTTTCCATCCTGAATGGCTGGCTAATCCGGTGCTGGTCCTAAGAAAAACGGCACCTGGCGCATGTGTGTGGATTACACAAACCTTAACAAGGCTTGTCCAAAGAGATCTTTTGCCCTCTCCGCATCGATCGATTATTGATGCTACTACGGGTTGTGGCGTTTGAGTTTTCTCGGATGCATATTCTGGTTATCATCAGATCAAGATGGCACTTAAGGGCCAGGAGAAGACGGCGTCCATAACTCCCTTTGGAGCCTTCTGCTATGTATCTATGCCCTTTGGGCTCAAGAGTGCCCAGGCAACTTATCAACGGTATGTACAGAATTGCCTTCATAAGCAAATCGGCCGTAATGTACATGCGTATGTGGATTATATTGTGGTTAAGTCAAGGGAGAAGGAGACTCTGGTTGACGATTTGAAGGAAACCTTTGATAACCTGCGGACATACAAGATGATGCTCAACCCGACCAAGTGTGTTTTTGGTTACCGGCAAGCAAATTATTGAGTTTTCTGGTATCCAACAGGGGGATTGAGGCTAATCCGGAGAAGATCACAGCTATCACCTCCCTGGCTAAACCGAAGTGTATCAATGACGTTCAACGCTTGGCAGGCCGGATTGCGCGTTGAGCCGGTTTATCAGCCGCCCTGGTGAGAAGGCGATCCCTTTGTATCAGATGCTGAAGAAAACAGATCAATTTGTCTGGAGTTCAGCTGCTGATAAAGCATTTGAGGATTTAAAGCGGCAGGTAGCCAATCTGCCTGTTCTTGCTGCTCCGATTGACAAGGAACCATTGCTACTTTATGTGGCAGCTAATGCTTGTGCAGTTAGCGTAGCTATTGTGGTGGAGCGCAAAGAGGCGGGCAAGGAATATCCAGTTCAGCGTCCGGTTTACTATATCAGCGAGGTGCTTATTGAGTCCAAGCAAAGGTACCCGCATTGGCAGAAGATGGTGTATGGAGTTTTTGTGGCAAGCCGGAAGCTTAAGCAATACTTCCAGGGACATCCCATCACAGTGGTCAGCTCTGCTCCTTTGGGAGATATAATTGAGCGAGGAGGCAATCGGGCCGGATTGCCAAGTGGGCTATAGAACTTGGGCCGCACGGACTGAAATACGTGCCTCGAACGGCTGTCAAATCTCAAGCACTTGTAGATTTCATCAATTATTGGACGGAACTACAAGCACCTGAAGAAAAGCCAGATCACACTTATTGGACTATTCATTTTGATGGGTCCAGGCAATTGGAAGGCTCGGGGGCTGGAGTCGTGTTAACTTCCCCACGAGGTGATAAGTTCTGTTACATTCTCCGCTTAATGTTCCCTTGTACTAACAATGCAGCTGAGTCTGACTTTACTCCATGGTATCCGGATGGCTAAGGAGATGAATCTCGGTAGAGTTAAGTGCTTGATTGTCTCGGACCTGGTGGCCCGACAAGTGTCTGGCACTTGGGATTCCAAGGATCCGCTCATGGCAGCATATCATCGTGAGGTGGATATTGTTGCAGGTCACTTCAAAGGGTATCAGGTGGATCACGTGGGCGAATGAAGAACGAAGCGGCGGACGCTTTAAGCCGGCTGGGTTCTCAACGTAAACCGGTCCCGCCTAATGTCTTCTTGGATGTTCTGTATAAACCGTTAGTCAAGCTCCCTGGAGAAGAGGATTTGGCTATTCCTGATCTGGAGGCTCAATTGGTGGCGGCTCATCATGTCATTCCGGATTGGACGATTCCTTATCTTGCATACTTGAACCGGGGCGAGTTACCATAGGATGATACTCGGCGAGCCGGATAATCCGCAATCCAAGTCCATGACTATTGTCAATGGCGAAGTTGCATCATTGCATTAAGGTGTCGAGGCGTTTCAACGCTTGTGTGTCTCTGAGGAAGGCTGTGAAATCTTGCGTGAAATCCACGAAGGAGATTGTGGTCACCACGCCGGTTCAAAGTCTTTGGTGGCTAAAGCATTTAAATCCACGGCTTCTATTGGTTGATTGCTCATGCTGATCTGAAGGACCTGGTTAAGCGATGTGATGGGTACTGTCCGGAAGTTCTCAAGACACGCTCATGTGTCGGCTCAAGAATTGAGGATGATTCCAAATACTTGGCCGTTTGCGACTTGGGGGCTGGATATGATTGGGCCTTTCAAAAGGTCCAAGGATAAGAAGACCCACCTTTTGGTGGCAATTGACAAGTTTACAAAGTGGGTGGAAGCGAAGCCCGTTAGTAAGTGTGATGCAACCACGGTGGTTCAATTCATCAAAAAGGTGATTTTCCGGTTTGGCTTTCCACACAGCATCATTACTGATAATGGTACCAACCTGTCCAAGGGTGCTATGAAGGAGTTCTGTGAACGTGAGCACATCCGGCAGCGTTTCATCGCTGGCTCACCCACAGTCCAATGGCCAGCGGGGAGGGCTAACCAAGAGATCTTCACGAGGTATCAAACCCGGCTTGTGGTTCCTTTGCAGCGGACGCCGGGTTGTTGGGTTGAGGAGTTACCATCTGTATTATGGAGCATCAATACTACGCCCAACAGATCGAAAGGATACACACCGTTCTTCACGGTCTATGGAGCGGAGGCGGTTCTCCCCAGTGATATCCGTCATGATTCACCTCGTGTAGCAGCTTATGTTGAAGCGGACAACGAGGTAGCACGGCAAGATGCTTTGGACTTGTTGGACGAGGAGCGTGACATCGCAGCTGCCCGTTCGGCGATTTACCAGTAGGATCTTCGTCGCTATCACATTAGCGAGTTAGAACCGAGAACCTTTCAAGAAGGAGATTTGGTGCTCCGGCTCGCCGAAGACCGGGGACTGATATGCACAAGCTATCTCCACCTTTGGGAGGGACCTTTAAGTGGTCGACAGAATCTGCACTATGGGTCATACTATCTGATCGATATTCGAGAGCATAAAGCCTCACGTACATCAGAGGAGGAGACCAACAGGCCGTGGAACATAGCTCATCTTCGGCCTTACTATACTTGAGCCTTAGGCTCTACTTATGTACATATTATGACAATGTATATATTATGATCAATACAATAAACCGAAGCCTTAGCTAAAGCGGGGTTTCTGTTATTTTTACATCATGTGTGGTTACACGGAAATTTTATCTTAAGCGGCCTCCGGTTTACCCCTTTGAGTTAGCTTTTCAAAAAGCTTTTATATCATATCACTTGGGGGCTTGGTGGGTGTCCGAACCAATGCAACACCTTTTGATAGGCGAAAGCCACAGAATCACTTGGGGACTTGGTCACGTTTGAACCGATCACGCCTCTTGATCGGCCTAAGGCCACAGAGAATCACTTAGGGGCTTTGGTCGAACCCGAACCATCGCTACACCTCTTGATCGGCGTAATGCCACTGCATCATTTGGGGACCTGGCTAACTTGAACCATAGCTACGCATATCGGGGGCTTGGTCGTGTCCGACCATGGTAATGCAACTTGATCGGCTCAACAACCTCCTTTTCCAAATGATTCTATCTTTGTCTTTGCTTGAATTTCGTTTTTCATTTTGCATATTTCTTTTGTTGTGTTTTTAAACCGACAAATTCAACCGGTTCGACTGTTAGTTGACGGAACACGGTCTACTCTTAATCCGGAGAGTCTTTGCCCGGTTTGATTTTTTGTTAACATCCTATTATGGAGTAGCACCGGTGTTCTTCGTAACCCGGAACGGTTTACTTGGTACACCGACCTCATATACACAGGAGCTGTTTTCTCCTCCAGCAGAGTGGGTTTCTTAAAACTCCGCTTTAAGATTGGCCCAGCCAACTTCATGCCCTATGATGGCAGGTATTATATATCTCCATATTTGATCATATGTTTAAATCTAAGATATTATCTTGATATTATGACCTGCTTTGGTGATACAACCACGGCGTTTTAAGCTTCTTGGCGGCGGAACAACAATTTAAGATTGATGATTCAACGGAAGCATAAGTTGCAATAAGTATGCACGAAGGCATATCAAAACCAAGTGTGGCAGCTAGTCTATTACAAGGCAATACGGTGCCCAGATAAGATAATTGTTCTCTGTGTAACATAAAGGAGCAGTAATTTAAACCAGCTTCCGGTTCATGCTTGGTCACCAAACTTAGCACGAAGGTTGCGGGTCATCTTCGCGCCGCTTCAACCTCTCGCTTCCCTACCAAGCAGCTGAAATCAACAGTTGTCCGATCGATTCCCGTTAATGCTTGAAAAGACGGCTTCATCAACGATCAGCAATGACGGTTCAATGTCGGGACCCGTAAGTATGCTTCGAATTGGAGGTATAAGGTTCTCCGCTGTGAATTGGTGCAGCCACTTTCGTTTGTTTTGACCATCATATTGAGCTTGATAGTGAGACAAATCTACCTCTTCAACCAATTGACAAGCCAGGCGCACTTCCGGTTTCTAGCTCGGAGATCCTCTTCGCTGAACTTCTGTCCCGTCTTCCTTCAAGCTTGGGAAGCCTGGGCTGCTTCAGCGAGATCAAAATTCGGCACCTAGGCTTTTTCCCGGATTAAAGGCGTTTATAGCACAGTTCTAGCAAAGCAGATTTCTTTAACTCTTCAACCAAGGCGAAGCATCGACAACCTTTTAATATTGTCCTGGATCAAGGTGGGTGCCGGGTTGTGGTGAGAAGCAGTACAAATGATCCGTTGCGCACCAGTATACAGTTGTTCTATCAATGTATAGGCGGGTTTCAATTTCTTCCGCACATCTGATCCCAAGTGACCAATACGTGTTCATGTATCATTCAAAGGGTTAGTAAACCGGTAGTTATATGAGAAGGCCTCGTTACTTCAGAAATCAAGAAGGCTTACCAAAGACAGCAGCGGTCATGGCATGCACTTGCCGTTTTACACTGGTCAATTCGTCCACCACCAGTTTGAGTGCAGCCTCGCCTTCTCTGCTCGTTGAGTTAAAGCGGCTTTTTAAGTGGCCCAATCCGCTCGCTCCTTGTTGCAACCCTCTTTAAGCTTTTCCATGACGCTTAAAGCGCTGGTTAATTCCTTTTTTATGTTAGAGGTTTCAGCTTGCTGGGATTTCAGATTTTCTTGCAGATCGGGCGATTTGAATTTCTCTCTTGCTCAGTCAGCCTAGAGTACGAGATAATCATTTTGATAAAGATTACGGTGTAGAGTTGGAAGTACCAACCACATAAAAAGTTATGCCCTCGGTGCTTGGGGCTAATGCATATTTGCTTTTCATCATAAAGTTTCTATATAAGTCCCAAGCTCAATACAAGTATTCAACTTGGCACTTGGGGGCTAATGCCTATTTTGCTCTGTCCTTCAGTGACACGGGAATTCTTACTATATAAAGGCTCGGTTTAACTGCATTAAGTTGAACCGGCTTCATTAAAGTTCACATTGGGAAGTCCCGGTTTAAGTTGCTATCTTAAAACCGTCACTTGGGGGCTATTGAGCGATGATTGAAATATACAGGCATAGAGTCATATGGAAATTACCTCATACTTGTCCTTCATCATATTTATCGAGACGGGCTTCATAATCACGGTGGTGTATAGCCGTCTGAGATAAGCGGAATGAAAATCTTAGGTGTTCAAAGCGGCATAAGTGGCCAAGTTGGCATTCCGTTTTCCTTTGCCAAATGCGGCAAGTTCATCTTTTTTCTTGTGCTTAGATAAAGTGACATGATTGCTTGGCTTCGTAACGATCAACACCGGTAATAACAACTCATCATCTTTGGCTTCACCGGTCCGCCTTTGAATTACGCCATTTATCGGTATGCTTTGATGGGCTCGTTGTTTTGTCGATGCTGACAGGACTTGTGGGCTGATTAAAAGGGCTGTGGCATCAACATGTGCCTCTTCAAAGAATAACATCCCGATCCTGCGATCCTGGGTCGTTCGGCATCGTCATGATGTTTTCTTGAGATCTAGTATTTTGTCCGTTCAGGGCGTCATTTTCTTCTCGCCGCTTTGTCGAGGCATTTAGCTTTCTTGCTTGGCCTAGGCTTAGCCCAGTAAGGAAGGAGATGGATCAGTCCAGTGAATATTGGAAGTGATATATCAAACAACATTATAAGGAATATGGCTCACCCAAGCAATGTTTTGAGTGGTGGAAGCTGGGTGGCTGATGACTCGCCGGAAGAAGAATTAGAAGTGCCCTAATAATCGGAGTCAGATGGATTAAGAGGTTTTCGAAAATGACCCGCTTTCGGATAAGCATTGACGAAAGAGTTAGAGACCTCCGAACGGCTTTTCCGAACCGGACTGTTCGGTAAACCGGCGGAGGTAACTACCTGGCCGCGTCTTTGGGTTGTGCGTGCGAAGCTTCATGTTGTTGTGTCTTCATAAGAAAGTTTGGGTCCAAATAAGCAAGAGGATGAGAAAATTTAACTTTCCGGTTTGCCCGACGGATTTTTAGTGAAGGCAAAGGGTTTGAATCGGAAGAAAGAGCGATTACCACTACAACATCAGCGTGACTGACTTCAGCGTCGTCTTGGCAATAATCATTATCAATAAGGCGTGTGAAAAATAAACCAAGTGAGTCAAGCTCTACCTCAAGGTCCGGGTTACCCACATCATCATCAGCTGGTGGATCAGAGGATGTAGTGGTTCTGTTCCTGTTAGCTGGTTTCTTCACAATTCTGGTTTTGGGCCAGGTTGGTTTCTCCGGTTTATCTTGTGGAGGCTTCTTGCTCCAAAATGGATCATCACCCTGTTGGAAAGATGTTAATATCAACAAAGGGTATGCAAACATAATTAGATTTCATGAAAGCATAAGATATGAGTCTTACGGCTGGCGGTTTGTTTATGGCACAGAAGGGAGGCAGGCCCGTTTGAGCGCAAGCAGCTTCCGGTCCATTTAATATCTTCTTCACAGCCTTAGTAACCTCGTCATCTATCATCTGGATCTCAATATGCCGTAGAGGGTCTTTTGCATCTCCTGTGTACTCACACATCAAACCGGAGCGCAGGCTTAAGGGCAATATACTCCAAGATATCCAACAGCGAGCAAGGTCAACTCCTGTCAACCCGTTAGCCATGAAGGCCCTGAGTTTGGATAATTAAGGAGCATATTTGCTTCTCTCCTTAGCAGTCAATCTCTGGGGGAAGGGATGTGTGTTGCTTAGCCGCTCCGGACGGTAACCCGGTGTCGGTGTCAAAACCGGCGGATCTCAGGTAGGGGGTCCCGAACTGTGCGTCTAGGCGGATGGTAACAGGAGACAAGGGACACGATGTTTTACCTGTGTTCGGGCCCTCTCGATGGAGGTAAAACCCTACTCCCGCTTGATTAATATTGATGGTATGGGTAGTACAAGAGTAGATCTACCACGAGATCAGAGAGGCTAAACCCTAGAAGCTAGCCTATGGTATGATTGTTGTCCATCCTACGGACTAACACCCTCCGGTTTATATAGACACCGAAGAGGGTTAGGGTTACGTAGAGTCGGTTACAATGGTAGGAGATCTACATATCCGTATCGCCAAGCTTGCCCTCCACGCCAAGGAAAGTCGCATCCGGACACGGGACGGAGTCTTCAATCTTGTATCTTCATAGTCCGTGAGTCCGCCAAAGGTTATAGTCCGCCATCCGGACACCCCTAATCCAGACTCCCTCGGTAGCCCACGAACCGGGGCTTCAATGATTTATTTGTGTCCCAGCAGATTGTCTTGACATTGCAAGGCGGGTTCCTCCTATGAATACTTCATAGAAGATTTTGAACACAAGGATAGTGTCCGGCTCTGCAAAATAATTTCCACATACCACCGTAGAGAGAATAATATTTACACAAATTGAATCTGCTGACGTATTCCGCGGTGCGACATCACACCACGGCCAAGCCTTTATTGGAATCGTTTTTACTGTCCCACCTCAGCGCATTTAGCGAGGCGGTTTCCTTGGCACGTCTTGTCAATGCAGAGATCGTGTCCCCTTATTCCGGGATTCTCATCAATACGGGCGTGGGTAACCCAACCGTGCCATTGATTACGGTGCTTGGGAGATAAGCGAGTTTTACCAGGCTGGTGGGGACGCATAGCTTCTTCGCCCATATAAGGGGATAAGGATCCACCTTTTCACCAACGCCTTCTTCCTCCTTTGCTCATCCATTTCCGCGCACTCGAGCTCCAGCGCCCAAGTCCGCACATCCCACCTCAACCTTCTCCGCCATGTCCGGGCGGAGGCAAGTGGATGGCCTCCTCAAATCACGGAGGGGCACATCAAAAAGCTGAGGAAGGCTGGATACTTGTCCAATGACATTGCGCTTTTTGAGGCTCCCCGACAAGGGGCAGTTCATCCTCACCCAGGCCCCATGAGAGGGTGCTTGCCGGTGTCAAATCCCATGGATCTCAGGTAGGGGGTCCCGAGCCTGCGTCTAGGCGGATGGTAACGGAGACAAGGGACACGATGTTTTTACCAGGTTCGGGCCCTCTCGATGGAGGTAATACCCTACTCACTGCTTGATTAATATTGATGATATGGGTAGTACAAGAGTAGATCTACCACGAGATCAAGGAGGCTAAACCCTAGAAGCTAGCCTATGGTATGATTGTTGTTAGATCTCTGGGACTAAAACCCTCCAGTTTATATAGACACGGATAGGGTTAGGGTTACAGTCGGTTACAATGGTAGGAGATCTACATATCCGTATCGCCAAGCTTGCCTTCCACGCCAAGGAAAGTCCCATCCGGACACGGGACGAAGTCTTCAATCTTGTATCTTCATAGTCCGTGAGTCCGCCAGCGGTGATAGTTGACTATCCGGACACCCCCTAATCCAGGACTCCCTCAGTAGCCCCCGAACCAGGCTTCAATGGCGATGAGTCCGGCGCGTTTATTGTCTTCGGCATTGCGAGGCGGGTTCTTCTCCAAATTCCATATACTTATCAAATAGTGTCCGAAACTCGATAAATGCTGCGCTTCCTTGGCTTCTCGCCCAATAATGGCCATCTTCCACGTGTTTGAATGAATGCGAAAAGCCGTGTATTTTACACTTACCACCCTAGCTGCGCCAAATGAGCCGCCTATAAAAGGGACGAGGATCTAGATCTGCGTCACACCATAGCCCTCCATGAAGCTTTCATCGGACCGCCTTCGACAAAACCCATTCCATCATGGACGGTCGGCCGCGGCTCCTCCTCTCGCTCTCCAGCCCTCGGCTTTACAGAAGTGGGAGAGATGCTTTCGATCCCATAGCGAGCTAGTGACACTCCAAACCAAGGGACTTCTTCCCCGGCCTTCATGGTTCAGTGCGTTCGACTCGCCACTTATAAGGGGCGGAAGGCGGAGAGCGTCCCGATCCCTCTAAGGGAGGCGGGTATGCTTAGTCTCTCACCTAATGAGAGGACTCGGATTTCCAATCCATCCGTTTCTCCGGGCTTCGAGTTCTCCCGGTCTCCAGTAACAACCTTACTCCTGCCTCCATCTTGCATATAAGCGGGCTTTGTGGCCCTTTGCGAGCTGTTTCTGGGCGTTAAGGCCCATTTTGCACTGTGGAAGAGATTTTTCTGCCTTGTGCCTCGTTCTCACGAAGGGTCAATATATCAAGTGGGCGGAGCCGAACTATGGCGCATCGCCGGGGCCGGATACTTATCTTGATCCCCAAAGAAAGGCGTCAGGGTACCGCCCTCGGAATGGTTTTACATGGAGGACGTCCCGCTCACGGATCCTGTTCGGATCGGCCTTCCGGAGTTTAGCAGCTCCTCTGAAGAAGCGCCTAAGCGGGCGCCATGAGCCCAGAGGGAAAATGACCGGGACGTCCTTTACTTGATGAGCCGAATAAGATTACTGGCTCATGCCGGATTGACCATGATTGGAGTCATGGCAATCTGCATTATAAGGGGAGTGCAGCCGCTCCAATATAGGGGCCACCCCATATGGGACTTCAACGGGGAGGACGATGCCACCCGCCATGGCCGCAAAGGGCAGGATCGGTCACCGAATCCGGTGAAGACCTTGTCCGCCATGTACAAAGGGAAGAGGAGGACTTTCTCCGCATCCAGTCCTTTGAGCAGGTTTTCTTGAATAATCCTCGAAGTTGGGTAAGCAAATATCTTTGTGGCCCGTCCGATCCATGTTCCCGTGGTTAAATATCTCATTTCATGGTTTCTACGCGAGGAACCGCGCCGGGGCGTGGAGAAGATACACAGCCGCCTCCACAACCCGAGGATCCGAGCGGTCCCTTGATCCGGCCTCCGAAGAGACCCGGATATAAAGGTGGAGCTGATCGACGGGTGTTCCACCAACTTAGCATCGACAATGCTTTGGTTGCCATTACGGCCGACTACCCGGATTATTTCCGGCCTCGAATGTAACCGTGGACCGAAGTCCGGATACCATGACCCACCCGTGCTTTACTTCTAATCACCACGTATTTGATGGTGTTTCGCGGGGTGCCTTCGAGCAGGAAGCCGAGCCCGCCGCATGCCGTCAACATGGGGGCAGCTCGGCCCGTGACCCGGAAAAGAAGTGCGGTACGACTTAAGACGTCGCCGCAACGGTGTATGATGTGCCATCGTGTTTTAAGGAGAGGTTCTGGGAGGCACACCGACGCTCGTGGTTTTTTTCGGAAAAAGCGCTCGCCGGATCGAGTCCGGAGAAGTTATAATCGGACCTCGGCCAACCAGGCTCAAAAGCCGAGTCCGGAAGGGGGTACAAACACGAGGCGTGCATCGGATGCTTCTCCAACGGAGGATGCCGACAGACTGTCCGCCACCAAGTCGGAGGTGGAGAGCGCCATGAATCATAGGCGCCGCCGGACTATTCTATGTGACGCATGTTTCTCCCAAGAGGCGTTGGGCGCCTTTAGTTCGAGAAAGCGCACCTCCGTGCCGCTCAAGATAGCCCTAGCCAGAGCCACGCGAGCAAGTATGTGAAAGACATACGGGTAAGGAATTTTGACAGTTATATATGCCAAGAAATTTTAGCTCCGAGACTTAAAATAGTTAGGATAAGCTGATTTAAGGATCATTTGGAATCTGAGTTCTTACCAAAAAGAATACCCGTTTGTCCCAGGAGCTTGAAGATTGCAAGGCCCAACTTGAGGCCGCACTGGCCGCGACCGAGGAAGCCATGAAGACTCCCTCTGGTAATATATGCCCTTCAAAGTAGAAGTAGTTTCGCAAAGTGCGGCGTGTGCATAAATCTGACATTAACATTGCAGATAAGCGCCGGGATGGATCCGGACAAACAACAGCTCTCACGCTAGCTAAAGGCCGGCGAGGCGTGCTTACGAGGGTGCGGCGGGAGAAAATAACCTCCAAGATGCCAACACCCAACTGGGTGAGGAACTAAAGGATGTTCGTGCTCGGGTTGTCCGACTCCGTAAAGGAGAATCAGCGGCCATTGCTGCGAATTTTCAGTAAGTGCTTGAACGAACTTTGAAAGAGTTCGCGAGGAAGGCGACTAACATAAACATGTATGTAGGTTTGCTCACGAGTCGTCTGAGGAGGAGATGCCCAGTTCTTCGGGTGATCTTCTTCCCAAACTCCGTCAGCTGCACGAACGAGTTCGGGAGGTGATGAAAGGCGTCGCCCAGGCCTTGTGGCCATCTATCTCCATGCCCGAAGGCATTGGGGAGCTGGCAGAGCGGCTTCAAGGAGCAAGGCGGTGCTTCCGACTATGGAAGATATCGGCCTACCGTCAAAGGCGCCCGAGAGGCTGGAGGCCATAGTAAAGACGCAGCGGTACAAACGGTTGCTGACCCAAACCACATGGCCGAGGTCGGACACTGTGGGGCCTGATGGGAAGGAGATCCTGTAAGCTTAGTGTATCGACCAAGTAGAATTGGCCGCCAAGTATTCCCAAAGCAAGATTGTAAATTAGATAGCCTATTAGATGGCATTGAGGAGGAATACAATTAGTCGAGTTGACTATGTAATTGAATATGACATGAAAATGTCTTCTAGTCGGATTGTAGATCGTTTGTCATAGCGGACCTTTTAAGCCGACCTCGGGACCCAATAGTCCGAGTGTGTCCGAATACCCTGTGGTTATGTAAGAACCGGGGCATGCATGGAGACCAGGCGTAGGGGTCATTATTGCTGTATCAGACAAGTGCCCAACTAGTTATGTTATATTACATGGATAGTAAGAAACATCTTCGGGGAGAATAGTTCCGATTAAGGGTTCCTTTCCACAGGAGGCATGCCCTAAAGTGCATGTCAGAACTGCTAAGAAAGCAGAAAATCATCTGGGGGCAGATGGATAAATAGTTAAAAATCATCTTTCAGTTCACCGACCGAATATTCCCTTAAGAATGCTAGCTTTCGGCTTCACCCAGTCTGAGGTACACATCCGGCTGACCGGCAGTAACAATCGCAGAGGTTCTCCCCTTTACCATCTAGCCGAACAATCGGGAGCGTAGGGGTAAGCCACAGGAGCCGAGCAACCCAAGCTTGGCCAAAACTTAAGTCATATCGATGCATATAATGGTGAGTAAAAGGTACATGCGGATGTTTGACACATGTATTCGGCATGAAGCCCGTATAAATAAGCTTACATTAAAGAAGCCCCGAGGTATAATGAGCGGACAGCGCGTCAAGTATGTGCGAACAAAGAGCAAACGAGCCTCTAAAGGCTTCAAGAAGAAGGAGGAGGAAGGAGAGAAATAAAAGACATCAAAAATAGAAAATGTGGACGGAGGAAGGAGACGAACTCGAAGTCCGGCGCTTGGGCGTAGAATCTTCGTAGACGGGCTGCGTTCCATGGGTTCGGCTCGAGTCGGTTATCCGTGCGTTTAGCGGGCGGTATGCTCCGCCCGGTCGGGACCTGGTCGATGATGAAGGGACCTTCCCATTTGGGCTTGAGTTTGTCCTTTTTCTTGTCCGTGACGTAGAACTAGTTACGCCAGCGTTGTAAGCTTGGCCCTACTTCCTGCTTTGATATCTTCAAGCCTGCTTTGTTGATAAAATGCGGAGCGAGCTTTTGTCACGTCGCGCTCCTCCTCCAATGCGTCCAAACTGTCCTGCCGATCGAGCTCGGCTTCTCTTTCTTCATACATGCGCCTTGAGGTGAGTCATGCATTATGTCGAGGCAAGACTCCCTCTCGCCGTACACCATAAAAATGGTGTGAATCCGATAATCTGATTGGCGTGGTCCGCAGCCCAGTGATGCAGTCGAGCTCCTCAACCCGGTCGTGTTAGATTCCTTGAGGACCGCACTAGTGCAGGTTTAATGCAGCTCATGATTAGGCGTTTGCTCGCTTGACTTGATCGTTGGTTTGAGGGTGATAGGCGAGGCGTGTCGAGCTTGATGCCCATGTTTTTTGCACCATAATTTGACCTCATCGGCCGTGAAGTTGGTGCCGATTATCGGTGATGATCTTTGTGGGGACACCATAGCGGTGCACTACCCACGATATGAAGTCTATCACCGGCTCGGATTGGCCGTTTAACGAGCTTGGCCTCTATCCATTTGGTGAATTTATCCACCATGACTAATAGGTATTTTTGCTTGTGGGTTCCTCCTTAAGGGGTCCAACCATGTCAAGCCCCGGACCATGAACAGCCGGTGATGGGTATAGTTTTGAAAGCGGTGGGTGGCATGTGGCTTTAGTTAGCAAAAAGGCGGCAACCGGCGCATCGTTGGACTAAATCCTGCGCATCTGCCGGGCTGTCGGCCAATAAAATCCTGTCGGAAGGCCTTGCCTACAAGGGCCTAGGCTGCGGCGTGGTGCCCACCAGTCGGCATGAATTTCAGCCGGGAGGTTTCTCCTTCCTCTTGAGATACACCTTTGAAGGACTCTGTTGTGCTTTTCTTATAGAGCTCTCCCTCATGGACTTTATAGGCTTTGGATCACCGTACTATGCAGCGAGCCTCATTTTGGTCTTGAGGAGTTCACTGCCTAGTTAGGTAGGCTAGAATTGGTTCCGTCCACAGGCGATAACCGCCATTATTTAGTAGGCGGAGGTGTTATCTCGGTGGCGAGCCTCCGATTGTGTCGAAGTGTTTGGTGTCGAGGCGGTGCGGTTGGGTCCTGATTGTTATTTCCGGACTCCTTCCCATAAATGCGGATGGCTTGAACAGCCGTTCGGGGAAGATGTTGGGCGGGGAATGACGCCAGCGTTTTTGCGCTGATGCGTGCCAATCGTCGCCGCTGGTTGTTATCCGGGCTATATGATGAAATTGAGCCCTTTGAACCGTCTTGACATTTTTAGGACCGCATTGCGATGCGCTGCCATTTTCGGATCTTTGGCATCAAAGTATCCGTTTATTTGAGATATCGCGAGTTTGAATCGCGCACCTCTAGGCGTTTAATGCCCGTGGAGGCGCCATCCGGAGGCGTGCGAAGGGCCTCGTGTTCGGCTGCGTTGTTGGAGTCCGTATACATTATCGAAGGGCGTATTGGACTGTGTCCCCGGTTGGGGGCGTCGGAGACGCCTTGACCCCAGCGGCCAACATTTTGGAGCCGTCAAAGTGCATGATCCAATTGGAGTATCGCCCGTACTCTTTAGGGAGTTCGGCTTCGGTCCATTCGACCCACGAAGTCGGTCAAAATATTGACTTAATAGCTTCGTCGTGGCTTATAGGTTATGTCGAATGGAAGGAGCTCTATGGCCCATTTAGCAATCCGGCCCGTCGGCGTCGCGGTTGTTTATAATGTCGTTAAGAGGTACTTGGAGGCTACCGTTATCGAACACTCTTCAAAAGTAGTGTCGCAGCTTCCGGGATGCCATGAACACGCGTATGCTATCTTTTGATAATGTGGGTACGGGACTTGCATGCGATTAGGGACGGTGGGCGCATAGTAAACCAGTTTTGAAGAGGAACGGTGTCCGTCCGTTTCTCGTTAGACGGCGAGCACCTTGGCTGACAACTTGATGTGTTGCAGCAATATATAATAGCATTGGTTACGCCCATGTTGGTGGCGGCCAGAACGGTTGTTGCCAATATGGCTTTTATTTCTTGAGTCCGGCCATGGCGGCATCAAATCCACTCGAAGTGTTTGGTGCTTGCGCCCGGAGGAGGCGGTAAAAGGGTAACGCCTTTTCTCCAAAAGCGAAATAAAGCGGCTTAGAGCCGCTATGCATCGATCTATTTTGTATTTGTTTGAGGTCTTTTGGAATATCCAATTGTGTGAGCTTCGGATCTTGGCTGGGTTGCTTCAATTCCTCTACGGACACAATGAAGCCCAAGAGCTTTCCGCTGGAGCGCCGAAGAGCGCATTTTCGGATTGAGCTTAATGTCATATTTTGGAGATTGTCGAATGTGAGCCTCAAGTCGTCTACTAGAGTTTCGACATGCTTGGGTTTGACGACCATGTCATTTACATATGCTTCCACTTGTTTTGCCGATCTGGTTTGCGGACATATGCGAATCATGCGGCCTGATATATTCTGCGCCCGGTTTTTTGAGCCCGAAGGGCATTGTGTTAAGCGAGAATGGGCCGTATGGAGTGATGAATGCTATTATTGCGGCTTGATGCGGCTCGGCCATCTTGATTTTGTGGTAGCGAGTGCAGCGTCGAGGAAGCACAATGAGTGCGTGTCCTGCTGTGGCGTCGATAATTTGATCAATGCGAGGGAGGGAAGGGATCCTTTGGGCAAGCCTTATTAAGGTCTTTGAAATCAACACATAGGGGCCAGGATTTATCCTTCTTTGGTACCATCACCCAGATTTGCTAGCCAGTCAGGATGTTTTATATCTCTGATGAATCCGTCTTCCGAAGTTTGGCTAGCTCCTCTCCCATGGCATGTCTCTTGGGTTGGGAAAAGTGCTTGAAAGAGCCTATTTGGTAGCTTGAATCCTTTTAGGGTATTTAGGGCTGTGCTTTCGGCCAGCCGACGTGGGATTCTGGCATGTCTAAGGGTGCCGAGCAAAAATGTCCCTGTTTTCTCGTAGAAATTCTCTTAGTGCGGCGTCTACATCGGGTTTAATTGTGCCCCAATGGAGGCCGTCTTTGTGGAATCCGTTGGGTGGACTTGGAATTTGACTATTTCATCCATTTGGTTTAAAAGAGGTGGACTTGGATCTTTTATCAAGTATCACATCGCCCCTGTTCACCATGGAGGCGCTTGTCGCAGTGAGTTCCTCGGCCGCTAGGGCTTGGATAGTGCCTCGAGGGCTAGTGCGGCTGTGTTGTTTTTGGCGCGAGTGCTATGTTCGGATCACTAGCGAGAGTGATGATTCCGTTAGGTCCCGCATTTTAAGCTTCATGTACCCATAATGGGGTATAAGCTTGAAAAATTGTGAATGCCTCTCGCCCTAATAAAGCGTGATATCCGCTCGCCGAGCAGGGCCACTTGAAATGTGACCTCCTCGGACCTGTAATTGTCCCATGAGCGAACACTCGTCTAGTGTGATTTTTCTGTGCAGCATGGTTCCCGACTAGGGACTATTCCTCTAAAGGTTGTGCTGCTTCGCTCAATGCGGTTCCGATCTATTTCCATTTTTCGGAGGGTTTCCTCGTAGATGAGGTTTAGTCCGCTGCCGCCATCCATGAGTACCTTAGTAAGGCGAAAGTCCGTCCACTATTGGACCGAGGACCAATCACGGTGGTGCTTTCGAGCTGTTCGAATTTGGGTTCACATGGCATTAAAGGTCCTCTGCGCTATGAATTTTTGCGAGGTCCGTTTAGCCAACCCTCCAAAGACGGTTCCGTGCCCTTTAGGGGTTTTTGTTTTTGATGTTTAACCCAGTGCTTGGTGATGATGCACCCTTTTATTTCGGACTAGGGCTGTATTCTTGGGGCGGATTGTCCCAAAATTTACTTTTCGGTTTTCCAAGCACTCTCCATCACACAGTACTTTTGTACATGCGATGGTCACCATGTCGACCAAAGCGTGTAATTTCGCGAGGACTTATGGCGTTTAGGATTCCCTTGTCCGTGCAATTATTGCGAAAAAGTGAGATTCGTCCTCCTCTCGGCGATCCTTTATCCTGTCCATAACCGGAGGAATCGCCCGATAATGATGTCTTGTTTCAGCGGGCTCTTGCCGAATTCGGGATAGATCGCTAATGTTTGGGTGGGCGGGTGGAACTAGATCCTGGAACCCGTCAATTTAAGACTCGAGGGCCGAGAAGTTTCCGAACTTGGAAGTTTGGATTTTTGAATGCTATCAATGAATCCAACCCGTCGCCGACTTTAAGTTCGTGGCTTGATCAACATCCGTCCCTCTGCGGGAATCCGGCATGGAGGGATCGGGAATCGGACGAAGCTAGTCCTTAAGATAGAAAAAGAATCGCCAGTATTGCTCCTCCGCCACAAAGCAACATGATGGGTAGCACAGGGAGAGTTGATCTCTCTCAGATCGGTTTTAGGCCCGATCGAGTGCGTAGTCTGTGGCGACTCCGGGCGGCGATCACGATCCAAGAGCTTCGTTTACGGAGGAGAGCTCGATTGGATCTAACGCTTCGGCAAGTTCGAGCTAACGTGAAGATTTGTTTTGATGACCCGAGAAGTCATCGTGGTAGCCGAATCAACCGGGCGGTCATAAGAAAACCACCTAACCGAAGAGTCGACCCGGTGGCCAAGGCTCCTTTGGCGATAGTATCGTCTTTAAAAGACGAGATAGAGGCATCCTTCCCTAACGGGCGACAACGCAGGAAAGGAACTCTCAATGAAAGCACCAATGTCGGTGTCAAAACCGGCGGATCTCGGTAGTGGGGGTCCCCGAGCGTGCGTCTAGGCGGATGGTAACAGGAGACAAAGGGACACAATGTTTTTACCTGTGTTCGGGCCCTCTTGATGGAGGTAATACCCTACTCCGCTTGATTAATATTGATGATATGGGTAGTACAAGAGTAGATCTACCACGAGATCAAGGAGGCTAAACCCTAGAAGCTAGCCTATGGTATGATTGTTGTTCGTCCCCACGGACTAAAACCCTCCGGTTTATATAGACACCGGAGAGGGTTAGGGTTACACAGAGTCGGTTACAATGGTAGGAGATCTACATATCCGTATCCCCAAGCTTGCCTTCCACGCTAAGGAAAGTCCCATCCGGACACGGAAAGAAGTCTTCAATCTTGTATCTTCATAGTCCAGGAGTCCGGCCAACGGTGATAGTTCGGCTATCCGGACACCCCCTAATCCAGGACTCCCTCAGTGGTGTTTCTCACCCACTTACTCCGCGGACTAGGTTTTCCTCTTCACCCATTTGTCTGGGGGCTCATGTTCTACTACGGCCTGGATTTCCACGATCTGGCCCCGAATTTCGTCATCAACATCTCGGCGTTCATCGTCGTGTGCGAGGCCTTCCTCTGCATCCAGCCCCACTTCGGCTTATGGCTGAAGACCTTCAATGTCAAGCCGAAGGTAGTGAAAGTGGGCGGCCGTAAGCAGTGTGGAGGTTCCATGGTGGGCAAGATGGCCAACGTCCTATGGCTCGAGGGCTCCTTCGTGGAGACCATAAAGGGGTGGCAATCGGGGTGGTTCTACATCACCGAGCCGCATGACCCTAAATGGGCAGCGGCCCCCGAATTCCGATCTGGCTTCCCTACACGGCTCACCTCCTGGAAAGAGACGGGCCTGACGTGGGGTAATTCGGAAGAGCTGACCGGACTCCAAACCTGCGTCCAAGACCTGGTGCACAAGAAGCTCAAGCTTGTCAACGTAGTCCAGGTCATGCTCATCCGTCGGATCCTCCCATGCCAACAACGGGCCTTCAACTTGTGGGAGTTTGATCCGGCACAGCTCCAAACCCTGAGCAGGCTCTTCGACACTATGTACGAAGATGCCTGGAAGGTGCTGTTCAAGGGCGCCGAGGCTCCCGCATCCGCCTCCGACGATCGCGGATTCAGCGCGCAGCATTAAGCCAACGCGGTAAGCTATTTTACCCTTTATGGGACACTTGTTTTTCATAGTTTGACTCTATGCGGGATCTAAGCTCCCGTTCCTTTGACATGCATGGCAGAAGAAGTCCGGACAGATCATTTGTCCGCCTCCTTGCCCGAAGACCAGTGGACGCCCCGGCAATGGGGCTCCTGGCTCCGGCACCTTACGTGGTGCCGCAGAAGGAGGCCAAGAAAAGGCCACGGGAACTCGAAGAAGTTCCCGGGCGCCAGTGGTGTCGGACTCGTCATCCGATGACTCCAAGGCGGACTCCTCCCGTGAAAAGCGAGGAGGAGGAAGAAGAGGCCTCTCCCTCCAAATGAGGAGGAGAAGAAAAGGAAGGCCGCCCCAACTGGGGAGGCCGGAGGGTCCAAGAAGGGAAGAACCCTTCCTCCGGACTACTCCGCCAACTCCGATGACGACAAAGAAGAGTGGCCACCGAGGGCCAAGCCCCTGGCGAAATCGTAAGTGCCTGGATACCAGAATAACTCATGGCGTTCCATTTGTCGCACAATACCTTCTAACGCCGAATATAACCATGCAGTCCGGCCAAGGCCGGGCTCGACGCTTCAACGAGCAGCTCCCTGGGTTCGTCAGATGTGAATAGCTCACTTCCGGCCGCCTCCTCTCCTCTCGCAGCCCATGAATGGCCGAGATGGAGTCCCAAAAGGTCCCAACCAGAGGAGGAGGTCCTGAGGCGCCGCAAGAAGGCAACCTCCCGGACTCCGAGGCAAAGGGATAAAACCCCAAAGGGCTCTAAAGTCCGCCACTGGGCGAGACTCCGCACCGAACCGGTGGTTCCGGAGTCCTGCAGCGGCCCTCACGTGAAGAAGGGCAAGCCTGCGGCGCCGGTGACCTCCGTCCAACCGTAGGCACGGATAATTTCTGGAGGCGCTTAACGGTGCCTCCATCGGCGAGGAGCACTGCCTTTATTATGAGTATGGTGATCCAAAGTTCGATCCGCCAAGAGCGGGCTGACCGAAGCTTGTGCCAGCCTTCTAACAAGGCTTTGAGGTATGTATTAAGATATGTAAAAATATTACCGCATAGACAGTAGCCCCTGATGCTCACTTTGGTGTTCGGAAAGAAAAGCCGAACTAAGGATCTAAAAGATATACGCAGGAGACTAACATAAGTGTGTCGATATGGGAATGCAGGCTGTTCTTGACCTCTGCCCGCCTTGGCGGAGGTCAATGCATTGAAGCAGAGCCTCGAGCGGTCCGAGAACGAGCTCGGCCTTGCCAAAAAGTAGCTCGAGGACAAGGAAGGTAAGTAATACCTTATGGAAGTATATAAAAGATGTGGTTGCAAGAAATGACAGGACTAACGTGAGTATTGCAGGGGCCACGAACGAGGTGGCGACCCTGAAGGAAGCGCTGTCCAAGGCCGAAAGAAATGCGGCCGCGGAGCGCACCGAGCGAGAGAAGCAGGAGGCGCGGGTGGGGGAGGTGCGGCAAGAGCTCCAGACTCTCGTGAAAAAACATGAGAGTTTGGAGCGTGACTCAAAGACTCGAGAGTCCGAGCTCGCCTCGGCCCTTGAGAGCGCCAAATCTGCTAAGGCCGAAGCCGTAAAGCCCTCCAGAAATTGAGGCGATGAAGAAGATAGCGGCGGGTAAGGCATTCTTTATGCAAAGCAAGCACGTGAAAGTGAATTACTTGTTACTTACCCGAATCCGGAGCTCTCCGGGAGCATTCGCGGAATCTGCCTGCAGGTGTGTAAAACAACTGCCGCATTCTACCGGGCGAGGAGGAGCTCGATGGAGAAGGTGTTACGGTCTCAGATGTCTTTGAGGCGGACACTGATACCATGAGCGACCAGCTGAAGCAACTGGTCGAGCTCCATAAGGTGGCAGAGCAGGCCATGAAGGGCCTCATAGTCCATTTGGCTGGCACAGGAGGCCATGCACAGAAGCTTCACCGGGCTGGTGAGGCGGCGGTGGGCCTTTGTCAGGTGGATTGGAGTCATCAAGCGCTCCATATGCATCGAAGGTGCCCATAGGGCCCTTGCCCATGCTAAGGTGCACTGGGGCAAGATGGACGCTGAGAAGCTTGTGACGGGCGGACCACCACCGGGCAAGGAGCATCGCAAGCCTGAGTTGTATTATGAGGGCATCCTGAAGGGTGTACGCCTTATAGCGGATGAGTGCTCCAAAGATGTAATTTTTGAGTAAACTTCGCATTTGTGATCTGTCTGCTGAAAACTTGTTCATATGAGCTAAGCAAAGCTTGTGAATTTAAAATATTACCTTCAGGCGGCCGTTTTATTAAATTTGAGAGATGGCGAGTAAATCGTCACGCCCCCATGCCACAGTCTTTGGGGTGTTGGGATAAACTTGAGCGCTCTTTTTCCCATTCTTGGGTCCTTGAGGGAGGCGCTCAACACAACAACAAGGCAATCGGACTATAATGCTTGAACACTCTCACTTAGCCATAGAATTCTATAATTTTAAATTTAATGAAGCCCCTAGTATTAGGAAGACTGAGTTCGAGGCGCTATCCACGGCTAGGCGGACAAAGCCGACTCCTCGCTCTAAGCGGCATAAGTCTTTAGGGACTCGAAAACCTCTCGAGCAGTGACCAGCTCTCGCCCTATCATGACGGCCGGGCTTTAGCTTTCTCCACCGAGGTGCTTAGCCCAGCTCAACCGGGGCATAATCGCAGTGGTTCTCCCAAAGGTCTACCTTAGCCGATATAACGGAACATAAGGTACCAAAACATGGGAGCCAGGCAAACCTAACTATTGACCCAAGACATGATTCGAGCCGATGCATATAATGCTATAAGTTCGGGTGCCGCTTTTCGTGAGAGTGTTCGGACTTCTCACACCATATTCGGGGTACTAAGCCCCACAGTGTATTGGCCGTACCAAAGTGTACGGTTGCACAATGTCACAAATGAACATATTTTCATAAAAAAGAATGCAACAATAAACAAAAGCTATGTATTGTTTATTCAAAAAGGCTGCGGTAAAAGCAGAACGATACAAATAGTGCGGTAGGCAAGGGAAGGGACTATTTGACATGTCCCCCTCCAGGGGCGAGCTGCGGAATGATATGTGAAACAAGTATACTGCTCGTTATAGAGACCACCTGGACACTCGGCGCAGCTTTCTGCTTCCCTGGCTGTTGCATCGTGTGTTCGGCGATTCTACTGCCGGACAGGGCTTCGGAGAACGGAGTCTCAAAGTAAGAAAAAAGGAATGACACAATCGGGAGCCCCTAGTGCGGTTGAGCCGCTTCTGGCATGTTGTGGTCGTGCCCCTCCCCTATGCCCATGGTATTTCCAGGGCGTAATTATGTACGCGCGATCTGGTTTTGCAATTTCGCGAGGGCTGGGGTTGGGGCCACATTGCTCTGGCGATGCTCGGAACGTGCCAGGCGGTCTTTTTGTAGGTTACTCCGGGCGTGCTTCACGGTGTCCGGACGTTTAATAGCCGGACTCGAGAATTTCCTTGAGAGGCTGCTTTGCACTTCCGCCGCGAGGGCCGCCGTATGCTCCTCCGTTCGGAGAGAGCGTTCGGTGTTTCCATTGACCGTAATGACTCCTCGAGGGCCTGGCATCTTGAGCTTGAGGTATCGTGGTCGCGGCACCACATTGAACTTTGCAAATGCGGTTCGCCCGAGCAGTGCGTGATAGCCACTGCGGAACGGGACTATGTCGAAGATTAACTCCTTGCTTCGGAAATTATCCGGGGATCCGAAGACCACTTCAAGTGTGACTGAGCCTGTATAGTTAGCCTCTACACCTGGTATGACGCCTTTAAAGGTCGTCTTTGTGGGTTTAATCCTTGAGGGGTCTATGCCCATTTTTCGCACTGTATCCTGATAAAGCAGGTTCAGGCTCTTGCCGCCGCCAAATCCATCGTGACTCTAGTGAGGTGAAATCCGTCAATGATTGGGTCTAGAACCAATCGCGCGAATCCGCCATGGCGGATGCTAGTGGGGTGGTCCTTCGATCAAAAGTGATCGGCACGAGGACCATGGGTTGAACTTTGGGGCGATGACTCCATCACGTGATATCGTCCCTAAGTGCATGCTTCCGCTCCCTTTTGGGTATGTGGGTTGCGTATATCATGTTCACCGTCCGCACTTGTGGGGAAGCCCTTCATCCCCCTATTGTTCGTGGTCGGCTCCTCCTCCTCGTCATCACTATGCAGCCCCTTGTCATTGTTTTTGGCATTTAACTTGCCTGCCTGCTTGAACACCCAACAATCCCTGTTGGTGTGGTTGGCTGGTTTTTCGGGGGTGCCGTGTATCTGGCACGAGCGATCGAGTATTCGGTCCAAATTGGATGGGCCCGGAGTATTTCTTTTGAATGGCTTTTTCCGCTGACCGGGTTTAGAGCCTCTAAATCCGGCATTGACTGCCGTATCCTCAGCATTATCGCCGTTAATGCGGCGCTTGTGCTTGTTGCGACGCGACCTGCCATTGCTGTCCTTGGTAGGTCATGAGTGTTGTGAGGGCTGCCATGGATTTCGGCTTTTCCTGTCCTAGGTGCCGGGCAAGCCACTCGTCGCGGATGTTATGCTTGAAGACTGCAAGGGCCTCTGCATCCGGACAGTCGACGATCGGATTTTTCTTGGTTAGGAACCGTGTCCGTAATTGTTCCGCCGATTCCTCTCGCTGCTGAATTATGTGGCTTAGGTCATCGGCGCTCGGTGGTCGCACATAGGTGCCCTGGAAATTTTCGAGGAATGCGGCTTCCGTGTCTTCCCAACAACCAATTGACTCTCTTGGCAAGTCGTTAAGCCAATGCCGAGCTGGTCCTTTAAGCTTGAGTGGGAGGTATTTGATGGCGTGTAGATCATCACCGCGACCATGTGGATATGAAGGAGATAGTCCTCGATCCAAACCGCAGGATCTGTTGTGCCATCGTATGATTCAATGTTTACGGGTTTGAAACCCTCGGGATTTGATGATCCATTACTTCATCCGTGAAGCATAATGGGTGTCTTGGCGCCTATGTATTGGGCTATATCACGACGCAGCTCAAATGAGCTTTGTCTCATCGTGGTTCGCCCGGCGGAATTTCAGATCCCGTGTGATTATTGTCGGCGTATTGTCGCTAAGGTCGTAGCGCCCACGCCGATCAAGTAGACCCGTTCTTGTTTGCCTTGCCTTCTCCTCCAATATATGTCACAGGTTTGGTGCATTTCCCCGCGCCTTGGTACTCTTTGAGCGACACCGGGGTGCGGCTTGAGTGGAGGGCCGCCAGGACTTCAGTCCATCTGTCGGCTAGCAAGTCTTGGTCAGCTCTAAGCTGTTGCTGCTTTTTCTTGAGGCTGCTTGCCGTGGCCATAAGCCTGCGCTTGAAACGCTCTTGTTTGATGGGATCCTCGAGCACGACAAATTAAATTGGTAAATCGTCGAGGCTTGCCTCGTCTTCGGAGGGAGGCATGTAATTATCGTCCTCTACCTCTCATGCGCCGCTCTCTCATGAGGGCTGGCTTCTCAATCCTCCCGCTGAATCCTGCTTTGGAGGGGTTGTATTCGCACCGCCTCGGGTGCTATTGTCTCCCTTGCCGGAATCACCGTTTTTGCTGTGCCGGGATTTAGAGCGGCGCCGCTTACGCCGACGCTTAGGCTGTTTCTTGGAGGGGTCATCCTCCGTTCTTCCATCGCCATTCCCTTCTTTTGGGATGTCCACCATGTATATGTCATATGACGAGGTGGCCTTCCAATGCCCTATAGGCGCTGGTTCTTGGTCGTCTCCTGCATCGTCGTCCATACCGTCGATGTCTTCGGAGTCGAAGTCGAGCATGTCGGTTAAATCATCGACAGTGGCTACGAAGTGGGTGGTGGGCGGGCTTTGAATTTCTTCGTCGTCCGCATCCCAACCTTGCTGACAATAGTCCGCCAGGCTCTCCGATAAAGAGAGAGAGACTTTAGTGAATTCAGGATGTCGCCGAAGGGCGAGTGCTAAAAGATGTCCGCGGCGGTGAACTCCATGATCGGCGCCCAATCGGATTCGATTGGCAGGGGTGCGGAAGGTTCGGAGTCCGGAGAGGAGTCTGGCATCTTGGAGTCACGAGCTTCGCAAAGGACAGGGTTGGTGTTCGGCTCAATCGCTGTAAAGGTCGTAGCCCCCAAGGCGGTGTCCAGCCACCCATCCTCGATCGGCGCAGTCGGCTCCGAACTAAGGGTCGGAGCGGACGCTGGTGCAGCCTCCAGGGAACTGTTAAGTACAGAGCTAAATCATGCCCATCGAGACAAGGCGCGGCGCTCGGCTGTGGCTCGAACCCGTCGAATATCAAGTCTCCGCGGACGTCGGCCGTGTAGTTCAAACTTCCAAATCTGACACGATGGCCAGGCGTAGCTTTTCGATCTGCTCGGATGGCCGTTTAATTGGCCCAGCAAAGCAGCCGAATATGAAGATCTGTCCGGGAGAAAAGTCTCACCCTGGACCGCATCGTTGTTGATGATCGGAGGAGCCATCGGGCCTAAAGATGAGACGCATACGTAGGAACTCTCCATGAAAGCACCAATGTCGGTGTCAAAACCGCGGATCTCGGTAGGGGGTCCCGAATGCGTCTAGGTGGATGGTAACAGGACACAAGGGACACGATGTTTTTACCCAGGTTCGCCCTCTCGATGGAGGTAAAACCCTACTCCTGCTTGATTAATATTGATGATATGGGTAGTACAAGAGTAGATCTACCACGAGATCGTGAGAGGCTAAACCCTAGAAGCTAGCCTATGGTATGATTGTTGTCCGTCCTATGGACTAAAACCCTCCGGTTTATATAGACACCGAAGAGGGTTAGGGTTACACAGAGTCGGTTACAATGTTAGGAGATCCACATATCCGTATCGCCAAGCTTGCCCTCCATGCCAAGGAAAGTCCCATCCGGACACGGGACAGAGTCTTCAATCTTGTATCTTCATAGTCCAGGAGTCCAGCCAAAGGTTATAGTCCGGCCATCCGGACACCCCCTAATGCAGGACTCCCTCACCCGGCAAGGGATTTTCTCCGTCAGGAGAGGTATCTTTGCAGTAAAACCATGTTTGATTCCACTCTTTGGGATGGCTGTGCAGTTTGGCGTGAGGATAAGTGACCTCTTTCCTCTTTTGAATCGCCATACCACCTAAATCTGTATTGGGACCATTAGTAAATTCAGTGCGACGGTTCAAATGGAAGCAATCTCTGAACAATTCAACTGTGGGCTCCTCTTGAAAGAACACCTCACAGAGCACTTGAAAGTGACAAATGTTGGTTACGGAGTTGGGGCCAATATCTTGTGGGCCTTGATTGGAAGTTGGCCAAGACATCCCGATAAAACTTTGAACCGGGCGGACTGAAGCCCGGGCTAAATGGTCGACAAAACAACAACCTCTCCATCTTTGGGTTCTGGAGGACATTCCGGGCCAGGGACCCTCCAGTGAACGACATCTTTTTTGCTTAAAGCGCCGGTTTGGACTAGGTTATTCAGTTGAGTCTCGGTCACTCGAGAAGGAACCCAGTTGCACTCGTATACTTGTTTGGCCATGGTGCAATCTACAAAGCAGTAATACCGGTTCAAGAATATGTTGGAAAGGTATACATTGATGCATTCATTGCTAAACCGGAAGCAGTTACTTACAAACCGGAGTTCTGCAAAGTGGCAATGCTTAGCTAAGAATTCTGGCGGTTCAACAAGGGGACTAATGGTATATACCGAGTTGTCAATTTTTCTAGAAAGTTAAACCGCCTGGTCTAAATCATTGAAGAGTCAAGATTGCAGATGAGTAGGTGTGCAAAAACAGGTTTCACAAAATTACATCACAGTTTTGGATCTGGAACATGTTCAGAAAAAGAGATAAATATCCAAGGTCCAAAAGGGAGCAGTACCGAATCAGTAAGCAAGGATGTAGGGAGATCTATGGCTTTGAAATGTGCAAGTGACAACGGATGATAAAAACTACGGCTACGCAGAACAAAGATTAACAGACTTACCTAAGATTTATCATGTGAACAAGAAGCAAGCGATGAACGCTGAAGAACATGGAAACCCTAGAACAGATCTATGATGAAAAAGATAGAAGACTTACCAGAGCCGAGGAAGAAATGGAAGATCGCCGCGATGCTCTGGTATATTCAGGGTGATGCAGCGGCCAAGGTTGGTGCAGAAGTCGATGGCGGCGGCGGAGCTCTGAAGCTGGGTGACGCGAGGAAGACAAAGCAGAAGGGCACGAAGGGTAAAAAGAAATGACCCTTCGGTCTTATTTATAAAGCAAGGGACATGTGTCAGGCGCGAAAATCAAGGGGCCTCGGGTTTGGAAATGGAGCTGTCGCCTCGATTGTCGCAGATCTATTAAACAAAAAAGGTATCGTGGATAGCTTTTATGACAGCTGACGTCACGCCGGTTTACAACGACCAGAGAAGATGACATCATGGCGGTTCACCAAACTACACAACGATGCTGAAGATGAAGTTTTTTCCTAAGGATTGACATGAACCTGTTCAAATCAATCTGGGGCCTAATGTTGGGGATATTACTACTGGGTGTAAACCGGCCAGGACAGGACGGGTTAACTTTCGTCAGTAGTTGAGTATGTTAAAGCCCATGTAGGCAGATGTGACGGCTCCAGGCCCATAGTCGGTTCAAGGCCTGTAGCCGTAAACCGGTGGCCGTATGTAACTTGTATTGTAAGTTAGGAATAGTGGAGACCAAGCCGGATACATCTATGAACCGGCGTCGGGACTCTGTAAACCGACGGGCGCCACCCATGTATATAAGGGGACGACCCGGCGGCGGTTCAAGGACAACAGACGACAACTCGAGACTTAGGCAAAGCTTGTTTGCTCCCTAGTCATCGAAACCCCATCAATTCCATCACAACTAGACGTAGGCTTTTATCTTCATTGAAGGGGACAAACTAGTATAAACTCCCTTGCGTCCCTGTGTCCGCTTTAACCCCTTCAAGCTAACCCGTAGCGATGGCTCCACGACTAAGTCCTTTCATGAGGACATCTGCCGTGACAAAACCACGACATGTCCCGACAGATCTATCACGCATGACACACCACGTAAACACATCCCCACTCTTATTGATAACATTGCAGTTCCACCCTCAGTTTGTCTAGTAGGCCTCGCCCAACATCTCCGAGAAGCAACTCCATCACCCACCCAGCACTCTACACCTCTCCCTACCTCTCCCTCCCTCTCTCTCTCCTCTCTCTCTCTCTCTGTCCCATCATATTTCCCGTCCTTCGGTTATGTATGGATGTCGACCGATCTCCCTCAAGACATAGCTGGGTCTCTCCTTCTCAACACATATACAAGTCGTTCTACCTCTATAGTTAGGCCTCTCGCCTACCCCTCCCCACCCCCTTCCCCCACACACACCGATACATCGAGCGCTCTAGTCATGTCTCTCTGCCACACACAAACTTGACATGTGCCCTCTAATGTTCCAGTAGGCCAGTCGCCCTATATCTTTGACTTGCACACACACACAATTTCGATGGATCTCTTCATCGATCTCGCACCCACCCACTTGATCCTCTCTTCGACTCTATCGATAGCTATGACCCATCCCTCTCTTCTCGTGGATTGCCCGACCCTCTATGTATGATATGGATAGGCCTCCATTTCACACAAATTGCATGCAAAATTTTCTTTGACATGTCATCGACACATATTCCCACAAATAATTCACGAAATTAACCCCCCACCCCACCCCCACCCCCACCACAAAACAAAAACACTTACGAGCGTGGTTTGTATCTCTCGAGACACACCCACGTAGGTGGGGACGTGCACGAAGAGAAGAGATGCATGCACGTGCACGTACTCCGCCTCTTTCCCAACCACACCCATGCGGTGTACACTGGAGCTCATTTCTGTCTGAAAAAAGGCAGCCCACGTGGTAATTTGGCATGTGTACTCATTGTCCACTTGGTGGAGGGGGATCGTCTACCACGGGTGAACAAACAAACTGCGACTTGACGCGTTATGTTAAATTAAAAAAGAGGCAAACCATGTGGGGCCTACCTTAGAGGCAAGGCTCTATACACTGCAGTACTTTTGATGTGTCCCGTCAACTCGCGGAACGAGGAGAAGCTTGCTTAGTACGCCGTCTCCCCCGCCCAAGAGCGCGGTGGCTCGCAGGATGAGGTGAAGCTTGCTCCGCCTTACGCCCGCTCCCTCGCCCATGCGCGCGGTGGCTCGCAGGATGAGGAGAAAATTTTACTACCCCCTCCGTGTACTCCTCGTCCCTACTACCTTGGTTATAGAGATTATATCATATTGTTTGGAATATATATGTCATTTACTACCTCCGCTTTCAGTTTACAAGTCCTGTGGCGTACATCTAGGTTGTCAATTGTATCACCCTAATATAAACTATATAACACAAAAATTATACATTTTGAAAGTAGAAACTCCGAAGTTTATGTTGGTATATTTTTTGTAGTATATGATTTGTATTAGGTTGGTAAAATTGACGACCTAGGGGTACGTGCACGCCCTATAAACTGAGAGATAGGTAGTAGTAGATTTCAATATGAACTACTAGTACATACTCCAAACACTGATGTATATAGACGTATTTTAGAGTCTACATTCACTCATTTTGCTCCCTATGTAGTACTAGCACTCTCCCTCGCCCCTCGACCCTCGCACACATGGTGGACGTGCAGCAATTCTTTAGGTCTCATATAGCACGAATAAAGATATATCTTGCACTACCATTATTGCTCGACTTCCGAAGAGGCGAAGAGCCAATCGCAAGGTTAATATTTTGGAGATGCCAAGCGCAAGGTTATAGGAGAACGAGTAGTTGGTGCCGCGTCATTTATAAATAAATTTTTTTCTTCAAAGGTGCACGTAGGCAATATGATAGGTTCATATGGAGAGAAAAGGAAACCGCTCCACTATATACATAGTCGGGAGACGGGCCAGCCTACCTGATTGCTTCTTTGGGGTTGCTCTCTTCACACTCTCTCGCACAAAACGACTGTGGCAACATCTCTAACATCCCGGTGGATCACGTCCGCTTGGGGAAGGGATGGATGCTTAGTGTAGATGCGGTGGCCGTCGCCGACGGCGAAAACCCACTGTCTGCACGTCCCGATCAGGGTCCTCGCTACGTCTCCTCACAAAGCCGGTGAGGTTGCCTTCGTCCCTTGCTCACTGCCGCGACGTAAGGCAGTTTCCGCCTCCGCCGTCCTCCTCAAGGTTGAGCTACGTCCCTCGTGTACAACTCCCTTTACAGCCGGCTTGCATCATCGCTTCCAAATTGCCCACATCACTCCTGTGGATATTTCTCTACTTCTTTTCCCCTTTTATACCGATACCTCTCTACCGGCTTCTACGCATCAGTATTTGTGATGAGTTTATGTCTCATCAACTAGTCCCGATAATCTTATTCTAATCATGCTTCTTCAATTTCTTTGCCACGTGGATGCTCATCTCGATTTTGGTGAAACTGCACAAAATGATCCGATGGTCAAAAGGTTGCAAACTTCATTTATTAGGAAGCTCGAGCGTTGCCCGGCAAATTGAAGCCTGGTCAGGGTTCACTTGCCCAAGGGCTAGGGACTGCATGGATCGTTTTTTCTTTAGCTGCCTCTGTTCCAAAATAAGTGTCAACTTTAGTAGTAGTACAACTTTGTACTAAAGTTTGCACAAAGTTGAGACACTTATTTTCGAACGGAGGGAGTACATATTTGCTATGATCTCATCAATCATTGAGATGCAATAGCATGCATGTTAGTCTCCTTTGTATTTGATGAAATGTTGCAACGGGCAACCTTGGGCCATAAAGATACATGTAACAGGAGCTGGAAGCTTCATAGCGTTGTACAAATTTATCTCGCTAATAAATTACAAAGACGTACTAGTACTATACTAGTACTTCCTCCGTTCCTAAATATAAGTCTTTGTAGAGATTTCACCATGAACCACATGCGGATGTATATAGATGCATTTAAGTGTAGATTCATTCATTTTGTTCCGTATGTAGTTCACCTAGTGGAATCTCTACAAAAACTTCTCTACTAGTAATAGCTAGCCCCCACTACTAGGAATTCACTATCCTCTCCTTGAGCCACATCATCAAAATTGACGTAGCCGTTAGATGAAGTAAATCACCATAATAGCCGCCCGATCTAGACGTTGAGAGGCTCGCACTAAGCCACATGCAAGCTTGCGGAAATACCGTGGCACATGCCTCGTGAGTGGGTTTTAAATCACATCAACATGTCTGCATGCAAGCATGCACCGGTAGCATGCATGTAAGTGAGCTTTTAAGTCCCATAACATGTCAAAAAGAAAAATATAATCCCATTAGGCTAGTCATAGTGGGGAGTAACTTAGACTAGTGTCATGCATATGACACTAGTCTTTGTTACTACCTGTGCAATATCATAGATGATAACATTTATTACATTATAGACTCATTTTGCTTTGGGTTGCGTTATGTTACAGTAACATATTATGTTACTCCAAACACCTCTTTCCTCATTATCTCTATGCCACATAAGCAAACCTGTATTGAAATGCGCTATGTTACTTGCTAAGTTACTCCCACTATGACCAGCCTTATGCAGTAGGAGTTGGCTGATCTTTTTTCCTTACGTGGGATGATCTAAATGATGATGGGAGTTTATTTAGTTTGGCTACCACATTTGTCATGAGGTTATAGATTATTTTTTTAGTTCTATGAAATCGATAATTTTGTGTAGAGAGATATACATTGTTCAAGCGAACGCATGGGACTCATCTAGTAATATTTAGGAACGGAGGAATTACTATGTAAAGAGAGAGGTGTCGCACGGTGATAGTGTGAGGTGGGCCATGTAATCATTGAGCCTGCGTGTTTTCACTGCTCTTGCACTCCTCCGTTGTAAGAATGGAGAAAATTGTAATCTACTACCTCCTTTTCGCCCGAAAGCGTGGGATATCCAAAGCAGTCCTACCACCTCAAGAATAAAGACCAATGAGTCACAAATCACATAGACCCCAGCAAGAAGTTGGATGGACGAAGCAACCATCACTCTTGCGCTAGTGAGAGGTCGCGTCCGCTCTGCCCGGGCATGAATGCGGCACCGATTCTTTGAAGCGGCGCTGACTGTTTCGGGCGGGAAGAAGCCTGGGCGATGGAGGGCTTTGGGTGGGCCAGTTGGTCGAGAGGCGGGCGTGGCAGCTGTCCGCATGTCCCTACCGGACCACGCCCGAAACGAGAGGATGCACCGACTCGCGGCTAAAATCGCATACACTACGCACCATCTCTCTCTCAGAGGAGTAGGTCGATCCGCCGCACTCTCTAACACACACATGCCGTTAAACACACACACGCACATGCACGCACCTTGGTCCCGTTGCACCTTCTAACGTGACTTATTACACCTAGACGGAGGGAGTAGTAAGTATACGAGATACGGTGGCACAATCGACTTAAGTCGAATACAAGTGCCCATAATTTGTGTGCATGTTATAATAAGGATTCACTTAAAATAGTACGTGAGCAAACAGAGGGATCAATTGGACAAGTGTTCCCGAGCAGTAGCGAGATGTGTGAGGTAGTAAGATACACACGGCGCTTTTAATTTTTCTTATTAATTTGTTTGTTTCACCCTTCTCCGATTTGGTGGGACCCAACGTACTACGTGGAGAGAGGTAAGGTGACTAAGGCTGCATTATTTCTGCACCATTGTAGATAATCTTACCACCAAAGCCACATGACACGATTATGATTGAAATCCTAATGACTCCCACACACACACGAAAAACACGGCATGCCTGTCACACGAATGCAGGAATGTATAAAAGGTTATTTTCCTCTCATTGAACATAACGGGAGGGTTGTGTAGCTAGTTAGCCTGTTCGCTCATCAAACTTGAGGTCTCGGGTTCGATAACTACACTTGAGCATAATTCGTGCCACGAGGATTCTTTGATCGGTCAAAATGTTTTCTAGAGTTTGCACGCTTGACACTCTCTCTCCAAAGATATATATATACCGGAGCCTCGGTAACTAGTTGCTCTCTTCACACTCTCTCGCCCTCTCCCACTGGAGCCCTCGGTAGCTTAGTTGCTCTCTTCACACTCTCTCGCCCTCTCCGAGATCTAAACAAGACTTCGTTGGCCTCTTTCTCTCCCCTCACTGCTGCTCAAAGAGCCGGCAGATCCGTCCGCCAAGAAGGGAAGGAGGCTTAACGCTGTCACCATCGGCGAGGGAGGGAATCCACTACCGGCGCAGCTGTGCACTTTCCACCCAGCGGCGGCGCGGGAGGGCCTCCGACCCCTTCTTCTTCACCGCCATCGCGTCGCCCACCGAACCACGCCCCAAGAATCTTAAGGTATATTTTACTTAATCCACATGCATTGCTCTAGCTGCATGTATACCATGAATCTAGGACGTGGTTCAAAGAGGAAAGGAGTGGGGGAAAGTAGTGGGAAAAGTTGTATATAGCATGAATCTAGGACGTGGTTCAAAGAGGAAATGAAGGGGAAAGTTGTATAGCATGAATCTAGGACGTGGTTCAAAGAGGAAAGGAATGGGGAAAGTAGTGGGGAAAGTTGTATTGCATAAATCTAGGACGTGGTTCAAAGAGGAAAGGAAGGGCGAAAGTACTAGTTCAAAAAGGAAAGGAAGGGACAAGGCTGTAGAGTTTGAGCAGACTAGATTTGTCAAGCTCACATAGGGAAAGGTGTGTAAAGATAACAAAACTGGGACCAACACAAATATGCTCCTTGGTTGTTTGTTCTTTGTTGCAATAGACTGTGCATGACCACAAGACATCGGTAGATGCACATGGTGTCAAGTGCGCCCACCGCCTGCAACTCATTAGCTATTGTTAATCTAAGGCCCTATTTGGTTAAAACTCCTAGTCCCTACCGCTTGGTTCGGGGACTAAACATGGACTAGAGGTTATTAAATGACATGATAAAATACCATGTCATCCCTAGTAACGAACTAATAGAAACAAGGTGCGATGCGTGGCAGGGGCAACTGTTGGAAAATGTCCCAAAAAGACTCCCTTGGGGTCTTCTTTCTTTAGTCCCAAATGCCCACTTTTAGTCCCTAAAAGTCCCTCCTGTTTGGTTTAGATGTGGACCGACACGGAGTTTTTAGCCCCTACACCAAAATGTCCTGTAAACAAACACCCTCTAATAATGTCACTGGAAAATTGATGCAATGCCACAGTTAAAAGCAAATTACATGTTTATCGAATTTTATTGTTAATATAATCTCTATGTTAATATTAATCAATGCCACCATTTGAGAAATGCTACTGTCTTGCTTTCTTTCCCACTTAGATATGGTAGATGCTTCTTTTTGTTGGCTTCTGTGTCATCCACCGTTATTGACCACTAATTGTTTCCTTTGCACCTCTATGTAAACAGGGTTATCTACTTCACCTCGTTGCCACTGTGACATTTTGTTGCACTGCACAAAACACTTTTGTTTTAAGAGTGTTTTGTGCAGTTCAACCAAAATGTCACACTGACAACGTTGCTTGATTGCTTGATCTTAGTGGAACTGCACAAGAGGAGATCTTACTTCCTATCCGTTAAGGCGAATTTGGTTCAGATATTCTTCTTGTGAGTTGTTTGAATTCCGCATCATGAGAGGTCAAGATTAGCCTTCTTTCACATGATTCTGCAGTGTGCTTTCATATGTTGTGCTACTTGTAATGCGATAATGTTGCTTGATTTTAGTGAACCGCACAAATGGAGATAAGACTTCCAATCAGATGCAAAATCAGTAATATCCCATTGAGGTAAGATAAGGATATTTCTGGCAACTGGCCTGTATTTTGCCACTTTCATCGTAAAATTAAGTTTAGTACTATACTTGTGCTCCCTAATTGACATGCCAAATCTTACATTGAAGGCGAAGCTTGTCCGTTATAGAACCAAGTGATGAAGGGGAAGAACAAGCGGAAGAAAACAAAAATCAACTCCCGGTCAGTAATGAAGTTAATCGGAACCGTGATGCCACAAGTAATGATATAGTTTTGCATCTTAATTTATTGCTATGGTTGGAACGAGCAATTGTTTTGCCACTGATTTGATGCCATACGTAATTATCTCTACTTGTGCAAATAGGGATCTTCTTTGAAGATACCATATATTTTAGTGGAACTGCACAAGATGTTGGAAACATTAAACTAATCAAGGAGTATATAGTAAGCATGGCCACCCCCGTAGATAGCAACAGATGGTTCCGGAGAAGTGCTTCATCTATATGCTCTACACAATCAGCCTCCTGACAAATGTTGGTACTCACCCACTGATTTCATCCATATGATTGAGCTTTGTCATCTCTATTGGTGTTGTGCTACTATTTAGATACTGTCATGAAAAAGTGGTATTGTCCTTGAGAAGTGCTTCATCTATGCTGTTTTAAATATTTCCTTCCCTTTTTTTGAGCAAACAGGGATCATCTTCCTCTGAAGAAGAATATGGAGTACGTGAAGTGACTAGTTCCGATTATGCGTGATGAAGAAGCCCTATCTATCTTCTCATCAAGGAGCAGTTGAAGGATGGTTACATTACTCCCCACAAGACAAACTAACTTCAGCTCAGAAGGACTGACAAATCTCCATTTTTTTGCTGTGGTGCACAATTACAATGTTGTTCTAGGATTCTTTCTGGTGAATTCCATTTTTCTAAAAGTGTTCTCTACATGGACCATGTATGTGCCTGTTGAAACTGTCAATTGATAGTATAGTTTGCTTTATACTATCACTTTTTTGTATTTGTGCAAACAGGGGTGCTCAGCTTGATTTCAACGGGAACTGCACAAAGTGTTCATGAATACATCGAATCATTCATTTCCACCACCAGAAAGGAGGTGCCCATAAGTTCAAGGCGTTGCAACTTATAAGGGCGAAATCATACAAACTACACGCGAATTTGGTTGATTTTGGTGGAACTGCACAAAAAGAATAGCTGGTTTATTTAGCACGAGGTGCCATGTCAATGTCCGAACTGATGGCAAACCCCGCCCATTCCACAATCGTAGGCATTTGATATTTTGGAATGGGACAACCTTGTCAAATTTTGCTCATTGATTTTAGCAAGATATGCGTTTGATATTTTTCGAATGGGACGCCTCTTTGTCAGCCAAAGTGTCGATCAATTTTTCTTTATTCTTTAGTTGTGAAGTAAATATCTCCTCCGACATGTGAGTCGCCGAGATGCATAATCATAGATTGTTTTGAATGTTCTCTATGGATTGCCAGGCCCGTGTGTGTTTGATTGCAATGTCTGTAAACGCTAAAAAGCTGCTCAAATTCTTTGTACTCATACATTTCCTTTTTACTTTGCACATTGTGAAAGTGCATACTTTTTTTATAAGATTGGTCAAAGTAGAGATACTTTGACTGCAGATAAAACTTGTATGCAGACTAGAAAGGACCGGAGGGAGTACATGTGAAACTGCTGCAAACGTGGTGATCACCCTGGGAATAATGCTAGTACGTATTGTTTTGCATGTTCATCCAATGCCAATGATACAGGAATTCGAACTAATCGAAATAAATTCATTTATACACGGTCGGATTTCATATAAACATGCCGGATTTCATTACATTTCATACATTCTTCAACTAAAAAGGGGTGTTTGTGGCCGCATGCATCTCTCAGATGCAAAGGCCGGGGGTCATCCTCCTTTTACGTAAAAAAAACTAAAAGGGGTGCTACCGGAGGTATAATTAATTAACCGGCTACCCACATGTCATCTTGAGTCGAGCGTAAGCTTCAAAGGACTTAGCTGCAGGTGCAGGTGCGATTCGTGAATCGACATGTGGCCTGTTGGGCCACGTGTCGATCAACCAACCGCACCAGCGCTAAGTAGAAGCGGCGTTCTTCTCGGCGCAGCTCTCCGACTCCACGTCGCCGCCAAGAAGCTAACCGGCTGTCAATGGTCAACCCGCCTAGCTTGGCTTCAACCGGAGGGTAGCAGCGGTGGCCTTACTTGGACCCGAGCGGCGTGACCTACCGTGTTCTACTCTTCCTCGTTTTCTATGTGGCGCGGCTTCGTTGGTAGCGGGGCGGTGCCTCGGCGGAGCCGGTGATGTCCTCTGTCTCGTTGCCGGCGGTCGGCGCCTCAGCGGAGCGGTGGAAATCCTCCCCCACGTTGCCGGCAGGGTGGGGCCTCGGCTGAGCCGGCGATGTCCTCTGCCTCGTTGTTGGCGGGGCGGGGCCTCGGAGCCGGGCGGTGTCCTCTGCCTTGTTGTTGGCGCCCTTGGGCCTCCACGAGCAGGGCATCGCCGGACGCCGGTGAGCGGGACTCGTCGGAGCCGGCATTGTCCTCTGCCTCGTCCTCGGTCTCGCCAAACAGCGTCTCACCCGCTTCATCGCCCTCTTTGCTAGCCTCTTTGTAGGCGGCCACAGCGTCCGCCACCCGCATGCGGTACCGCCAGCGCTCAAGGTGGCCCTTATGCGCGGAGGCGATGCAGTCGAGCAGCGCCTCTGCTCCGCCCGCTCCGCGATGATCTGCTCTTCCGCTGCAGTGCTCTGGAGGAGATGGTGGTTGTAGGCGGCTTCGCCTGCGCCTCCGAACTGCTCCTCACGCATCCGCCTCACCCTGTCCATATATTGGGAACGGGCTCGCCGATGGTCATGGTGCAATGCACCAGCGAGATATGGCGCGGAGGAGGGTTGGCGCCGGATCGCCGACTACCATGTTCTCCATTGGGGACGTCGTGCGTCCTCCGGCCTGCCAGCGGCGGCGCAATAACTGCCATCTCCTTGTGGTCCGTCATCCGCCCGTCCCGAAGAGCGCTGGAGCGCGAGCAAGCCATGGTGGGCAGTAGTGGTGTGGACAGGAGAAAGGGAACGGATGCGGATGACTGCGGGTATGGCCGGCGCATCAGTTTATATAGCAATGGTGGGCGGGCGGAGGGACGGACGTGTGGCGCCGGAGTAGCCACCCTCGGCAACCGTGTATCATTAATGTGCGGCAGATGGATGGACGGACAAGACTTGTGTCGCTTGAAGGCGAACAATCGCCTGCACTGGAAGCGAGGCGGCCGGGCGCCGATCAAGCTTTGCGGAAGATACATGCAGCGAGAGATGACTTTACTTCTATAGGATGACAATGGGGACCCACCAGGTCCATAGCCTCACGTACGCAAGTGCCTCCTTATATATATATATATATATATATATATATATATATATATATATATAAATATATATATATATATAACTATAATTTAGTTTGCTTCCTCCCGGTTTCACGACATCACGGTCCCACACCATTGTCATCCTATGTACTCCTTCCTTTCCGGTTTATAGGGCTTATCTCAAAATTTTAGTTTTTCCATTTTATAAGGCTCAATTTGGTTGTTTTCCATCACATGTTCCAGATTCCAAGGTGCATTAAATCATTGCATGCAAGTATTAAGAGAAAACTGACCAATGCATGTACTTTTATGCATGCATGCATTACAATTAATGCATTGATAAACATAATTTTTGAGGATAACAAGAGCATTTATTATGTGCTTTTGCAAAACTATATAAAGTATTCCACCACTCGCCATCTATCTTGATTGGTGAGATTTTTGAATTGATCTTTATAAACCGGAAAGGAGGGAGTAGTCAATAAGCGAGAGAATTGCACAAGAAGCGCCAAGCAGCTCGAAAGCGAGATTTGTGTTTTTGAGGTGTGAGCACCGCAGAAGTTTTTCGATGTTTACCCCAGATATTAATTTTTCTCCTCTGAACAACAACGAAAACATCGCTGCGGTATTAATCGCGGGTTGTGGCCCGTCTAGCCCAGGCCGTATATCAATCCCAGATATTAATCTTTTTCAAAATTTGAAAATGGCTAGCCTAGATATACTTTTTTAGGAATACCCGAGCAAGGTCAAGTTGTTATTCTCAGCGCCATTTGAGCTGCAAATCTTTCCTAGGAGGGATGCATTAGGCTTAACAAGAAAATGGGCTTTAAGAAATAATAAATGGGATGTAATTATAAAATCTGGGTAGTAACTATAAAAAAATGCACCAAACAGTGATTACTTTATAAAATATTATTTTTGGAATATTGAAAATTTTAATTTCATTAATTGTTGCGAGCGCAATGTTTTGTTGGATTTTTACGTAATATAAATTTATATTGAAATTGTATTTAATATGACTAGAAATTTCAGGATAAAAATATTCGGATCCCATCAAAATGTGGGAAATTTTATTGAATTCTGTTTTGAACGGTTGGTTGAAATGGGCTGTACTTTTAAAAAACTGTAAATGGGCTATAGTAAATTCCATTAGAATTCAAAAATGGGCTACACATTCTTACAAATCTCAAATGGGCTATAAGTTCTCTGCCACACACTTCTAGCCTTACTAAGTTGACGCCCCGTAAAAAAACAGAGTTTACGCGTATGTAAGGCTTTGTCAATTTATAGTCAACACACGGTTCTAGCAGCAGTGGCCGTTGGATGTCCATCCAACGGATGCCGTTCTTTTTCTTCAATCTCGGATATTCTAGCTTCACCCGCCCAAAAATGACTCCTCCCACGACATCCGGGCGCACCATTTTGGAAGTCGACACTGTGGGCCTACTAAGTTGACGTCTGAGGGCTTTGTCAACTTAGTCAATATAAACGATTCTAGCTGCAGTGACCAGACGATGTCCATCCAACGGCCGTCGTGCTTCTTCAACCTCTGGTCTTGTTGCTCCAGTACCAAAGCAGCCGGTTGTGCCGCTTGCTCCTGCCTCCCGTGGCGGTGTCTTTGCCATGAGAGGCCTCACCGCCCCTACTACTCCCACCGCTGGCCGTGCCATCCCTCCACTCACCCACACCCCCTGTTATTCTGCGGCGGCAATGACGACGGCTGAACCAACCAAGAACCTCGTACTCCTCTCCGTGTGCATCCACCGCCGCGTCTTCCCGGCTCGCGTAGTCCGCTTCCTAGGCCTCGCCGTCATCCACCGCCGTTGTGCTCTCGGCCAAGCGTGGTCAACGTGGTCAAGGAACGAAGTTCCATCGGACGTGGGTCAGACGTGGAGAGGCCGACGGCTGGGTCCACGGCGGCCGCAAGGAAGTGCCTCCTTATTACGCCGCAAAATAATTATTCCTCCACTGACAATGAGGACCCACCGGACGGGCCACCGTGTTCGCAAAAAATGGTTCGCCTCGATTGCTGGGACCCACGAGCTACATCTTCGCGACGCAAGGAAGTGCGTCCGAAAAAACGATTCGCCCCCTAACCGCTGGGACCCACCAGCTACATCTTCGCCGCAAGGAAGTGCGTCCCAAAAACGATTTCGCCCCATTGCTGGGACCCACCAGCTACACCTTTGCATGCAAGGAAGTGCGTCCGGCAAAAAACGATTCGCTTCTCGATCATTGGGACCCAGCAGCTACACCTTCGCACGCAAGGAAGTGCGTCCGAAAAAAAAGGATTCGCTTCGACTGCTGGGACCCAAGAGCTACACCTTCCCACGCAAGGAAGTGCGTCCGCAAAAAACCAAAACAATTCCCCCTAACTGCTGGGACCCACCACCACATCTTCGCAGGCAAGGAAGTGCCTGACAGTAGGGACCCACCTGGTCGAAGCTTACGTAGCGTTGTCATCCTGGTCGCGAACGTGTACGTACATACTGGTCGATGTAGAGGCACGCACGTGTCGTAGTAGAAGCGCGCACGTAGGATGTACACGTACGTACATCGGCCAGGGTGCAAGAAAGAAAATACGGCCACGTATGTGTACATACGGGCGGGCTCTCGAACGCCTAGTCGCGCATACGTACGGCGAGGGCTCGTGTTCATGGGGAGGCAACGGAATGCGTCGTGTTCATGGGGAGGCAACGGAATGTGTCGTGTTCATGGGGAGGCAACGGAATGCGTCGTGTTCATCGGGAGGCAACAGGCAGCGTGGGAGCCAACCCGGCTGGGTCGGAACGGAATGCGTGGTCGTGTTCATCTGGAGGGCTTGGACGGAACAGCGATGGAACGAGGCTGGCGTCTGCGCACAATGGAGGAAACGGCCTTGTGTTCGACCGACCACGTTCAAACGGGATCCTGTTCGCCGGGGAGGGTTTGGCGTCTGCATCAGCGGAGGAAACGGACCTCCCTACGGTTGAAACAGGGGTCCTGTTGATCGGGAGGGTGTGGCGTACCACAAACGGAGGAAACGGACCTCCTACGGTCAAAACGGGGTCCTGTTGATCGGGTGGGGTCAGCGTGCATAAAATGGACGAAACGGACTTGTGTTGGAGCGCTACGGTCGAAATGGGGGGGGGGGAGGGGTGTGGCGTACCGCGAAAGGGGACTCCACGGGATACTGTTCATCTCCACCGTCGACCTCCTCCAGCCTCCACGGGTTACCGTCGACCTCCTCCAGCCTCCACGGGCTCCTGTTCATCCAGCCTCCACCGCGCGCTACTCCACCGGCTACTGTTCAACCACTCCTCCACGGGCACCCCTCCACCGTCTACTATTCATCCAGCCCTCCACACCACGGGGTCCTGTTCAACGCTCATTGTTCATCCAATCGACCGGCTTCTGTTAGCAGCAGTAGCAAAGGAATCGCTCCATCGGGTTCAGTTAACAGCCATCGATCGATCGCTCGGGTTTAGTAACACGTAACTGCGGTAATCGCCGGAGTTCGATTAGAGCCCAACGCCTCGCGACGTACGAGAAAGCAGATCGCTTCGCCCCTGACCTCCCACCGTAATCGCAACTCCCGAAATTTTCCTACCCTCGCTTCTACCACAGTTTTTTCCGTCATGGGACGGCCCAGAGAATGTCATGCATCTGCGTCTCCAGCCCGCCCAGGACGAAAAGCACATTTTCTGTCATGATTTTTTGTCATAGAAGTAGGAGCCCACCACATCTATGATGATACCGGGTTTTTCACAATTATCGTCATAGAAGTGTCATATGTATGACAGAAAAAAAAATTGTTCGGCCCAAAATGTCACGGATGTGTCTTTTTTTTGTAGTGATTCCAAGTGAATCCGATGAAGGGAATCCTTCTGCTGCTTTGTCAGAGCAGTTGCATGAAGAAATCGAAGTGGATCCCATCCCTTCACCACCAGTTGTCTCCTCGCCTATGCCTCGGTTCTTTTTGAAGAGGCCATGCTCAAGAAATAGAAGATGAAGATGTGTACATTGGCTGCACTACACATCTTTGAATGATGACTTTTGGGAAAGTCAGCACCCCAACTCTCCACTGTTCACACCCTTGCAACAAATTCCTCAGTCCCCAGCAACTACAGCTCAAATGGGATCTAATGAACCACATGCCACACCGTCTGTCCATGAAGAAGTTCCAGCCACTAGTGCTGAAGAAAACGTGAATGAAGAATTGAAGACCTAGGCTGTCACTGAAGAAAATGCTGAAATTCCTCAGCCTACAGAACCTGAGATCACGATTCCTGAGGTGGTGATGCAATTAACTGACACTCCTCACCCCAAGCCAAAGGATCCATTCTCTAAGAAACAGAAATTCAAGGCTGATGATTTCTTCGGCGATCACGTGTTCTTCACTGACTATAATCCCTATGATTACGCTTTCGTCTTAGAAGGAAGTGCTTCTGGACCGCCAGCCAGGCCAACTTCTATTCTTCACTGCTCTTGAACAAGGACAAAGTCTTCGACCACGAGCATATTCCTGATGTGGACATGGAATCATTGCCATGCTTCTCACCAGTCCTCAGTGTGCTTCATGATGCAGGCCTCCTAAACTTCTACTCAGATATTGTTGATTGGAATGAAGAACTCATTCTTCAATTCTACGTAACGCTGCACATCACAGGAGATGCTGATAATGTGAACTCCTGGGTTTTGGACTGGATGACCGAAAACACTCACTATAAGGCACCGGCCTCTGAATTACTTCACGCCCTGCCCATCGGTCCTCCACCTGAAGGAGCTCGCTGTCTATACCAAGAACCTGAGCTGACTGCTCATTATATGCAAGTTCTTATGATGCCACTGAAGCCCGGTCAAGCCCCAAGGACCAAATTCCTCGTGAAGAAATTGCTCTATGTGCCAAGAACAGTCTATCGCATTCTGACGAAGACTTTCAGTCCAATCAAAGGCCACGACTCAAATGATGAGGAAGTCATTGGCATCATGAAGAATCTGCTTTTCAACATCATGCATGGAATTCCTATCAACTATCATGATTTCTTCATGAGGACTATGGCAAATGTTGCACTCTCTCCGTTTGAGCTGAAGCCTTATGCTCCCTGGATTGTGAGATTCCTCAGAACAAGGTCTTCACTCAACTACAAGGCTGATTTTCAGAATCACCTCAGCTACTTGCCCCCGATTGAAGTCCTAAAGCGGACTTATTCTTCTGCTGATGAAAAGGGCAAGGCACCTGCTGTCATTGATGAAGGCATTCGCCCATTGGATGGTCAGTTTCGCAAAGCTGCATCTTATTCCACCAATGATGATTCTGCCACTCATGATTCTGCTGCCAATGCACCCAAGTCTACTCCTCAAGCCACAGCTCCAAGAGTGATGACTGACCGTGAGCTGCTTCTTAGTCTTCACCAGAAGGTGGATCGAAACCATAAATGGGTTAAGCGTCAGTTTGGTTCTATTCTTCACAACATGACTGCTACACATAATGCAGTGAAGAAAAACCATTACTACCTCCATGAAGTCTTTGGTCGCACCTGGGCTATTCTATCACATATATATGGTGAGGAAGATCTGAAGCAAATGTGTCTCAAGGAAGATTTTGACTGGTCTACATCTCCACCGAAGAAATACAAGAAGGTCAAGGGTCGTGCGAAACCTACGAGCATGAAGACTTGGACGACACTGCAACAGGCCCTACTATGACAAATGACCCCAACAACGCTGGCGCTCCTCCATCAACATGATATTCTTCAGGGGCGTTAGTCCTCATTTTCAACCCTTTTGGTCATTCGATGACAAAGGGGGAGAAATTTGAGTTAGTCTTCAAGCGGGTCTATCTTATATGGGCATTTTTGCTAAGTTACAACTCTCGTTCTTTTGATGACTTTGCTGGATCGAGTTGTAAACTTAAACTCTATGGTGACCTCATACTTTTGCTGTGTTCTTCTGCATGCTTATTCCTTGTTAATGTTCATGCACGCATGCTGAATTACATCAGTCACCATATTTCATCATGCATTTCAAATTCTTCATATTATATATCAAATGCGTGTATGAATTACAAGATATAAGGGGAGATCTCCATGATTCTACTCTTCAAGTGTGCATTGCTTCAAAAGCAAATTCCTCACTATGCACATCTTCAGGGGGAGTTCTTCTATATCTTACATTCAAATTCCTCAATATCAGTATTTACACTCATATGATTTATCCCTGTTGAAAACTTAACCTATATTATCATCAATCAACAATAAGGGAGAGATTGTAAGTGCATCTAGTGCCCCTTAGTGATTTTGGTGTATTGAAGACTTATAGGTTAAGGGACTAACGCGTTTGTGAGTGTACACAGGTCTATAAGTCTATGAGGAGTTTTATATTTACAGAGGAAGTCCACCCCTAAAAGTGAAGTTCTTCGACTGAAGACTTTGGATTTCTGAAGACTTTCTGAAGACTTTGAAAGTGAAGAAATTGGTGTAATCCTGAAGACTTGGTATTCATACGAGGAACATGAAGCGTGAAGACTTTTGTTTTCATAGTTTAATTTTCTCTTTCTTGAGTCATAGGAAACACCGTCTTTGTTAAAGGGGTCGAGGAAATACTAAGGAAAAATTTCCAAGTGATGCTCAACTCAAAATCCTACATCTACTAATCGCTTCAGTGAAGCCATTGGAAATCTCATACAGTCCATTCATATTCTTCAGTGAAAGAGACAAAGTTCTTCTGGTCTCTGAGGAATTGGTTCTGACTGAGGAGTTAGGAATTCGCAAGTGCGGATTGCCTACACAGTGAGGAACATGATAGCCCAGAGGAATTAGACACTCAAAATTCCGACCGTTCTTTGTATACGCGCCACCGTCCCAAAATATCTACCCAATGAACGGTCATATCATTGAAGGGCATTTATGTCTTATCATGTCGGCTGCTCCCTAGGCTATAAATAGCCGCCTCACAACCACTAGCTGGTTGGCTGCTCCGAGAGAAACTGACACTTGTCATTTGAGAGCATCCCATCCTCCGAGGACTTTGAGAGAAAATCATCAAGTGAGGAAAACCCAAACCCAAACACCTACAAACCGAAAGTAATTGAGCATCACTGAAGAGATTGATCCTGCATGGATCCGACGCTTGTTACCTTTGAAGATTGTGCTTCTTCCAGACGGTTAGGCATCATGGTTTGAGCATCCAAGAGGATATTGTGGATCGCCGAGTGACAGAGTTTGTGAAGGTTCGGAAGTCACCTGAATACTTACTACGAGTGTTTGGACGAGGTCTGCGTGACCTTAGTTCAAGGAGAATACGGTGAGGACTGTGTGTCCTCAGGTTTAAATACCTAGCCGCTCCAACCAAATGTACAACTGAGACAGCAGTTGGAACTGGTCTACCAAACCATTGTGTTCACCGAGCTTACTGGTTCTATTTCCTCAACTCTTTCATTTCCTCATAACTGTGTTGTGCACCTGTTCATATCTGTGTTTGAAGACTTTGACTGAAGACTTTCTCAATTTCCTCAGTTCAATTTCTTCAGTCGGTTTGTCTTCATCCTGTGCTATCCTGTGTTTACGCTTTTTGTACTCTGTGCTTGTCTTTATTTCATCATGATGACCATGCTTGTGTCCTGTTATGTTTACTTCTGAGTACTTATTCCGCTGCAAGTAGTTCTTCGCTAAGGAATTTCGTCACCTGCAAATTCCTCAGTGAAGAATTGATGAAAATCGCCTATTCACCCCCCTCTATTCGATATAACGCACTTTCACTTCGGCATCTAGGGAGTCGATGATTTGGTTCTTTTTAGTTAAGAACCTAGTCCAGAATTTCCGGGCTGACTCTCCGGGCTGTTGAACTATGTGACTTAAGTCGTCGGCATCTGGAGGTCGGACATATGTACCTTGGAAGTTGTCGAGGAAGGCGTCTTCCAAGTCCTCCCAGCTGCCAATTGAATTTTCGGGCAGACTGTTCAACCAGTACCGAGCTGGTCCCTTGAGTTTTAGCGGGAGGTATTTGATGGCATGAAGATCATCACCACAGGCCATATGGATATGGAGAAGAAAATCCTCAATCCATACCGCGGGGTCCATGGTCGCGTCATATGATTCGATGTTCACGGGTTTAAACCCTTCCGGGAATTCATGGTCCATTACTTCATCAGTGAAGGAAAGGGGGTGTGCGGCACCTCTATGCCAGGCCACGTCACGACGTAGTTCGTCGGCGGTGCTCGGCCCGAGCGTGGTTATGTTTGTCACGTCCGGCCGGATAACCATCATCGCGCGTCGGGGCACGCCCCCGTGATCCGTAGATCGATCTGGTCTGGCCTGCTCTGCTCTTCAGGTCATGCCGCAGGTCATATGTGTATCCTCGAGCTGTTGTGTCTCTGTTTTTATGGCGAGGTCTTGCAGGCTGGTGTTCGGCTTGAGATGCCGCTTTGTCCCGGCCGTGTGGTGGTCGGTCAGCCGCATTGCGCGCTGGTAGGACGGGCTCCAGCGCCTCGTCGTCGAAGTGAGGTAACAATTTGCGCATCAGGTAACTTTTGGTTGGGCGCTCGAGGTCGTATTCCTCGGCTGCCAGGACATCAGTCCATCTGTCATTGAGCAGATCCTGATCAGCTTGAAGCTGCTGCTGCTTCTTTTTCAGGCTCCTTGCAGTGGCAATTAGCCGGCGCTTGAAGCGCTCCTGCTCATCGGGTTCCTCCGGCACGATAAAGTCTTCGTCGCCGAGGCTCACCTCATCCTCGGAGGGTGGAAGATAGTTGCTGTCCTCCAAGTCTTCGTTAACAACCTGTTCATTAGGGCTGACTCGCCCATCCTCCCGTTCATCATGTTCAGATGTTGGTTCAACGGGGTCTTCGTTGTCTTCGGCATCATCCGGAGTATTGTTTTCTCCTGTGCCTGTATTGCTATTTTTTCCATGGCGTGGTTTTGAATGGCGCCGCTGACGTCGGCACTTTGGCTGTATCTCAGGAGGTTTATCCTTGATTGAATCCTTCTCGTTGTCGCCATTGTTCTCTTTGGGTGTATCCACCATGTATACGTCATATGACAAGGTGGCTGTCCAGCGCCCTGTGAGCGGTGGTTTTTGTGCCTGCTCCTCTCCAGCATCATCGTCCATACCGTCGATGTCTTCGGAGCCATAATCAAGATCGTCGGTTAAGTCTTCGACGGTGGCTATGAAGTGGGTGGTGGGTGGGATGCGGAATTCTCCGTTGTCAGCTTCCAATTCAAACCGGATATAGTTCGGTTGAGAGTCCCCTGATAAGGAGAGGGCTTTTAATGAGTTTAGCACATCACCCAAAGGTGAGTGCCGGAAGATGTCTGCGGAGCTGAACTCGATGATCGGCGCCTGATCGGGTTCGATGAGCGCGGATGTACGCGGTCCGGAGCCTATGGCCGGAGACGAATCTGAGGTTCCGGTGACACAGGCCCCGCTTGAGGTTGGATCTGTGTGCGGCTCTAATGCCGCTGAGCGTGTGGCGTCCGCGACGGGGTTGAGCTTCCCGTCTTCGGACGGCGCATCCTGCTCTGGATCCAGGGCCCGAGCGGATAGGCGCTATCTCCTGGGCACGGTCCGATGACAGATTTAGGTCATGTCCATCGTGGTAGCAGGGAGCGGCCGCCATGGGCTCGAATCCGTCGAAGATCAAGTCTCCGCGGATATCGGCTACGTAATTCAAGCTTCCGAACGTTACCTGATGGCCAGGGGCGTAGCTGTCGATCTGCTCTAGATGGCCAAATGAGTTGGCCCGCAGTGCGAAGCCGCCGAATACGAAGATCTGTACAGGGAGGAAGACCTCCCCCTGAACTGCATTATTGTGGATGATTGACGGAGCCATCGAACCTTTTGGTGATGACGCAGCGGAACTCTCAATGGAAGCACCAATGTCGGTGTCAAAACCGACGGATCTCGGGTAGGGGGTCCCGAACTGTGCGTCTAAGGTTGATGGTAATAGGAGGCGGGGGACACGATGTTTACCTAGGTTCGGGCCCTCTCTATGGAGGTAATACCCTACTTCCTGCTTGATTGATCTTGATGAATATGAGTATGACAAGAGTTGATCTACCACGAGATCGTAATGGCTAAACCCTAGAAGTCTAGCTCAGTATGATTATGATTGTCTTCTCTCTACGGAATAAGCCCTCCGGTTTATATAGACACCGGAGGGGACTAGGATTGTACAAAGTCGGTTACAGAGAAAGGAATCTTCATATCCGAATGCCAAGCTTGCCTTCCACGCCAAGGAGAGTCCCATCTGGACACGGGTGAGAGTCTTCAGTCTTATGTCTTCACAGCCAAACAGTCCGGCCCACATCAACAGGTTGGACGTCCGAGGACCCCTTAGTCCAGGACTCCCTCAGCGGGCGTGTCATCAAGGGGCGGCAAATGGTAGTTCCTGAACTTAGCCACGCGCAGCGTGGGCGCGAGGCAGAGTGCGGACGTTGGCAGCGACCGCATATGCCCATCATCAAAAGTGAGCTCCTCGAGCTGATCTAGGGCGGGGGACCTGAACCACTCATCAAGCCTGGCTCAGTTCTTGCCGTTGGAATGGAACTTGCCCGTTCTAAGGCCTTTGGTTGGGCCAAGGTGACTGCCGAGGATCTTGGAGAACGCATCCAAGCTTTTGCGAGACAAACACACCGCAAAAGAGTTACATCATATGGATCTCCAAAAGACAATTGTATTGAGAATTCAGCGAGAGAGGGAAAGCCATCTAGCTACTAACTACGGACCTGAAGGTCTACAAAGAACTACTCACACATCATTGGAGAGGCACTAATGGAGGTGGTGAACCCCATCCGAGATGGTGTCTAGATTGGATCTGGTGGTTCCGGACTCTGCGGCAGCTGGATGAATATTTAAATCGATGCCTTTAGGGTTTACGGAATATTGGGGTATTTATAGAGCAAAGAGGCGGTTCGGGGCACCCGAGGTGGGCACAACCCACCGTATGCGCGTCTAGGCCTCCTGGCGTGCCCTGGTGGGTTGTGCTCTCCTCGGAGCCCCCCAGGCACAGCCAGGGCCCATTATGTTCCTTCTGGTCCAGGAAAATCTCCGTAACATTTCATTGCGTTTGGACTCCGTTTGATATGGATTTCCTGCGATGTAAAAAGCATGCAGAAAACAGCAACTTACACTTTGCACTATGTCAATAGGTTAGTACCAAAAAATGATATAAAATGACTATAAAATGATTATAAAACATCCATGATTGATAATAGAATAGCATGGAACAATAAAAAATTATAGATACGTAGGAGATGTATCAAGCCTTCGTCACGCTTGGCCGGGTCCGGGCAGACCTTGAGAACGCCGACAGGTGCCTCGCGAGGGAGTGCATGGGGCTCATCTCGGGGTGACTTCAGGCCAACACAACCATCGAGACGACCTGGGGTCCGGCCGAGGCCGCCGCCACGGAGAACAGGAAGGGGACCGCTGAAGCCAAGGAGGCCCACGACGTGAAGGCTGACCCGAGGCAAAGGTCCGCCGAGGAGTGTCGTAACAAAGGCGAGGCTAAGCCGAAAGCCCTTCAGAGGAGCAAGCCGTTCTCACACATCGGCTCTCACAAAGAAGAAGAGGACCTCAAGGCCAAGCTCGCTGATCACGACGCCAAGCTGGCCGAGGTGAGCACCGACCAAGCCAAAGAGCGCGAGCGCCTGGCCAGGACAAAGGCACAGGGATCCCACGCGCAGCACGTCTCCAAGGCAACGGACTGGCTGGACGCCCGACAGAAGTCCCTTGCCGCTGCCGAGGAGATGGTGGCCACAGAGCTCGACACTTTCCCTTCTCTTGAGCTCAGATCTCGCGAGGCGCTACGCTCCATCTGCAGGGGAGGGTACGAAGAGCTGCTGGTGACCCCGAGGACGGCTTTGCAGGGCTCTCTCTGAAGCTTGCTGACGCACTCGAGGGTGCTTCCTCTGAGGTGGAGGCCATACTGGAGGAGGAGTGCCACTCGCTTTTCAGTACAGTTGCGACACGCGTCTTCAGCCATCTCTACCTCCAGGACCCATGTTTCGACTTCGACACAGTGATCCGCTTGGTGGCTCCTGAGTCCCACACCACCGCCCGTGAGGCGGTGAAGGATCGTGTACACGCCTTTGCGGAAGAAGTTCCTCTGCTCCCCGACCCTGAGGCTCTGGCGGTGGAAGCTAGCGGTGGCGACGATGGTGGCAGTGTTGGGGAATGTAGCATGCAATTTCAAAAAAATTCCTACGCTCACGCAAGATCTATCTAGGAGATTCATAACAACGAGAGGGGGAGAGTGTGTCCACGTACCCTCATAGACCGAAAGCGGAAGCGTTAGCTTAACGCGGTTGATGTAGTTGAACGTCTTCTCGATTCAACCGATCAAGCACCGAACGTACGACACCTCCGAGTTCTGCACACGTTCAGCTCGATGATGTCCCTCGAACTCTTGATCTGTCCAAGTGTCGAGGGAGAGTTCCGTCAGCACGATGGCGTGGTGACGGTGATGGTGAAGTGACCCGTGCAGGGCTTCGCCTAACCACTACGACAATATGACCGGAGGAGCAAACTCTGCAGGGGGGCGCCGCACACGGCTTGGAACAAGAGATGTGTGTTAGAGGCGCTTCCACCCCCGTATATAAAGCAGGAAGAGGGGAGGAGGCTGGCCTAGGCGCACCCCAAGTGGGAGGAGTCCCACCTGGGCTCCTAGTCCAATTCGGACCCCCCTTTCCTTTTACCGGAAAGGGGAAAGGGGAAGGACAAGGAGAAGGAGAAGGAAAGGGGGGTGCCGCCCCCTCCCCTTTTCCAATTCGGACTCCTCCCTGGGGGGGGGGAGCCACCCCTTGTGGGCTACCTTGCCTCCCTCCTATGGCCCATGTGGCCCATATCTTCCCCCGGAGAGTTCCGGTAACCCCCCGGTACTCCGATATGTACCTGATGCATTCTGAAACACTTCCAGTGTCCGGATACTATCGTCCAATATATCAATCTTTACCTCTCGACCATTTCAAGACTCCTCGTCATGTCCATGATCTCATCCAGGACCCCGAACAATCTTTGGTCACCAAAACACATAACTCGTAATACAAATCGTCATCCAACGTTAAGTGTGCGGACCCTATGGGTTCGAGAACTATGTAGACATGACCGAGACAACTCTCTGGTAAATAACCAATTGCGGAACCTGGATGCTCATATTGGTTCCTACATATTCTATGAAGATCTTTATCGGTCAAACCGTAATGACAAGATACGTCACTCCCTTTGTGATCGGTATGTTACTTGCCCGAGATTCGATCGTCGGTATCTTCTATCTAGTTCAATCTCGTTACCGGCAAGTCTTTTACTCGTTCCGTAATACATGCATCATCCCGTAACTAAATCATTAGTCACATTGCTTGCAAGGCTTATCATGATGTGTATTACCGAGAGGGCCCAGAGATACCTCTCCGATACTCGGAGTGACAAATCCTAATCTCGATCTATGCCAACCCAACAAACACCTTCGGAGATACCTGAGAGCATCTTTATAATCACCCGATTCGTTGTGATGGTTGATAGCACACAAAGTGTTCCTCCGGTATTCGGGAGTTGCATAATCTCATAGTCAGAGGAATATGTATAAGTCATGAAGAAAGCAATAGCAATAAAACTTAACGATCATTATGCTAAGCTAAGGATGGGTCTTGTCCATCACATCATTCTCCAAATGATGTGATCCCGTTCATCAAATGAAAACACATTTCTATGGTTAGGAAACATAACCGTCTTTGATTAATGAGCTAGTCTAGTAGAGGCTTACTAGGGACACGATGTTTTGTCTATGTATCCGCACATGTATCAGGTTTCCGGTTAATACAATTCTAACATGAAGAATAAACATTTATCATGATATAAGGAAATATAAAATAACAACTTTATTATTGCCTCAAGGGCATATTTCCTTCAGGCAGCTACGTTGAAGACGAGCTTCCTACGACTGGGACATGCGGCGACGATGTACAAGGCGGTGGTGGTGCTTCCTCCTAGTTTTTATACTGCAACATTTATCGTGGCCCGTGGAGGCATAAAACTTATGTTCTGAATTTGTGGAACAGCTTGTGCTTGTAATAACTGTTAGGGCTCTATGATTTCCTTATTGTGCCTGGTTTCCTTCTTGCTTGCTTTTGCGCTCTGCGTCGGCAGGGCCCAGCCCCGCACATGCCTTGACACTTGTTGGGGCGTCCGGATCGCCAGGATGACACCAAGGGGCGAGGGACTACGTGAATAGTGAGGCCCTTGAGTGACGATGCTCAGGGGTCCCCTTGGCGTGAAACAGCGCTCTTGAAGGAAAAGTGAATGGGCGGGCGTACCCGTCATGCTCTGCGTTGACATGGCCCAGCCCACAGATACCTCGACCGCCGTTGAGCGTCCGGATCGCCAGGACAACACCAAGGGGCGAGGGGCGAAGTGACTAGTGAGGCCCCTGAGTCGTGATGCTCAGGGGTCCCCCTTGATGTACGAGCAGCCCTCATGAAAGGAGCGTGGGCGGCAGCAAGGTTAGTCCGGAGTCCTCCATACCTTTCCTCGTCAACTTTCGCCTGGGTGGGATGTGAGAAGACCATGTACCAAAGACCTGGTGAGGTGGCATGCGCCAGGCCTGGCCTGAGCGTAGCCCCCGTGTCCAGCCCCCTCGTGCGTACCTCGCAAGGGAAAGGTGCGTGATGTAGCCGTTTGAAGAGGCAAGAGGCTATCCCGAGGTTGGTGCAGCCCCGAGGCGCCTCGGTTGTTTATCCACCAGCGTGGAGCATGGGGCTTCCGCTAGGCGCGGGCATAGCCGCTCCTCGGCCGTGTCATCCGCCAGCGCGGAGCATGGGGCTTCCACTTGTGCATGGGCATAGTCACTCCTTGACCGTGTCATTCGCCAGCGTGGGGCATGGGGCTTCCACTTGCGCATGTGTGGGAGTTCCCTCGGGGGGAGACTCCAGGCATGTACAGCCCGTTCGTACATGTGGCTAGCACGGAATCGAGGTGGTGTATATGGGCACTTTCGTGAGCGATGTGGGACTTCACGATGACCTACCTCAAGGCGGGTTGTGCCTGATTTCTCCAGGCGGGCACGCATGCAAAACCTATGTGATGGGGACAACTCATACTGAATGGATCTCCGGAGGCCATCGCATGAGATGGCCAAATACCAACGACCCTAGGAGGTGACGTGAACAGGACCGACCTGCTAGACAGAGCTCAGCCATTGGGTTTATCGACGCTGCAGGGACGGACCCGAGCACAGATGTCGTGCCTAGTCTTCCCATGCAACAATCCTGAGGAAAAACAACCGGAGCGCGGCTCCTGCGATGACGTAACGCCAAATCATGGTCGAAGCGAACCGCTGTCCGCACGCACTGACTCACCCACTCCCAATTAGATCATGCGAGAACAAGGCACCAAGTACCCCGGAAGGTGACGTGCCTGGGGCTGGCCCGCGAGACAGAGCTTAGTCACTTGGATTTGCCAATGCTGCAGGGACGGACCCGAGCACAGACGCCTGCCAGTCCTTAATCATGAGGCGGCCAAGGGCGGTGTTATGAGGGCTAATGACCCACGAGTATAGGGGATCAATTGTAGCTCTTTTTGATAAGTAAGAGTGTCGAACCCAATGAGGAGCAGAAAGAAATGACAAGTGGTTTTCAGCAAGGTAACGCCTTGCAAGTGCTGAAATTGTAAGTAGCGGAGTAGTTTGATAGCAAGATAATTTGCAACAGCAAGTAACGGTAGTAGTAACAAAAGTGCAGCAAGGTAGCCCAATACTTTTGAGGCAAAGGACAGGCCAAAACGGTATCTTATGATAAGCAAAGCGTTCTTGAGGGTACACGGGAATTTCATCTAGTTACTTTCATCATGTTGGTTCGATTTGTGTTCGCTACTTTGATAATTTGATATGTCGGTGAACCGGTGCTTAGGTGCTGTTCTTACTTGAACAAACCTCCTACTTATTATTAACCCTTCCGCAAGCATCCGCAAGTACGAGAAAAGTATTAAGAATAAATTCTAACCATAGCATTAAACTTTTGGATCCAATCGGTCCCTTACGGAATAGCGCATAAACTGGGGTTTAAGCTTCTGTCACTCTCGCAACCCATAATCTAATTGCTAATCCACAATGCATTCCCTTAGGCCCAAATATGGTGAAGTGTCATGTAGTCGACGTTCACATGACACCACTAAGCGAATCACAACATACATACTATCAAAATATCGCACACATATCATGTTCACATGATTACTTGCAACATGATTTCTCCCGTGACCTCAAGAACAAAAGTAACTACTCACAAATGATAAACATGCTCATGATCAGAGGAGTATTAAATAGCATATTGGATTTGAACATATAATCTTCCACCAAATAAACCGTATAGTAATCAACTACAAGATGTAATCAACACTACTAGTCACCCACAAGCACCAAGATATAGTTCTGCTAACAAGATTGAACACAAGAGATGAACTAGGGCTTGAGATGAGATGGTGTTGTTGAAGATGTTGATGGAGATTTCCCTCCCCAAGATGGGATAGTTCTTGGTGATAATCATGACGATGATTTCCCCCTCTGGGAGGGAAGTTCCCCCGGCGGAATCGCTCCACCGGAGGGCAAAAGCACTACAAGAAATATGTCAACTAGTGACCTTCTATCAGTGACCCTGGAAGAATTGGTCATAGATCTATGACCATTTCAGACCAATTAGTCAAAAGCTGTTCGAGGGGCTCCAAACCCTAAACCATTGCGACCATTTTGGTCGAAAGGTCATAATTTCCTTACGAAAAGGTCATAAAGCAAACAAGTGCTAGTCCGCTGCCTTATTTCTAGTTGTTAACGACCAATATAGATGGTCATAGCCTTGTAAATTGTGGTGGGTTGCTATGACTAGGCGCCACCTCATCGCTTTTGCCTATGTGTCATGTCCATGTGGCAGTTTGCCCTAGGTTGTGAAGCAACCTATATTTCTGTCATTCCCAAAATTCCCAAAAAATCTCATAAATTCTTTGGGTCATATCTTCGTCAAATATGTAAAAATCTTCCTTGCCTAGTTCAAAAATAATTAAAAAATACTCATTTTCCTATTCTGTTCAGAGCAGCACTTTGTGAAGGAAGTACCACTTTGGCATGTCCAAATGGTATCCATTTTCTCTGATGCTTTCATATGCCCAAATAACCATCCTCCACCAAATGCCAGCTCAATCCATTCATTATTTTGAGCCCAGCTTCAACATTCAGATTTATGTCCAGTGTGGTAGTTTGTAAAGCAAGTACCACCTAGGCTCCTCCTTTTGAGGTGAAAATTTGTGAAAGACGGTCTTCTTAGTAATCGATCATCCTCATTAAAACTCACGCCCATTAGCCATGTGCATTTCCCGTCTTGCAAATCAAACACTTGGCTGCTTATTTATGTTTGAGCATCGATCGGTCTCCTCGTGAGAATCTTATGTTGTGATTTTCTTCCTAGCACCTCCCCGGGAGTGCCCAACCCACTAGACATGCCTAGGCCGCCTGTAACACATGGTAACAAAGACGGTCACGCGGTGACCACGCTGGCGGGCATGCTTGAAGCCACGCGCTCTCGAGTTGGGGCCCTCGGCCACCGTCCAAACCTCGATGTCTCGCCATCAAACCATGTATTTCTGATTAAATAGATACTTATTTACCTAGAAATGATTTTTGGAAAAAATAAAGAGCAAACTATGAGGCAGCTGCAATTCAAATTTGACCCACTTCTAACTGAATCGACGGGAATTTGTCTTTTTCACCAGAGGTGGATCAAAAATTTTGACACCCAACCATTTTTTCAATTGTGCGTTATATATGGCCTAGTATTTTATAAAATTGATTAGGTCCAATTTTGCAACAATTATTTGGTAGTTCCTTCACAAAAACCCCTCCTTTTGGGCACTCGGAAAATGAAAAATGAATTTTCCGTGCAAAGAAAATGAAAACTTCCTTAGGCAACATTGTTTGGAATTCCAAGATGCACCCTCGTGCACAATATGAGATCATTTGAACAAACTATGCCATGAATGTGGCCATAAGATTGATCATTTGGCTTGAAAGCCATGAATCTTCACGCATGATAGCTCATTTCTGACAACACTTTTTTAAAATAATTACCGTACATAAGTTTATTATTTTTCCTGGAAACTTGGTCACATATAATGACACAATCTGAAGGTTTTCCAATTTTTGATTTTTTGAATTTTTTATGCCGTTTCAAAATGCGGTCAAAGCAGTATGGCTTGACCGTTCTTAGCTAGTGGTTGAATCTTGGAATTTTTTGGTGTTTCTATGATTAAATAGATACTTATGTACCTAGAAATGATTTTTGGAAAAATAAAGAGCAAACCGTGAGGCAGCTACAGTTCAAATTTGACCCGCTTCCAACTAAATCGACGACAATTTGTCTTTTTCACGGAGGTAGATCAAAACTTTTTTCACCCAACCATTTTGTCAATTGTGCATTATATATGGCCTAGTATTTTATAAAAATTATTTGGTCCAATTTTGCAACAATTATTTGGTAGTTCCTTCACAAAAAACCTCCTTTTGGGCACTCGGAAAATGAAAAATGAATTTTCCGTGCAAAGAAAATGAAAACTTCCTTAGGCAACATTGTTTGGAATTCCAAGATGCACCCTTGTGCACAATATGAGATCATTTGAGCAAACTATGCCATAAATGTGGCCATAAGATTGATCATTTGGATTGAAAGACATGAATCTTCACGCATGATAGCTCATTTCTGAGAACACTTTTTAAAAATAATTACCATATTACAAGTTTATTATTTTTTCTGAAAACTTGGTCACATATAATGACACAATACGAAGGTTTTCCATTTTTTTTATTTTTTTTGAATTTTTTATGCCCGTTTCAAAATGCGGTCAAAACGGCGGGCTTGACCGTTTCTAGCTAGTGGTTGAATCTTGGAATTTTTTTTGTGTTTCTATGATTAAATAGATACTTATGTACCTAGAAATGATTTTTGGAAAAAATAAAGAGCAAATTATGAGGCAGCTACAGTTCAAATTTGACCTGCTTCCACCGAATGGTGACAATTTGTCTTTTTCACCAAAGGTACATCAAAAAAAATTTCACCCAACCATTTTGTCAATTGTGCATTATATATGGCCTAGTATTTTATAAAAATGATTTGGTCCAATTTTGCTATAATTATTTGGTAGGTCCTTCACAAAAAAACCTACTTTTGGGCACTTAGAAAATGAAAAATGAATTTTCCGTGCAAAGAAAATGAAAACTTCCTTAGGCAACATTGTTTGGAATTCCAAGATACACCCTTGTGCACAATGTGAGATCATTTGAACAAACTATGCCATGAATGTGGCCATAAGATTGATCATTTGGCTTGAAAGCCATGAATCTTCACGCATGATAGCTCATTTCTAAGAACACTTTTTAAAATAATTGCCGTATTACAAGTTTGTTATTTTCCTGGGAACTTGGCCACATATAATGACACAATGCGAAGGTTTCCCAATTTTTGATTTACTTTGAATTTTTATGCCTGTTTCAAAATGTGGTCAAAACGGCGGGAATGACCGTTCCTAGCTAGTGGTTGAATATTGGAATTTTTTGGTGTTTCTCTGATAAAATAGATACTTCTGTACCTAGAAATTATTTTTGAAAAAAATGAAGAGCAAACTATGAGGAGGCTGCAGTTCAAAATCAACCCGCTTCCTGCTGAATCGGCGAAAATTTGTCTTTTTCACGAGAGGTGGCTCGAATCTTCTGAGACCCAACTATTTATTCATTTGTTCTTTAAATATGGCGTAGTATTTTAGAAAAATAATTTTGTTCAATTTTGCAATAAATATATGATAGGGCCTTCACAAAAAACCCGATTATTGGCACTCCAAAAATTGAAAAATGATTTTTTGTGTAAAGAAAATAAAACCCCCTCAAATCAACATTGTTTGTCGTCCCAAGATACACATATGAACACAATATTGGGTCATTTAAACATACAACATGAGGCTAATATGTCGATTGTTTACCCGAAATAAGAGGCTATTGATAAATGTGGTCAAATTTGTCGGTATGAACGTTCTTATCTAGGTGTGAAATCTTGCGAAACTTTGTGTTCCTGTGATGAAATAGATACTTTGAGTTGGTAGGATCAATTTTGCAACAAAGAGTTGGTAGGTTCTTTAGAACAAAACTGAAATGAAAATGCATTTTTTCTGCAAAAAATACTTATATTTCAATCAATCTTATATTTACTAATTGGAGGCACCTTTCGAGCCATTTAATTAACCCACATCATCAATATTAATTGTAGCGTTGGATTGTAGAATTTACGGCCAGGATAGAAGGAAAAGTTGCGTAAAAAAGATGGTGCAGTAAAAAAGGATCTGCCACGTCCATAGAACTCCATGGTGCCCACGTCCATAGAACTCCACCACCATCTACAGGGTACGTACGCCCTCCCCAAACCAGACTGCGGATAGAAAAAATCTACAGATTAAAAAAATTAACTAGGAGTAGTCCTGAGCACGTACTCTACCCAAATCGTTAGAATAGCAGAGATGGGAGTCGTGTGGATTCCGATGATGGCACAAATCGATGATTTTCCCTTCCCATCCATGGAGAGAATCATGCGGAGGCCAGTGAGAAGCAGCAGTGCATGGTCGGAGTAGCGGACGCAGACGCATCGACAAGCATTGGCAGATGTCACCCACTCACCATCAGGGTAATAGCGTGCGATGGTGGTGTGGTATGTGTGCACCGTGTAGGCTCAGGAGTCGAGATCGATGTGGAGGCGGCGGAAGATGATCCAGCGGTCAGCGTAGTAGACGATCTAAAACCTACCTCCGGCGCCTTCACTTCATTTCCATTCTCATCATCTCCCCAATTACGCTCCCGTCTCAAGCTGGACACAAATCGACCCTGCTCATCTGGCTCAGTATTCACACCAGGCCCTGTTTCTAATCAGGTCATCGCTCCACTGCCTGCAGCAACTGGATAGGAAACCTTCAGAAGCTGCAGACTGCTGCCATCAGTTGAGTCCACGACTTGAGGTAAACATCATCCTTGATCTGTATTCGCGAATTGCTTCCAGCAGACAACGCGCTACCTATCATCTATTGGTTTGATTCTACCACGGGCCACTAATACCTCCAGCTCACTGGCAAGCAATAGCTACGCTGCATGTTTACGTGGAAGATTGTCTTTGGACCACTGGCTTACAGTTCAAAACAGTACTTATATCTATGCTGACTTTGTAGCACATAAAGCTGCATAGGCAGTACGTGTAAGTTAATTTTCTGACCTTTCTCCGTTGCAGGTGAAATACATGTGGCATGTTTTTAATGTGATTGATTATTTTTATCAATTTGATGACAAACTGTGGCCTAAGCTACTGTTAGGTGTAAAGGATATAAAGTAATTAGGTTCAGAAAAAACAAACTTGGGCGTGGCTGTCGCTTAAACAATAAAATAAGCCAACAACTCACTTAGCTATTCCATAAACTTTCTGCGTTTATTCAATGTTTAGTTCTACTTTTTAATCTTTTAGATAAGTGGCATGACATCGAAATAAGAATGTCATGCTGGCATTTACTTTAGGATTGAGAGCTTTGCATAAAAACTTCTCTAATTCAACTTATAAATAGCATCGGCTCTATTTTCATATATCATCAATCGAAGTTCAGATACGGATTTACATCTGAGACTGATTACCTGAGCAAATAGTTTTGAAGTTCTAAATGGGTTCATATATGCTTATTAAGAGATGTCGATGGTTGCAGAAAGAAAGGGAAACAAGGTTTTTTTCTTCTTCTCAAATTTACTCTCTCAGGCCACATTCTTTCTCAATGTACCAGGCATTTGATGGCCGGCATACTGTTTTTACATGTGTTTCCCGAATAATGAGTTGAGTGAATGCTCTACTTCTAAGATCTGTAATCTGTTCGGGAACCTGTTTTTGCGGTCAACGGTGTGCATAATGTTTTAATAGTGCACAAGGAGCTTTGTGCATTTTCTGTCTCCCATTCATAGTATTTGAGGAAATCATTAGAAGGCTTGCCCCTTTAGTAGGTTTCTCACACGTGTAATACTGATGGTTGTAACATAACAATGAGGTTAATTACAACAGAATTATGAAATCAAGGGTCTGACGTACATGACTCACAGAATAATAATCATATAAAAGGAATAAATATTTATGTTTGGTTTTATATATGATCCAACTCATTTATCTTTCTATTAATAGCAAAATGTGGTTCGTCCCATGGATTACATGTGGAAAGAGGGAGCATGGTGATTTATATGTTATTCTTATAGGTGCGTTCAGGTTCAATGATTTTATCCTTCAAAAGTAAGATAAAATCAATGGAACAATATTTTTATTAATTCCTTTGTCTACATGTTACATAAGACTTTTCTCTTCCTGCTGACAGGCAAGTATATCTGTTTCCAATTTATTTCTGAGTTACTATTTTGTTAACTATAGCAAGTACACAATAACATTTTCTCTACCATACCGGGAGGAAAGGAAAAACTGATGGGGATAGTGTCATCACAAACATAATATAGAGTACTTCACAGGCTGATCGAGGTATCTTCGTCCACACTTCTTCCTACCTCAAATGGTTAGTTCTCTTCCCATCCACCGATTTCAAATCTAGTTAAGACCAATTGAGATGGTCATAAGATTGTCAAAGCTTTTACTGCGTTTTGATTGGTCCATAGGCTTCTCACGCGGATCACGCATCATACACCGTCGGATATTTCCGGATCGGACGGCACCCCTCACCCCTCACGGCCTCATCCTCTCACCCTAACCCTATCTCCAACCCTAACCCTCTCCCTCCCTCAGATCTCAATCCGCCAACGCCCCTATCCCTACCCCCACGTAGCCCAATCCAATCCGCCGCCGTCCTCTACCCAGATCGCTCCTTGCTCCGGTGAGCCCGCCATGAACCGTCTGCGGGCGGGGAGCCCAGTCTCTGAGCGGCAGCATAGCAGAGTAGCAGGCTTCACCTCCCCGGGCGGTGTCTCCCCCTTCCACTACCGCTCCTCCTCCACCTCCTTTGCTGCCTCCCTCCAACGCCCGCACAGCTCGCCAAAAACATAGACGCCGTCGCCGCCGCCCCTCGCACCATGGCCGCCCCCACATCGACTCCCACACCTCCCGCCCTCAAGTGGCTCCTGCCCTCCACTACACGGATCCGCGGCCGCCCCATCCGCATCCCCACCCTCCTGCTGCCGCCATCCACTCTGTAGGCCCCATCCACCACCTCGTACCACGCCCGCCGACCACCATCCACTCTCGCGTGCACACGACCTCCTCGCTCTTCAGCTGCTCCACGTATACCGCCTTTGATTCCGTTGAGCCCTGCGTCACCCGCCACACCTTGCTGACACCGCCGAGCTTGCCTCGTTCCGCTGCGTCCTCTACTCCGGCTAGATCCGCCATGTCCGGTGAGTTCATCCCCCTCCCCCCTCCTTCCTCCTATCTCTCCCTTCCCTCTCTAATCTCCTGTCTTGAATTATCTTCTTTTGTAGCAGTAGAGGAGGGCGGGAAGCACCAACCAAGGCCATGTCATGGAGGTCTGCTCAGGCAACCCTGCACTGCTTGCAGCCGACGCCGTGGAGGTTCTCTCTCCCCTCTTCTACTATCTTTCTCTGTCTTGCAGGTCCTGACGTGCTTCACTTTGATTTGGAGTACAACTCCTCACTGTTGCTGTTGTAGAGGATAGGTTGGCTGAAATTTATGTAAACTGTCTACCCTTTATTCAATAACAAAATCTTGAATTTTGGATTACTTGTAAAAAGCATGTTCAAACAACTTCTTGGTTAAATAGCCACGAATGTAGTCAATTATTATTGCAATTTGTTGCACGGATGGGAGTAATTGGTTGTAATGCATCTTCTTGTGGTGTGGTGTTTCAGTTTGATACTACTATGCTTTCTGTTGGTACTTGGTAGTACCTACACATTGAAGTTTAGTTGATTCTGGAAAACTTAACTTGAGCTTTTCTTTCTTATGATTTACTAATGAAACCTTGATTCTTGAATCTTGATGTAGGTATCCAAACCTCAGAGGACTACAGGTTCTATGCCATCTCGGCGGAGTACCCTGAGTTCAGCAACAAGGAGAAGACACTCGTGCTGCAGTTCACGGTGAAGCATGAGCAAAAGCTTGTCTGTGGTGGTGGTTACATCAAGTTGCTCGGAGGTGATGTTGACCAGAATAAATTCGGTCATGTTATATTTATTAGAATATACTGAGTACATTCTGAACCCCCTAATGTGACACAAGTTATATATGCACATGCTATTGTTTAAGTGTTGCTTGTGTATGGTAAATGGGTTGAGCACCCACCGCTGTTTGATGCTATTGTGTTTAGGATTCTATTCCTCTATGCGTGTAATCTCCAGACCATGATCAAGCACACGCACACGGTTGATAAGCATGGAATGATTACTACTAATTAATGAAGTGAGCAGACTTCTTCACATAAAGGAAGATATGTCTGTTTTAATAATAGTGTTCCTGATCTGACCTCATACACCTTTGTTTTAGTAATATAAACAAATAAAATAAGATTGTTTGCATACAATAAGATTGGTGATGCTGGATGTAGTGACTGTGATCTACTGCTACACGTGCTACTGCCTACTGTGCTTGTGATTTTGTTTTGCTCTACCAACTGTGGATTAATTCCCTGGTCACTACTAAGTAGGTGATGCTAGTGTTTAAATTTCTATACTACTGTTTATACTGCTGTTATTCCGTCGGTGTTATGCATATAGGTATGGGATAAAGTACTTTATTTGTATGGTTATAGTGCTTGTCACTCCATAGGTTATAGTGACTCTAGCACTGTGTACTAGTAGAAATTTAATATAATGACGACGAGACATGCTCTCTTTTCTTTATGCTATGTTAGGATACCGTAAACGTAGGCCGTCGACAATCATATCATAGTCTCAGTCAGTTCATTTTCTCTATGGGGAATGAATTCTTAGCTGCTGCAAGTTTGGCAAATAGACACCGTACTCGTTTTTCTGTGTAAACATAGTTAGCACCTCTGGTTTTGAAGTAGTTCCTTACTTACCTCTGTGTAAACTGAATTTGGTTCAGTTAAAAAACTGCACTACCTGACAGTTTTGGGCAGCGAGCTTCTAACTGAAAAACAAGTTCATTATGCTCATAATTTCAAGTTGGCCTCTACATATGAGTTGTAAAGCATGTTCTAAGGTTTCCGTAGAGTACTTATTTGCTTTGTTTGGATGTACGGTTTGAGAGCAGCCGTCTATTTAGTTTGCTGTTCACAAATATAGTATAGTTTTTAAAAGCAACCAATTCATGATAAGACTTGATGAGGCTGATGCACATAGCTACTTTAAAAGTACCTTGTTAACGGTGTTGAGGACAAGCTAAATCCTGTATCAGGGTCCTGTTCTTGTAAATATTATGTAAAGCTAAAATTCTTCCGTGTCTTGCTCTTTTGCTGGTGCCACTATACATGTTAGATTGCTAGATGTACTTGTTTCCATCTCAAATTACTTGGGTGTCATTCATATGTACATAAGATAATTGTACTGCAAAAAGATCTTTTATATAAATTCTGTTGGCTAACTTTCCATCTCAAATTACTTGTTTCCATCTCATGTGCCTTTAGTTTTTATTTTAAAAGTATTCGTGTAATATTTCTTATATCGGTGACATACTTTTTGTTCTCTTTGAATGCCCAGATGTTTTGCATCAGCCTGTCATTGCTAAGGAAGAAGCAGTACTTGAAGAAGCAGACTACATGTTTTCTTGTTGTGAAGCACTAGATAGTTCTATTTATTCTTTCCTGTTCTAGAGTATTTCAGCAGCTGAATGCTTGAATACGTAATGTTGTAGGTTGCTTGGATCTGTATAAAATACGGATGTGATGGAAATTTGTAGAATGTGAGTTTTGAGATATTTCTGTAATATTCAGCTAATTGGTGGTGATTCATATTGTTATTCAAACTGGTTTGAAAATGTTCGTGAAATGGGCTGGAGTTGGACCTTAAAGAGGCCAAGGATCAAATTATATTGGACAAATATTTTGGGCAAAAAATGAAACAAAAATAAATGAATGTGGATTGGACAGGAAAGAAAAAGCCTGAAAAATATTGGGATCGACTCGTTTGGTTAAACATAATTTGGGAGAAAAAAAAGATAAAAGGTCAATTGCTGGGCTTGGCCCATGTAGCTAGCGTAAATTGACAGGAAAAACATATATAAAAGGCTGAATTAATGGGCTCGGCCCATGTAAAACACCTAATTGGACCGGGCTGAATCTTGTGCCACATCGACTTGCCATGCTTTGGATGCCTACGTGGCCGGGGAGGTTGCTAGTGACCAAAACGCCACGGTAGGAATATTTTGGTAAATGGCGTCCACGACCTTCTCATAGAGAAGGTCGCTATAGTCAGTTAACGACCCTCAGCTTTTGACCTTCTTTTTTTGGTCAAAAAAGGTCGCAAATGAAAAACAATGACCTTTTAGTGACCAATAGTCAAGGTCACAGTTGACATATTTCTTGTAGTGAAGTGGTCCTGCCCAAGTTCCGCCTCGAGGCGACGACGCTCCATCCCGAAAGTCCTCTCCTTATTTTTCTAGGTCAAACTGACCTATATACCTGAAGATGGGCACCAGAGGTGGGCCGAGGAGGGCACAACCCACCAGGGCGCGCCCAGGTGGGTTGTGCCCACCTGGTGGGCCCCCACTGGTAGTTATTTGCTCCAGTAATTCTTATATATTCCATAAATAATCTCCGTGATGTTTCAGCTCATTTGGAGTTGTGTAGAATAGGTAGCCTGACGTAGCTTTTTCAGGTCCAGATTTCCAGCTGTCGGAATTCTCCCTCTTTGTGTATACCTTGCATATTATGAGACAAAAGGCATTAGAATTACTCCAAAAAGCATTATCATGGATAAAAACATTGTAAATAATAATAAGAAAACATGATGCAAAATTGACGTATCAACTCCCCAAAGCTTAGACCTCGCTTGTCCTCAAGCGAAAACCGAAATCGAAAAACATGTCCACATGCTTTGAGGGAGAGGTGTCGATAAAAAAAATACGGACATAGAAGCATCATGTTGATTATCATAACAACAACAAAATTAAACATCGGGATTTTATCATAGAAGTTTTATCATATACTTCTCATGAATAAGTAATAGTTCATCACACAATCGAAGTATAAAGCAAGAACTTTATTAAAAAACCAACAAACTATGTTCTTAGTCAACTTTGCGACTAAAATTCATCATTTTTTTAGGAAGGGTCACGTATCGGAGCCTTTAGGCAAGTCCACATATTCAACCATCATATAGTCTTCTATGATAGCTAACACTCACCGCGTACCCATGAGCAAAACATTTCAACTGGACACATAGAAAGATAGGGGCTTATAGTTTCGCCTCCCAACATATTCACCTCAAGGGTGATGTCAACAATAATAACTCATGCTATCTATATTCAACTTGACATATGTGCCTAGATCTTTCCTCATCACATGATGCTTGCCAAAGGAGGAAAATAAAAGGAATAGAAGGAAAACTTTGACTATTTGCATAAATGTAAATACATAGAAGTTAATGATAGGCCCTTCGCAGAGGGAAGCAGAGGTTGCCATGCTCTTATTTGTTTGTATGCTCAATCCCTTAGTGCAAAGGAACGTCACGTTGCATTGCCCTTAAGACGACAACCTTTATTATGCAGTCTGTCACTTTTATTCTTTGCCATCCAAGTTAGTACAATGCTCAATTTTCTCTTACACTAAATGATATCACACTTTTAGAAGGAATTTTTATTGCCTTTTGCACCGATGACAACTTACTTGAGGGATCTTGCTCAATCCCTAGGTAGGTATGGTGGACACTTGAAAATAATATTTAGGTTTAAGGGTTTTTGGATGCACAAGTAGTATCTCTACTTAGTGCGGAATTTTTGGCTAGCAAAGATAGGGAGCAAGCATCACATTTTAAAGGATCTATGACAATATTACTCCTATGTGAATACTAGTAATAATGTACGTGCAATGCACGTTTATATTAGGTAGGATATTAATTCACCCGCAAAAAAATGGTAGGATCTTAATTGCACGTTATATTAGGTAAGATATATCTGTTGCACGTTGGTATTTAGTAAGATACCAATTACTTTTTTGCTGGAATGGTAGAATATTAATTACATGGCAGATTTCAAGGGATGGCGTTGAGTCAAAACATGTTTATAACCAATGGCAGTGGTGGGTAACTAGAGCGTTAAACGTGTTTGGTGCTCAACATTGGAGCGATTTGAACCGCTAGATAACATGATTTGACGGTCGAGATGGTTTGGATCTGCCTATTTGGGTCTTTTTATATTGGTATAGATAAACAAACATAAACCATTAAGTTGTCTTCCTTGTCCAACGTCAACAATTTTGGCATATAATATTTTGATGAGGGCTCGCAATCACAAAAGATTTCTAGGATAGTATATTTATATGTGAATCTTCTCTTCCCTTATTAATTCTTTCATGAGTTGCTTCATTGACTAATGCTATGTTTGTCAATCTCTAATAAAATTTTCTACTTATACTTTTCCTTATGTGGTGCCATCACCTACCATAGGATTAGTATATAATCTGATTGATTTATTTCTTTCCTTTTATTTATTTCCTTTCTCTTTTTCTTTCTTTATTTCTTTTCTTTTATTTGCAACATGAAAGTAAAGAAAGCAAAAACTCACACTGAACTTTATTATATATCTTCCACACGATTACAAGGATAAATCACTAAGCAAACTGTCAGAGAATAAAGGATAGAACTAAACTTTTATTCATCTAATGCAAAAGATCGAACTAAAACAAGTAAAAGTAATAAGATAGTGGGATGATACGATAGCGGGGCACCTCCCCCAAGCTTGGCGGAAGCCAAGGGGAGTGCCCATACCCGATACTCAGTTCTCCTTTGGTGGAGAAGAAGATGATGGTGATGAAGGAGAGATCTTTTCCTTGGATTTCCATGGGAGTGGTCCACCATCATAAGAGGAGGAGTGAGTCTCACGGGTCCTACAACTAGCAGCCAAACTTATACCTTTGAACCTCGCCTCATATTCGAAGACTTGGTTTTGGAGGTCATAGATCTGGCTTTGGAGGAAGTTGATTTGCTCGTTGAGGGAGAAGACGATGTCCTTCATGGACTTGCCATCCACCTTGAGATCACGGGAAAGGTCCATAATCATGAGGTGATTGGCATTGAGCCCACGCTCCACCATCCCCTTGCACCGGAATACTTCCTGCTCCATGGCTTCAAGCCTGGCCTCCATGGTTCCCGTGCCTTGGGACCATGCTCATCGCGGATGTTCAGCACCCCTCATGCATCTCGATGGTTTGAGGGTGCTGTACCACCTCCCGCAGATAAGGGTTGATGACGTTCTTGAAGAACTTGTCCTTGGAGGGATTTGAAGAGGCCATGGTAGATGGGATCTGATAGAAAACAACAAGAAAAGAGAACAGAGGATTTCACCGCGCTACGGTGATCAACAGGTTCGGGAAGTATATATAGATTTTTTTTATCTTGGAGAACAAGCATACGGAATAAAAAGGGAGTATAGAAGGTTTCCCAGGTGGGCACAACCCACCTAGGCGCGCCAGCCTGGCGCGCCCTGGTGCCTTGTGCCCACCAGGGGACGCTTCCTAGAAGTTTCTTTATTTCCATTTTTTAAATATTCCAAAACTGATAAAAAATATTTTTGTAGATTTTTTAGAGTCTGTTTACTTATTGTATCACGTACCTCCTTATTTTCATGATTCTGGAGTGTTCCGGAAGGACTCTTTGATGTGTTCTTCTGGTGTCAAAGTTTGGATAATATTACTTTCAGCTTTAATGGGCGTACCAGAGATATAATGCTTTATTCGTTGCCAATTGACAACATTCGGGTTAGTACCTTCGGGATTATTTATTTTGATGTCTCTAGACCGGTAAACCTCCTCGATGAGATATGTGCCTTCCCATTTTGAGAGGAGTTTCCCTGCAAAGAATCTAAAACGGGAGTTGTACAGAAGAACATATTGTCTGACTTTAAACTCACGCTTTTGAATTCTTTTGTCATGCCATCACTACAAAAAAAGACACATCCGTGACATTTTGGCCCGAACGAATTTTTTTTCTGTCATACTTATGACACTTCTATCTATCTATCTATACCTATACTAATTAGGCACTTCCTAAAAATTCCCACATTAATTAGATTTTACGGGCCGTTAATCTGGTGGGACCGAATTATTACGGTGTAGATCGACTCAGAGAAGAAATAGAACTGTTAATCTGGTGGGACCAAATTATTATGGTGTAGATCGATTCACAGAAGAAAAAAACCGAGACCCAACCTATAACCTACACGTAGTTATCATCAGAAAACCTCCACGCACAGTGCCCTGTTCGATAGTCCCAATCTCAAACGTCTCTCTCTCAATCTCTCTGATCTCTTTGATCTCCAGAATCGCTAATTCTCTCTCTTTCTCTCTCTCTCTCACAGGTCACCTTGATCTTCAAAATCCTTGCCATGGCTCCAGCCCAATGGCCCAATCTGTCACGTTTCTCTCTCAATCTCTCAGATCTCCTTAATCTACAGAATCACTAATCCTCTCTCTCTTAATCTCTCAGTCTCCTTGATCTCCAGAATCCTTACAATGGCTCCTACCCAATTAATGAGTCATGAGATGTTCTCCACAATTTTCCTCCTCGCCATGCACCCATGTTTCTAGATCGCTAATGAGTTTCTTTGGACGTGGATCTATCAATTCCAAACAGAAGATCCATAAACATCTCTAGTCGACAGATTTGGCAGAAAAGGATGAACAAGTAGAGGTGGATTCTACAGCGGAGGAAGAGGCAACAATGTACAAAAACGAGATCGGAGATTTCCTGTACAAAAGAGCACAAGGCACCTCAAACTCCAGGTTGGTTTGCTGATACCCTATAACCCAGCAGTCAATCCCACTCTGCCGGCAACCCTTGTGTTGTTCTTGCCGATAACTTTGAGGCGTGATGCACAAGTAGACAATGCTTAGCACTCTATTTATCTCCCAACAGATGTGCAAGTACACAACCTTGGTGGCTTCATCTATTCTCCTCGGCTGCAGGTGCGACACACACATGGGAACCCATGCCCCTGATCTAGATGTTACACCCAACCATTGCAAAGAATTTTTTGGTAAAACAGCCATCACTCAGATTGAAATAGGAGAGATCCATTATTGTACTTCCCGTACAGGTTGTAATTGTTGGAGGTCGTCCTGCTATTGTGGAGGGCCTGAAGATCAGGTCCAGATTAATGAAGCAATATGGTCAAGGGTGATGCGCTGCTGCCAAAGGCTTCAACGACATTGATGCATTACCTTGCATGCAGGACTCCACTAATTTCATCTCTTTAACAACAATAATATATGTTAATATAATTTTCTTTTGTATTGCTGTTTGAACCAACGGGAAGGGGCATGCATATAGACTGAGTGTTAGCTAATAGTTCTGATATTTGTGTTCCACTTTCAGGCAAACTAAGGAGGATAAAATTTAATCCCAAAGGATACATTCAGAGGCACAATCATGGCATCAGGGTATGGAGAGTAATGGAGTCTGTTACCGTATAGCACCAGGTCGAGAGACTTCTCACAGATGAGTCTAGGTGAAGATATAGCTCTTTTTTGTAAAAAAAAAAGGAAAAAGAAAAAAAGGTAGCAATCGTTCAGGGTGGGCTCTTTCTTGGTTGCAGTAGGAACGATCCGATTATTATCATACAATCTGCAGTTATTACGCTACTATGAGTCTAGAATATATTATTATGATTCTTGGAAGTGTTGAACATATATATTGCCCATACTTACATTCATATAAAGTAAATGTAGATCCCTAGATTTGTTATTCAGCCTTTAGGTGCAGATTGACTTATTAGTGCAGGACTGATAGATAATAGTTAGTATACCTTATCTAATACCGTTTTATGTTTAATATTTCAGAAGGTTCTTAGACACAAGATCTGCTAAGTTTCGCATAATCATATTTAAATAACTATTGTACGCGTCAGGTGAACACATATCTTCTGAGGCTTCTCGAGGAGAGATTATGCTCGATTGATTTCATATATTGCTTTGATCATGTTTTAGTCGATCGATCTAATGCATGCCACCAGGTCATATGGTCAGCGAGGGTATGTTTTGGAACATGGGACATGGTTGCCAGCTTGCACATGCCAATTTCAATATGTTATCAGGGTGGTCCCCTTCTGTTTTCTTATATATTCTTTGGTTTTAATCATTTCGTATCCCTGGAACTTGCAACTACTATTGCATTTGCCATCCTCGCAAGACATAATTAGTTAAGATCTTGATTTAGGTTTACATAATCATAGCCACGCAAAAAATAATGTACACAAGCTTGATGAAGTTATACTGTTAGTTCAAAAAAGTTTTTTTTACCTGTTGAAATGTCTTTCTAAGGTGGCACGTGTAATATTTTCTGTTGTGTTCTTATCTTTCTGTGTCGCAATTCATTCCGATAGATCAGAGCAAATTATCTTCCATTATAGAGGGCATTGAACAAAAAACAAATTATTTATATCTGAGATCAAAATTTTCATTAATTCTGAAAGATATGAACAAACTAATCTTCCACTATAGATTGCATCCGACATTAAATAGATAAAATTATAGATTTTTTACATAAACGATTACATTTTTATGGCATTACCAATGTTTCTATTGTAGTATTACCCAATCGCATTGGTGAGAGGGTGATGATTTTGTAGCTACATTATTACTGGTCAAGGAATGTGTTTTTAGTAAATATTTATATCGTTCGATTATCGATATGCGCAATGCGTCTGCAAGGCATCGATTTAATGTGACACATAGCGGGGTATATGGAGTTAAAGTGATCCATGACATGAAGTATATGCATTGTGCTCTTCCCGTCATAGTTGACATGAACAACGTAAGAGTAATAAGTACGTGTCAGAACAATTCTGCACAAGGGCTTCAATCTTCACGTATACATGCAAGTACATGGTTATGTCGTCCAAAAGGTAATGCTTACAACCAGAAATATTGTAATATGCTGGGTGGTGTTCTTACAACCACGGTCTCATTGTTAGTTTTAATTGGAGCTTAACTCACCTACAAATTTATGATTTGTGGCTTTGGATTCTCCGTTTTTCTTTCTGTGTATATTTATTCAGATGCAAACTATTCACAGGTTATACTTTAGAAATACGCTTGATCAGTTAGAATGAGATTTAATTTATACATCTCTATTTCCGTCGCGATCATATAAATCAATGCCATTGTGGTGTAGACAAACCAAAAATTTAGATTACAGATTCATATGCATTTCAGTTTGTTTTTGTTCCGTCAGAGGTTTCTTTTTTTATTGTGCGAGAAGTGCTGACCTTATTTATTTTTTCTTTTTCCATATTTTAAAACTTCTCTAATTTTACTTCTATGGGGAAATTGTATGGGAAGCAATAACATGTGATATGATTCGATTGTTGCTATAATTTGGCAGGCTATACACTTTATAAAGAGTTTAGTAATTATTTTTGCAACTTTTTCCAAATTTTATTATTGTTGTTTGCTACTTAAAATAAATTGCTTGATATCGGTAACATGATAGTTGCCTCTCTGTAAAGTTCATTCCAATCAGCAACAATAGATCACTGGAAACCCATAATAAATATTTTTTTAATATATATTGAATTTTAAGTGGAAAATTATCTTTTCTGCTTGCGAACAAGTATCTCTTTCAAGATATATTTGAGAAGAAAAATAGCGTGGAGCACATCTTAAGCAAAAAATTATAATAATACAATAAGTAACTGGAACTGCATATGAATTTGAATAAGTTACTTATTATTACTTCAATTAAATAATGTAGTCCTCCATATTATCATGTAGTAATTGAACTTATATTCTATGGAACAAATTTTTAAGTGCATAAGAAACAACTGAATATGGGGATATGGTTGATTAGCGCTACACTCTGCCCAAAACGATGACATTTTCATGAACTGACATGGTCATAAACAAGCGTCTTAGACCATTATTTGGTAGATACGATTTTTAGTGAATGGAATGTAGAATTTAAAGAAGACATGTGCAAAAGTTGACACACTAAGTTTGCTACACATCCGGAATGTTATCATTAAATCTGAATTTTATTCTTGATGGATTATATAAACCATGCATATATAGACAACCTAATGCAAAATACTTCGATGGCGGTAACTATAAATGTATTTTCCTAATATTATGCCAAATAGGCAGTAACTACACTAGCCCGTGCAACTGCACGGGTTGACGACTATTGACGATAATTGTGACAAAACCCGGTATCATCATAGATGTGGTGGGGTCCTACTTCTATGACAAAAAATCATGACACAAAATGGGCTTTTCGTCCTGGGCAGGCCGGAGACGCAGCTGCATGACATTCTTCGGGCCGTCCATGATGGAAAAAACCGTGGTAGAAGTGAGGGCGAGGAAAATATCAGGGTGTTCCCGGTTACGGTGGGTGGTCGGGACGAGCGATGCGTTTCTCTCCTGCCACGCACGCTGGAGTGCGAGGCATTGGGCTCTAATCAACCCGAATTGCAGATTGCTACGCGCCATCGAACCCGGCGATTGATCGATGGTTGTTAATCGAACCCGATCGAAGCGATTCCTTAGCTACTGCTGCTAACTAAAGCCGATCGACATCGCCTCTGGATGAGCGAGTGAGCGTTCTTTGGGGTTTTGGATGAACAGTTCCCGGTGGGGGTGGATGAACAGGACCCCGTGGTGTTGCCTCTGGATGAACAGGACCCCGATCGATCGAGCCGGTTGGGGCTGGATGAACAGGACCCCGTGGAGGGCTGGATGAACAGGACCACCCCGTGGAGGGCAGGATGAACAGTAGACGGTGGAGGGCTGGATGAACAGTAGCCCGTGGAGGGGTGGTTGAACAGGAGCCCGTGGAGAGGGCTGGTTGAATAGTAGCCGGTGGAGGCGGGATGAACAGGAGCCCGTGGATGAATAGTCGCAGTGGAGGCTGGAGGAGGTCGATGGTGGATGAACAGAGCCCGTGGAGGCTGGTGGGGTTGACGGTGGAGATGAACAGTATCCCGTGGAGTCCTGCTTTTGCGGTACGCCACACCCCTCCCGATGAACAATACCCCCGTATCGACCATAGTGCTCCAACACAAGTCCGTTTCCTCCGTTTTGTGGTACGCCACACCCCTCCCGATCAACAAGACCCCCGTTTCGACTATAGGAGGTCCGTTTCCTCCGTTTTGCGGTACGCCAGACCCCTCCCGATGAATAGGATCCCATTTCGACCGTGGCCGATCGAACACAAGGCCATTTCCTCCGTTCTGCGGCACGCCAGGCCTCGTTTCCATCGACTGTTCCGTCCAAGCACTCCCGATGAACACGACGACGCATTCCGTTCGAACCCAGCCGGTTGGCTCCCCATGAACACGACGACGACGCAGTTTCTCCGTTCTGACCCAGCCATGTACACGAACCCTGGCGTACGTATGCGCGAGTAGGCGTTCGAGACCCTGCCCGTATGTACGTACGTGGCCGTATTTTCTTTCTTGCACACTTGCCGCTGTACGTACGTGTATATGCTACATGTGCCCCTCTACTACGACACGTGCGCGCCTCTACATCGACCATTATGTACGTACACGTTCGCGACCAGAATGACAACACTACGTACGCTTCAACCAGGTGGGTCCCGACCGCTGTGCACTTCCTTGCACTGCGAAGATGTAGCTGGTGGGTCCCAGCAATCGGGGCGAATCATTTTTTTTGCCCGACGCATTTCCTTGCGTATAACATGTAGCTGGTGGGTCCCGGCAATCGGAAATGTTTTTTCGCGAAATACGGTGGCCCGTCCGGTGGGTCCCCGCTGTCAGGTGGAGGAATAATTATTTTGGGTGTAATAAGGAGGCACTTCCTCGCTGCGGCCGTGGACCCAGCTGTCAGCCTCTCCACATACAGTCCACGTCCGACGAAAGCCATTCCTTGACCACGCCGCACCGAGAGCACCAAGGCGGTGGATGACGGCGAGGCCTAGGAAGGGGACGACGCGGAGCCAGGGAAGACGCGGCAGTGGATGCCCACACGTAGAGGAGTATGGGGGTTCACTGGTTCGCTGCGGTGTAAGGCAGTCGTCGCCGCCGCAGAATAACAGGGGGTGTGGGTGAGTAGAGGGATGGCCTGGCCAGCAGCGGGAGTAGTAGGGGGCGGTGAGGCCTCCGCCACATCGCAGCCGGCCACGGGAGGCAGGAGCACGAGGCACACGACCTTGCTGGTTTGGGCGGCCGGAGCAAGAAGACCAGAGGTTGAAGAAGCACTACAGCCGTTGGATGGACATCGTCACGGTCACTTTGGAGCTAGAATCGTGCATATTGACTAAGTTGACAAAGCCCTCCATCCTCGTCAACTTAGTAGGCCCACAAGTCAGCTCCGCCACTATACTTTGGGTCCCAGCTAGTAGGGGAGTATTCATTTTTTGTGCGTAATAAGGAGGCATTTCCTTGCGTGCGAAGATATAGCTGGTGGGTCCAAGGCTGTCGGCCGGAAAGCGTTTTTTCGCGAAATCTGAGGCCCTTTCGGTGGGTCCGAGATGTCTGGTGGAGGAATCATTATTTTGTGCGTAATAAGGAGGGATTTCCTTGCGTGCGGCCGTGGACCCGTATCGACCTCTCCACATACTGATCCACTTCGGATGCATGTCGGTCATTGACCACGTTGACCAGGCACCGAGAGCACCAGGGTGGTGGACGGCGGTGAGGCCTAGGAAGGGAATGACACGGAGGCAGGGAAGACTTCGGCAGCTTGTTTCCCACGCGGAGGGGAGTACGATGTCGTGTGTTCTTGGTTCGTCTGTCGTCACGGAGAATAACAGCGAGGTGTGGGTGAGTAGATGGATGGCTAGGCCAGCGATGGGAGTACGGGGCGGTGAGGCTGCACAAAGACAGCCGGGAGGAGGGAGCAGTGCAGTCCCGGCCGGTGCTTGTTTGAGCGGCCGGAGCAGGAAGAGCAGAGATTGAAGAAACACGACGGCCGTTGGATGGACATCCAGCAGACACTGCTTGTGCGTCAAACTTTTTTTAGGAAAGCCTCAAATCTGTGGAAAACATCATACAGCCCATCTCCCATTATTTCTAATAATTTACAGCCCATTTGCTAATTCTTAAGGTTTTTTTGGAGCCCATATTCTTTTTGTTAGCATTACAGCCCATATTGTGGCCATGGTTAAAAAATTATACGAAATTTTGCATTTTTCGGTGCGGTCCGAACTGTCTTTAATCCTGAAATTTTGAGTCACATTCAAACTGATTTTAAAAATAAATGTATATCAGTATAAAATCCAACAAATTGTCCAAGCATAAAAATCAATGCAATTTAAAATCTCGAAATGAAAAAAAGAAATTTGAAACTAATTGCCGGTTTGATGTGTTTTAAAATGTACAGCCCATTTCTCATTCTTGATAGGCCATTTTCTCGGCCAGCCGAATGAAGCTCTCCTCGTCTTGAAAGATTTGCAGCCCAACAGGCCTAAGAAAGCGACTTACTTGGCAAATCACAAAAAAACTGGGTTGTGGCCGTAGACCCAGCTGTCAGCCTCTCCACGTACAGTACTCTTCCGATGGAAGTCGGTCATTGACCACATTGATCAAGCCGCGCTGAGAGCACCAAGGCGGTGGATGACGGAGAGGCCTAGGAAGGGGAAAACGCGGAGGCGGGGAAGATGCGGCAGTGGATGCCCACGCGGTGAGGAGTACGAGTGTTCAATGGTTCGACTGCAGTGTGAGGCTGCCGTCACCGCAGAATAACATGGGGTGTGGGTGAGTGGAGGGATGGCCTGGCCAGCGGTGGGAGTAGTATGGGGCGGTGAGGCCTCCGTGGCAAGACACAGCCACGGGAAGTAAGAGCGGTGACACGACCAGCTGCTTTGGGCGGCTAGAGCAAGAAGACCAGAGGTTGAAGAAGCACTAAGGCCGTTGGATGGACATCGTACCGTCACTAGAGCTAGAATCGTTCATATTGACTAAGTTGACAAAGCCCTCCGTCCCCGTCAACTTAGTAGGCCCACAAGTTAACCTCCCACTATGGTGGATCCCAGCTGGCAGGGGGTATTCATTTTTTTGTGCGCTGTAAGGAGGCACTTCCTTGCGTGCGAAGATATAGTTGGTGGGTCCGACCTGTCAACGGAGGGAACATTTTTTCGCGAATACTGAGAGGCCCTTCCCGTGGTCCCGGATGTCGGTGGAGGAATCATTATTTTGCGCATAATAAGGAGGCATTTCCTTGTGTGCGGCCGTGGACCCCGCTGTCAGCCTCTCCATGTACAGTCCACTTCCGATGGATGTCGTTCGTTGAAGATGTTGACCACACCGCGCCGAGAGCACCAGGGCGGGTGACGATGGCGAGGCCTACGAAGGGAACGACAGGGAGCCGGGGAAGACACGGCAGTGGCTGCCCATGCGGTGGAGAGTACGAGGGTTGACTGGTTCGGCCGTCGCCGGAGAAAATAACAGGAGGTGTTGGTGAGTAGAGGGATAGACAGGCCAAGGATGCGAGTATATGATGGGGCCGTGAGCCTGCCCAAAGATAGCCTACCACGGGAGGCGGAGCGGCGGTTCCGACGATGCTTTGGTTTGGGCGGCCGGGTAGGAAGATCAGAGACTGAAGAAGCACGATTGCCGTTAGATTGACATCTAACGGTCTGACGCTGGTAGAGTCGATTGTTGACTAAGTTTCTTTTTTGATAAACCTTGTGTACGCATGAACTTAGTAGGCTATATATAATAATGTTGTGCTCAAATATGGCAGTCAATAATACTGCAGCAAATGAATAGTACTACTCCGGTATAGAGGAAGTAAAATAACGGCTTATTATATATAGCCACTCTTGGCTACATGGATGAGATAGTAAGACATGGAAAAACAAAAATGGTGGCAGCTAGTGGGTTCATGTCTTCAAGGGCCTAGCGATCTATCTGGCGTCCTCCAAGGTAAAAGTACTCCTACTAGTACATAAGTAGAGTACTAGTCCAACAATGAAAGAGAAGGCGAGAGGGTTAAAAATGGAATACCGGGTAGATGGTGACGGTCCGATCATGGTAGATTGTGTGACCATGTTGCACATCGGTGGTACCATGGGTAACGATCGCTAAGATAGTTGATCCCAATATGCCAAAGTCAGCTACAAGGTTCCAGGTTAGACCGAATCGTGGATGCAAATGCACATCCAGGATCGGCGATCTTATTTTGATCGCGGGATGACTGGTCCCTGCAAAATAATGGAGTACCGTTAGGGATGCAAATGATGGTTTGTGCATTCTGTTTGTAATCTCCCGTACCGTAGGATGGCAACCAGATGAAACAAGTCCCCTGGCTTGCCACCGTGAAGATGCGGCCTAGATGGAGCACGGCATCTTTGAATGTGTAGGGGTACAAATCTGCTGCCGCCAACATGCGCCAGCCTCCGCCGTTACTGCCTCTTGCATTGATGGCAGTCCTTATGTCGAACACCATGATGAGATAGTAATCGTTGTAGCCGCGTCTCTTTGTCGGCGGGTCCGCAATTGCTATCTTCTTCAATCTCATGTAGGCATCATCATACGAATTCAAGCCCAGCCAGTCTGGAAGGCCGATCCCAATGGTGGAGAAGGGGTTCACTGAACGGGCAGACTGCTGTGGATGTTGTGCAAAATGATGGTGGTATCCGGCCGAAGGTATGCAAGCCAATCTTTGTTGGCACCGACCCAGACCTATATATAAGACGGTGGGCAGCGGAGAAATTATGGGATGGAAATGGAATAACTAAGTACTACATGATCAAACTCCATTACTGACCTGCTCATCGGACAAAATCCGACTACCTCTCAACGTTGGCAACTCTAGCGGAGTCAACGTGCAACCATGGCCAGGGAGCGGTGGACTGTTCGAAGGATTGTCCCATAGAAGAACCTTCTCCTCGAGGACGCATGGAAGACCAACAAGCATGGCCTTTTCCCAAGCCATTTTAAGCACGGTCTTGAAAAAGTTGGTGCAGGAAGGACCGAGTCTTGCGGCGGTGAGGACGTCGGAGCGGTATGCGATTTCTCCCGGAGGATCTTCGGCCCAAGGTCTCCCAGCCCCGACGAGGAGGAGAACCGCCTAAGCGAATCCATGGGAGCAGCGATGAACTGCCTTCTCTTCGGGGAGGAGAACTGGCAAGGAGGAGATAAGAGCGTAGTAACATGAGGGCCTCGTCCCTTCCAACTGTAGATTGTTCCTCCCAACTGTAGCGAAGGGGTGAGGCTATTATTTACTACTAGTACTAGCATTATGGGACGTTATGGGATTGCATTATACTGTAAATAATAGCACTAGTAATAAATTTTTGGCACTAGCTAGTACTCCCTCCGTTCCTAAATATAGGGCGTATAGTTTTTGGCATGGAAATTAAAGAACGCACGTGGAGGGAAAATTTCACAAATTTTGGGCGAGATTAGACTTGACCAAATGACATGAGAAAATAGAGGAGCATGCCTCATATAAGGAAATGTAATCAAATTCCTAAAATAATTATCCAAATGAGTGGCGCAACGCAATACACCTTATATTTCGGATTTTTTCTCAAAAATCTATACACATTATATCAAGGTACGGAGGGAGTAGTTTTTGGCGTGGATTAAGAAATTTTGGGTATGTTTTTGCTATTTTTTGTACACGCCAACTAATGTCAAAAAACATCTTACATTATGTGACGGAGGAGTACGTACTCGTACTGTAGCAGTACTAGTACTACTTTCTCAACTAGTAGTGCGAGGGTACTACTAGTGCTATGTACTCACTACAACAAAAGACACATCCGTGACATTTTGCGCCGAACGAATTTTTTTTCTGTCATACATATGACACTTCTATGACGATAATTGTGACAAAACCCGGTATCATCATAGATGTGGTGGGCTCCTACTTCTATGACAAAAAATCATGACAGAAAATGGGCGTCCTGGGCGGGCCGGAGACGCAGCTGCATGACATTCTTTGGTCCGTCCATGACGGAAAAACCGTGGTAGAAGCGAGGGGGAGGAAAATTTTGGGGAGTTCCCGGTTACGGTGGGAGGTCGGGGGCCGAGCTATGCGCGTTTCTCTCGTACACGTGTGTGCATGTGTGCGAGGCATTGGCTCTAACTGAACCTGAGCGAGGCGTTGGGCTCTAACCGAACCCGAGCGATTGCACTGCAGGCTACGCGTTAGTATCCCGAGCGATCGATTGATGGCTGTTAACTGAACCCGATCGAGCGATTCGCCAGCTCTGCTGCTAAGCGAAGCCGATCGATGCTGCCTCGGGATGAAAGCGATGGCGTTGCGGGGGTTTGGATGAGCGATGAGTGGTGGCGTTTGCCTGCGGATGAACAGGACCCGTGGTGTCTTTGGAGGGCTGGATGAATAGTAGACGATGGAGGGGTGCCCGTGGAGGGGTGATTGAACAGGACCCCGTGGTGTGGAGGGCTGGATGAACAGTAGACGGTGGAGGGGTGCCTGTGGAGGGGTGGTTGAACAGGACCCCGTGGTGTGGAGGCCTGGATGAATAGTAGACGGTTGAGGGGTGGTTGAACAGTAGCCGGTGGAGTAGCGCGCGGTGGAGGCTGGATGAACAGGAGCCCGTGGAGGCTGGAGGAGCTCGACGGTAGCCCGTGGAGGCTGGAGGAGGTCGACGGTGGAGATGAACAATATCCCGTGGAGTCCCGTTTTGCGGCACGCCACACCTCCCCCGATGAACAGGACCCCCGTTTCGCCCGTAGCGCTCCAACACAAGTCCGTTTCCTCCGTTTTGCGGTACGCCACACCCCTCCACCCCCGTTTCGAACGTAGGAGGTCCGTTTCCTCCGTTTTGCTGTACGCCACACCCCTCCCGATCAACATGACCCCCGTTTCGACCGTAGGAGGTCCGTTTCCTCCATTTTGCGGTACGCCACGCCCCCCCGATCAACAGGACCCCGTTCCGAAAGTAGGAGGTCCGTTTCCTCCGTTGTGCGGTACGCCAGGCCTCGTTTCCCTCGCCTGTTCCGTCCAAGCCCTCCCGATGAACACGGCCATGCATTCCGTTCCGACCCAGCCGGTTGGCTCCCACGCGTTCTGTTGCCTCCCGATGAACACGACGCATTCCGTTGCCTCCCCATGAACACGACGACGACGCTGTTTCTCCATTCCGACCCAGCCATGTACACGAGCCCTGGCCGTACGTACACATACGTGGCCGTATTTTCTTTCTTGCAGCCTGGCCGTTGTACGTACGCAGGTACATGCTACGCGGCGCTTCTACTACGACACATACGCACGCCTCTACTACGACACGCGTGCGCGTTTCTACATCGACCAAGTATGTATGCATATCGTTCGCGACCAGAATGACAACGCCACGCACGCTTCGACCGTGTGGGTCCCGACCGCCGTGCACTTCCTTGCGTGCGAAGATGTAGCTGGTGGGTCCCAAAGCAATGTGGGGCTTAATTGTTTTTTTTGCCCAATGCACTTCCTTGCGTGCGAATATGTAGCTAGTGGGTCCCGGTCGGCGAATCGTTTTTTCGGACGCACTTCCTTGTGTGCGAAGGTGTAGCCGGTGGGTCCAGCGATGGGGAAACGTTTTTTCATGAAATACGGTGGCCCGTCCGGTGGGTCCCGCTGTCGGTGGAGGAATAATGATTTTCGCGTAATAAGGAGGCACTTCCTTTGTGCGGCCGTGGACCCGGTATCGTCAGCCTCTCCACGTACAGTCCACGTCCGATGGAAGTCGTTCCTTGACAAAGTTGACCACGCCGCGCCGAGAGCACCAGGGCGGTGAACGACGGCGAGGCCTAGGAAGGGGATGACAGTGAGCCGGGGAAGACGAGGCAGTGGAAGCCTGCGGAGAGAGGAGTACGAGGGTTCACTGGTTCGACTGCGGTGTGAGGCTGCCGTCGCCGCAGGGCCTGGCCGGCGGTGGGAATAGTAGGAGGCGGTGAGGCCTCCGCGCCAGCACATCCGGCCACGGGAGGGAGGAGCATGCGGCACGACCGGCGCTGCTTTGGGCGGCTGGTGCAAGAAGACCAGAGGTTGAAGAAGCACTATGCCCTTTGGTTGGACATCGTACGGTCACTGGAGCTAGAATCGTTTATATTGACTAAGTTGACAAAGCCCTCCGTCCCCGTCAACTTAGTAGGCCCACAAGTCAGCCTCCCACCAAGGTGGGTCCCAGCTAACAGGGGGGTATTCATTTTTTTTGTGCGTAATAAGGAGGCACTTCCGGTGGGTCCGAGCTGACAGCGGGGAACGTTTTTTAGCAATACGATGGTCTGGCCGGGTGGGTCCCAGCAATGATCGAGGCAAAAAAATTTCGCGAAATACTGGTGGCCCATCCGGTGGGTCCCTGCTGTCCGGTGGAGGAATAATTATTTTCCGCGTAATAAGGAGGCACTTCCTTGCGGCTGCTGTGGACCCAGCTGTCAGCCTCTCCACGTATAGTATTCCTCCGATGGAATTTGGTCGTTAACCACATTGACCACGCTGCGCCGAGAGCACCACGGCGGTGGACGACGGCGAGGCTTAGGAAGGGGACGACGCGGAGCCGGGAAGACGCGACAAAGGATGCCCACGCGGAGAGGAGTACGAGGGTTCATCGTTCGGCGGTACCGCTGGGCCAGAGAATAACAGGGGGTGTGGGTGAGTGGAGTGGAGCGATGGCCTGGCCAGCGGTGGGAGTAGTATGGGTGCGGTGAGGCAGGAGCAGGCGGCATGACCGGCGCTGCGTTGGGCGGCTGGAGCAAGAAGACCAGAGGTTGAAGAAGCACTACGGCCGTTGGATGGACATCGTACGGTCAGTCGAGCTAGAATCGTGCATATTGACTAAGTTGACAAAGCCCTTCGTCCCCGTCAACTTAGTAGGCCCACTATACTGGTTCCCAGCTAGCAGGGGGAGTATTCTTTTTTTTGGGCCTAACAAGGAGGCACTTCCTTGCGTGCGAAGATATAGCTTGTGGGTCCGAGCTGTCAGCGGCGGTAACGTTTTTTTTTTCACGAAATACAGAGGCCCTTTCGGTGGGTCCCATATGTCAGATGGAGGAATCATTATTTTGCGCGTAATAAGGAGGCATTTCCTTGCGTGCGGCCGTGGACCAGCTGTCGGCCTCTCCACGTACAGTCCACTTCAGATGCATGTCGGTCGTTGACCACGTTGACCAGGCCGCGCCGAGAGCACCAGGGCGGTGGACAACGGCGAGGCCTAGGAAGGGAACAACACGGAGGCAGGGAAGACTCAGCAGTTGTTTCCCACGCGGAGGGGAGTACAACTGTACGAGGGTTTACTGGTTCGTCTGCCGTCGCCGGAGAATAACAGCAGGTGTGGGACTGTGGGTGAGTAGAGGGATGGCTAGGCCAGCGATGGGAGTACGGTGGGGCGGTGAGGCTGTGGCAAGACAGCTGGCCGCAGGAGGAGGGAGCAGGCAGTCCCGCCGGCGCTTGTTTGAGCGGCTGGAGCAGGAAGAGCAGAGATTGAGGAAGCACGACGGCCGTTGGATGGACATCCAACAGTATACATGCCATCTATGGAAAACAGCATACAACCCATCTGCCATTATTTCAAATAGTTTACAGCCCATTTGCTAATTCTTATGGGTTTTTTTGGCGCCCATATTCTTTTTGTTAGCATTACAGCCCATATTGTGGCCACGGTTAAAAAATTATACGAAATTTTGCATATGTCGGTGCGGTTCGAACTGTTTTTAATCCCGAAATTTGAGCCACATTCAGACTGATTTTAAAAATAAATGTATATCCATATCAAATCCAATAAATTGTCCACGCATAAAAATCAATGCAATTTAAAATCTCAAAATGAAAAAAGATATTTGAAACTAATTGCGGTTTGATGTGTTTTAAAATGTACAACCCATTTCTCATTACTGATAGGCCATTTTCTCGGCCAGCCGAATGAAGCTCTCCTCATCTTGAAATATTTGCAGCCCAATAGGCCTGATAAAGCGACTTACTTGACAAATCACAAAAAAACTGGGCTAGCCATTTTTGGAAAAGAAAAAAAAAAAACTACTGGGCTGGTTTGTGGTAAACATAAAAGAAAAGGCTGTCTAGACAGGCGAGTGTCCCAGACAGCCCAGTTGACACCCGTGTCTCAAAAACAAATTAGATAAATGCCACTCCAATTATGGCGATTCATAAAAATGCCACTGCAATTTCCAAACTTTGAAAAATGCCACTGCAATTTTTGCAAACTTTGAAAAACGCCACTACAGTTTGCAAACTTTGAAAAACGCCACTCCAGACTTCAAAAAATGCCACTAGAAATGGCATGAAATGGCATTTTTCAAAGTTTGGAAATTGCAGTGGCATTTCTCGGAGGCATTTATCAAATTAACCCAAAAAAAATAACTGGGCTGACTCTTTGGGTCCACAGTGTCAGCCGTTCGTTGTGCAATTCTCTCGTTTATTGACTAAATTGACAATGGCATGGAACCCAGATGTCAGAAATCCACTAGGAGGATCCATTTTTTTATTGGCTTGAAATAAGGAGGCACTTGCTTGCGTACTGCCATGACCTTAGCGGGTCCCTGATATCATCCTCTCCACGTACAATCATCTCCTGATTGTGTACGCGTCAACTTGCTAGGCCCACAAGTCAGTCTCTAAACCCGTGGAGGACAAATACATCCCATTTAAAAAAATAACAGCCCATTCCATATGTTCAAACGGAAAGTTCAACATTCAGAGCAAAGTAACAGGTTTGATCCACATATAGAGTACTGAACTTCCACGTTGACAACCATCATAGCCAAGTTAACTATCTACTCCCACTAATACTCTAGTAGCGTACAAGTACTAACTTACTCTTAGCTAACTAGACGATGCCGGCCGCCATCTGTGGTACACGCTAAACGTCGGCACCGGTGTCCTGTGCCTCGCCTCGGACTTGCCATAGGTGCGATAGGGTGCGTTGCTCACGCGCGTTGGCCCTTTCCATGCCGGCGTGGTCCACCGAAGCTTCGGCTTCCAAGCGGGAAACCCACTTGACGAGCTGGTAGTAAAAATCGGTGTCGCGAGCAGCGTCGTGCGTGCCGGCAGTCTCCAGGGCTATTTGCCAGGCGCCGGCCTCCACATAGTCGCCCCAGTTGCGGGCGCTCTGCTCGCAACTCAGAGCGTCGGTGCGCTGCTGCTCCATGTCCCGCTGGCGGCACAAATCGGCAATATGCTGCTCCTCCGCCAGGCAGTCGCGCTTCAACAACTCCTGCTCCTCCGCCATGCGGTCGCGCGCCCAACAACTCCTCGATCTGCGCATTGCCATCTAAAGACAGATAGAATGCCTCCTCCCTCCGTCTGCCTTCCGGTGAAAAACCAAACACTAGTTCTGGTGGTGATCGCCTCCAGCGTCGCCTACCGTGGACGGGCGGGGGCATGGCGGAAGTGGTGAGCGACGTCGGGCCGGTGGGGTCTTGTGAGGATATGGAGAGTTGGGTCATGGTGGCACCGGAGAAGGCCGGAAACTTGATGCTTATATAGGGGAAGGTAGCGACGGGCATCGAATTCAATGCATAATGGCTTAGCGTGCGACTGCCGTGGAAAACTAGGGAAACTGAAATTATGACTGTGTCGCCTGTCCCGTCTGGTTCGTCGCCGACATGGCGGTCAACGAGTGCACTCGAATCATCTCCCTCCTTGTCAATTATGATTCCACGAATTTAAAAAGCCCGCAACAATTAAAGTGTATCTTTTTTCGCATCAGTTAGCTGCCTTAATTACGGCCGGCTGCATGCAGGCACTTAGAATCGCTCGCAGGCAGTACGCGAAGTAGCATGCAACGAATCGCAGCCGAGGGCACGCATGCAGCCACTTAAATCGCTGAAATTAATTAGGCTTAAACTTCTGCATGTCGTTAATTATCGCCATGCCTTGGTCTTGCTGCTTTGCTCACGGGACTAATAAACCCGGACGGAGGGAGTACCTTGGTTGGTGAGAGGTTTGAATTAAGCCCTGCAAACCGGAAAGGAGGTACTAGTACGTGCGTGATCCGCTATTTATTCATGTAGGATTGAGTAGGTCGTTTCTTGAATTGAGCCCTGCAAACCGGAAAGGAGGTAGTATGTGCGTGATCTGCTATTTATCCGTGTACGATCAATAGTGTAGCTTGTCAGTTTCTTCAGAGGTAGGCATTTTTATCCGTGTAGGATCGATAGTGTAGCTTGTCGGGTTTTTCTAGGTAGGCATTTTTATTCAAAAACTGCCACTTCGCATCTTGCGTCATAAATAAAATTGCCGGGAGGCGCATTTGTAGGCTAGCTAGTGATCGATCAAGAACTTGTAAACACCGAGCAAAACAGAAATAAGTAATCATTAATGCACCTCAATGATTCACAGATCATATACAAATATGTAGCTCCAAAAACAAAGATCAACCACTTCGGATCTTGCGTCGAAACTAAAACTAACTAGTATGATTCCCATACATAAGATCAACATGTTAATGCATCTCAATGATTCACAGATCATATACAAATATGTAGCTCCAAAAGCAAAGATCTAGAAAAAACAACTATTCTTCCTACTAACATGGATGCTTCTCTTAGCCAACATTCAGTACAGACTGAAAGACAAATTTGTTTGTGAAGTCTACAATTCCTCTTGCCACGTAAGTGGTTTCACCAACAGCTGGAACCATGAGAATGAACCACACATGATGGAGGAACATCCACTGCAATATGACTTGGTGTTCTCTCGATCACACCGCGAGACAATTTTCGGAATACAAACTTTAACTTAGGCAAAATGATGCCCATTGTATAATCAGACCAAAGCAATGAAGCACCTAGTGTTGGCAGTAAATAGTACAAGATTACTTTTCTGCAGTCCATGAAGTGACTATCCAATCTTTGTGTCTATTTTCAAATGGCACTGCATGCAAAGTGACTAAACTATTTTCTTGTGCAGTTCAACCAAAATAGCAGGCAGACATCTACTGTCTCGCACAAATATCAAGCAGCTAGTAAACATATACCACACCATGTTCGCAGTGATGGAAGAGGTGCAATCGATACAACCGAAATTGAGCATCCAATCATTGAATCATGTCCTGCACCTCCAATGTAGGTCCACCACTGCCAATAAATTCACATGCAAACCACTAGTTTTACTATCTAATGATAGTACAAAAAGAGTAGCAAGATAGTAGAAAACCATGTACCTTCGTAATGAACAGCTCATAGTGCCACCAATTGGATATAAAGGTTTGGAAAAAACATGGTCCTAATGTTGAACCAGTTGGACTTTTTGTGCAGTTCCACTAAAATCGAGCATCCCTGTTTGCATAGATATTGAAAGTGTGATTACTATAAAAGTGGAACTAGTTGAAGCATAGACTCACAAATATAAGCATTCCAATTTCTTAATGGGAAAAGGTAGCAAGACTGTTTCTAACCCCCTGTTTGAAGGAATAAATAAAGCAACAGCGGCTGATTTCAGGAAGGCATACATAGTTTTTTCTGAAAGCTGAGCCATTCCTGACCTTTCCTCTTCTTTTAAGCAAATTCTGTGCAGTTCTACTAAAATAAAATGCCATCACCGCCATGACAATTCAGTGACACTGTACAAAAGGAAATGACTTAACATTACATCATGATGTCAGGTATGTAGTCGACAGGCATTAGAGACAAATATAAAGACCTCCTCCGATAACATAATGAACATTAATTTTAACAAAGGTGTGACTAGCTTTACCGAGATAAGTTGAGTGAACTCTACACCCTCTGTTCCTTAATATAAGACGTTTTCACGGTTCAATTTAAAGTACCCAAACGTCTAGTATTTAGAAAAACAGGTAGTAGTTTTCTTGAGCACATATCTGGGAAAGCTTGCCACACTTTATTTATGTCCATACGCTAATGCAACACCATTCTAATACTACAAATCTACACTAATCCAGTGGCTAGTGCAACAGTAGAGTAGTTAGTTTATTACAGGGTACAAAGTACAATGGTTTTAATTTAACAGATTTCAATAAACTCTAGCAATGGAAGGTTTCTATAAGAATTAACAATACAAAATGTAAAGGTAACAAGTATCGACATTGGTATACTAGCTGTGCATGAGCATTAAACCAAATACAAAAGTCCTAAGGTAACTAGCAACTAATGACAGTATAAAAAATTGCAAACCATGTACCTCCAAGGTAAATATCATTTCGAACTCGGGGACCTTAAAATTGCTATCCCAATCTTGATAATTGATCAAACATAAAAACTTGATCGAACAAATCAAGGGAACAGCCGGAGGAGAAGGTGCCCACTCTTGACCTTTCCTCTTGTCTTCATAATTGTCTATGTAGTATAACCAAAATAAAATGACATCAGTGCCTTGGCATTTTGGTGACACTGTACAAAAAAATTAACTTATCTCATGAAAGTGAGTTATGTAATCTATAAGCATTAACAGTGCAAAAATATGAAGGTAGTAACAAGTTTCATCGTTGGTATCTTTGGTCATGCAACAAAGATTAGAATGCCTTAGTGAAAAGTCTTTAATACATCCACAATCAACGACTAACCACGAAATAATCCAAAGGACATTAAATGGCATTGCTTAAATTTATCGGTGGCATTAGACCGAGAGCGACATCGATTAAATGTGGCATCACTTTAGCGATAGCATTGCTTGACTTGATCTGGCGTTATACTAACAGCAAAAAAGTGGCAACAAGAGCATGGGAGGCCCATTCGGACAAAGGTGCACCAAGACGATGTACCTCCACGGACGCAGTAGTGGTGAGAGAGGTATGGTTCCCCGAGCAACAAATATCCAAGCAGCATATGTGGATTACGTCCCATTTTTGTTCTCTTTAGCCACCTTTTTCCTATGTGAGGACAACAAACCGATCGACCTGGTCATTCTCTATTGCGTTGTCATGCCTTTCTACCCTTCTTCAACCAAGAGACATGAGACTCGTTCCTTAGCTACTGATTTTCCCCTTTTCAACCTAGATGCGGGTTCGATGCCTACTCTCTTGGACAAGATGAGTCTCCCTTCCTTTCCTTATTCAACCTGCACATGGATTAGTCTGCATGAAGTAGGGTTTCCTTTAATAGTGCAAATTATGGTTTTTCGTCTTATTGGCCGCAGAGCGAGAGGATAGCAAATTGGGAAGATGGTGGAGTGGAAAAATATCCCCATGCAACGGCGTGGCAGATGGGGCAATAGAACAAGGGTATGGTTGAAAAGAGGTAGCATACACGAGGGTCGGCGAGAAAGTGGCTTTTCTGCGTGGTCGCCGTCCTCCGCACACACTACGGCAAAGCAAGCTTGGGGCGGAGGCCATCCCCTGTGGCGTTAGGGTCCAGAGGACGACCTTGTCGTCAGTGCGTGACCTCGCTCGCCGACGACAAGTGCATCAACGCTGCACGTCCTTTTCTTCTCCGGCAGATCTGTGACCACCGGTGAGGAGGGACAGAGGGGCCGTCTTCTTTAGATCTGGAGAGAGGGTGGTAGTGTGAGAAGCAAGTGGGCAGCCCTTGGCAAGAAATCGGTGAATCGCCAGCCTATATATATTTTTTATACTACTAGTACTGGAGGTGGACTAGTGGTAGAGTAGTTTAAATTTTCTCTGCGTCTGATGCCGAGTTAGTCGTGCTTCAAAACTGAATAGCACGCCATTAAAAAATAAAGGTCGATAACTAATGCGGCACCACCTCGGGCCAGCAGCGGCGAATCACATTTTGCACGAGAAATTACAAACGATGTTTCGTTGACATGTGGTCCCGTTCCAACATATCAGTGAGATGACGGCAAGTAGTAGGAGTATTTCCGAACGGACGTGTAGGGCGGGGCGCCTCTTCGTGAACCGTGGCAAACTGGCAACCATCCACCGACTCTTCGCCTTTCCCTCTCAATTTGGAACTGTTGTCGTATGCTCTTCCTCTCCCTCCTCCATTTTCCTTCAGCCCTTCACCCTTTCTTCTGCCATTGTTCGATCGTCTTCTCCATGGAGGGAACAGGCGAAACGACCCCGTTATTCTTGCCCGATCCGAAAAGATGACATGGTGGAGGAACTCATTGATCGGTGCGACGTCATCACCTCGGCTAGCATGGCAGGTTCATTCAAGCCCATTCTCGACTCAACTAATAACATCATTACAAGGAACGCAAGAGTCAAAGAGTGGTTTGATCTCCCCTATCTTCTTCGCCGTGACCACGATGGCCGGGCGTGCACGACGGAGGCCTCGCCTGCATGCAAGTTGATGCCGCTTGATAATGATACGTATGATGTTAAGATGCCATCGCTTCAGGGCAAGGCTTGGGCGGGCGCAAATGGATATTGGGTTGTTTACATTGGATCCAACTGCGAGTGGGAACTTGTGAATGTGTACACTCATGACCGGGTTCCACTTCCAAAAATCTCAGCGGACTACCCAGAGGTTGAGCACACCGGTATTGTACGCACGTTCAAATATGATCATGGTGACTGTCTTCTACGGAAGATAGCAATTTGTCGAGTTCCCAACCGCTCTTGGAATTACAACAACTATGAAGTTGTTGCTATCTTCGATTTCAAGCTTGTTGCCGCCCTTGGTGGTTTGACTCGATGGATATTGCTCAAAATCTGTTTACGTACTGCCGGATGAGTACCGTGATGCAATTCAATACGAGGGCCTTGTGTTTGCTGCCACCACTCGTGGCACTATTTTACATGGTATCCTCGTTGTTTGATGACGCTTGTCTTCCACCGTAATTATAATTGTTTCATCCACATGCATGCGGTTTAGAAAGTTTCCCTTTACTAATTAACCTTCTTCTTGTGTTTCCAAAGTCCTGTGAACATCCCACCACCTATACCTGAAAATTTTTATAACCAAGGGGGAGATGACGATGGTGATGATCACGAGCATGAGGACGAGCAGCGCCCATATCCTCTGTGGCGCCTGGCAACTAATTGCGATGGATCACCTCTTCTTGTGTCTATACAGCCCACTGATGATGTTACTGCTAAGGAAGCAGGTGTAGTCTCCCATGGTGGCGCTCTCCGGACCTATTCCAACACCCGTTGCATGGTATTCGGGATGGATACTAGTGTGCTAGCGCAACTCCTCCTCCCTGGTACAGAATTGATAGTCTTGGAGAAAACTCGCTCTTCCTTGGACAAAACTATCCGATGAAGGTGAAAGCCAATCCAACTACTGTTGACACAACATTTATGAGAAGCAACTATGTCTATACCTTGGACATTATGGTGGTTCCCTACCCTGGTACTGATATAGTAGGCCGCTTCAGCCTGGATGATTAGTCCTGCGTTGTTCTCCAGATCGACAATGGATGGCCCGTCCCAGAGAATGACTTGTGGTTCAAAGCAACCGTTTCCAACGCCGAGGAATGGTTGAGTTGAAGTTCATTTCATTGCTTGTTATATGTTGTGTGGTGAAAACTTTAGTATTTATAATGTATCCTCATTGTCGATGTGGGATGATGACCTGTTGTATGTAATAAAATGATATGCCTGTGATAAACTTACTAAATTTATGAATGGCTTTCAAGCCGCTTCTCTGAGTGAGTGGTGCGACGAGGCAAAAAAATATTTTCCGAATACATAATTGTACGTGCATTGCAACAGGTTGTCCGATGAGGCCAATCAACAATAGTAGTACACTATTTGTACTAGCTTCACATGCTTCGCGCGTCGGGCGGGTGTTTTTACTGTAGCCATATGTTAATGTGTTCGTTGTACGTAACCAGCACCTCGAGTCCTCAATACTATATAGTAGGAGTCAGTAGTAGGAGTAGTAGGGTGGCATGGGCTAGAACAAGCATTCACGTCCAGGAGTACGGCACACGCAACCAGCACGACTTCCATCTGAGACCATATTATTTCTTGGAGTCCGTGCTAGAGCAATCTCTTCAACCTCGTCGTTTCTCTAACTTCAGCCATCGGCCGGGTGAGGTGGGGGTTTGCCGATAGTCGGTTTCCTTAAGCTGCTGTCCCACTTGTAAGGCCAACTGCAACGCACGACCCCAAATGGACCTCCGTTTTGCACGAACTCCAACGATAATTTTGACTAGAAAAGCAAGACCAAAGAAAACAAGAACCACAAGAATACATTTTACTACTCCTGTAAGTTGGATTAGTGCCTTCTTGATGCATTCATTGTTGATCTGTGGAGGCTCGATCTTGCGTGCTTCTTTCTTCTTCGAGTGTAAAGAAGTAGACGGTGCTTCCTCGCATCTAGTCTCATGTCTAGCCTCTATTCTAGTAGGAGTATCAACAAGTGCACTAATCTCATCTCTAGCCTCTGTGCTAGCTAAAAGTGATAGAACATCTACTAAATTGCGCTCTATCAATATATGGATGTACTCTTCTTCACAATACAAAAACTTGCATCCATTCTACTCCCTCCGTTGCACAATACATGCCTTCTATTTGTCAAAATATATATGTATCTAGACATGTTTTAGTATATAGGTACATCCATTTTTGGACAAATGGAAGTCAAGTATTTTGGAACGGAGGGAGTACACAATAAATTTTTTAAGTTAGCATAACTAGTCTAATCCAAGAGCACAACCGAAGATTTGGTCGGGTTCTTCCTCCTTTTGCCGACACATGGGACATCCAGCATCCAGGTCGTGTCGTGAAAGAAAATAGAGTGGTAGTTGAAGCCACGAGATGTGCATCTTTGGTTAAACTGTAAATAGAATCTTACTACTCTTGAGTAACTCCAAAAGTGGCCACCGAAGATCTTTATTGATTTGTTTTTCATCACCAGCACGCCGAGGTGAAAGATGTGCAGGTTCGATTATTGGGTCCTCTTGCGTTTTCAACGACATGTGGGGCGCATGTGAGCAAGCAGACGATGGGCTCCAAGTCCACCGGGCTGGCTGAGAAGAGAGATAGAGGAGGGCTGAGAATGGACTGCAGGAAATTTATTCTACGCACCTCGATATAGGCTCGATATAGTGGGGTGGCATGGGCCATAACTAGCATTCACGTCTAGCAGTACGGCACACGCCACCCACACGAGTCCCATCCGACACCAATTTTCTTGGAGTCCGTGCTACAGCCATCTCTTCTCCCTCTTGTTTTCTCAACCATCGTGCGGTGGGAGGGGCGGGGGTTTGCCGATAGTCGGTTTGCTCAACTGCGGTCCCACTTGTGTTAAAATGCAACTCCATACGCATTCCGCTTGAGCAGCGTCTTGGGACCAACCGTGTGGGGGTGCGGCCAACGCTGCGAGCTTTCCCTTTGAACTCGTAACTTGTAAAATTTGGTTTTGCTCCATGGCGTATGACGATAGATAGAAAATAACGATTTTGCCTAGAGTAATGAGAATTTGGTTGGTGCCGTTCATGCATGGAGTAATGCGTCTGAAAATTATGAAGTTGATGCGAAGGTAAGATAATTACTGTAGTATCATATACTACTACATGGATTTGACGAAAAGATAAAAATACATATGGATCCATCAATGACATCCTCACGCCCTAGTGCGCTGGTCACCAACCGACGTGTGAGGAGCAGCGCGGCGTTAATGGCGAGCTCAACGTGCTTCTTAACAAAGGTCTTAGTCAAGGTTGCCCTATGTCCAAGAAGGCCAGCGTCCTATAGTCCTCCTCTTGCATGTAGTAGTCCTTGTGGATGATTTGCGCGTAGAAGTGTGTGATTATGTCGATGGTGTCTTGCTGTGCCGGTAGCTTGTGCGCCGACCTCGAGGTGGACATTCTCCGTGACACGGTGGCGATCGGCCACCGGCGCTTGAAGAGGTTGTCACCATAGTGGCCGTTGAGGTGGCGGGCATCGCCAAAGCACTGGTAGCGTCGGTGGAGGCTTACGTCAAAGTCATCGCGAGTTTCTTGTGACGGTGAACTTGTCGAGAAACCGACAAGGACCTCGTCGAACAAGGAGAGGAAGGCCGTCGTCCAAGCGGCCCCTCGCCTACAGTGGCCTCAAGCAATACTACCTGGAGACGTTCCTCGGTGCCGAGCCGCAGGCCGGCGTCATGGACCATCTAGCACAGCCGGCTGATGCTCGCGCTCATCGCCTCCATGGGTCTAGCTTAGCTTCTAGTCAACTGATCTTGCGATTCAAGTGATCACTCTTGCCCTTGGTTAGCGTGCGTAGGTGCGTAGGATTTCGTACTACTCCTCAGCCCTCTACTGCACCTGCCTTTGGCTTATGATAGGTGGGCCAGCCACCCCGTGGGCCCACGTGTCATTCTCCCAAAGGCAGTGGTCGTAAGTCAATGAAGCTGCGTCCCCTCCGATGCGGTCTTGATATAGTCATCTCACCGACCTCTAGTTGGGGCCAAACGAGAGAAGTTTCATGTTTCTTGGTTTATTGGTCCCCTTTGCATTTTTGCGCCAAGTTTTGACCTTTGATCTAACTAATAAAATGTTAATGCATGTAAACAAAAATGTTGTGTAAGTCACCCACGAAAACCAAATAATCCCAAAACACTTAGGCACGGTGCATTAACTCCCTCCTTGTTTCTTATTTCGTGACATATCAACCAATGAGAGATGTGGGCCGTGCATGCTTTCAATGACTTGAGACTACCAAACATGACATGCAGTGTTTAGTTCATTGCACGTAATCCTATTAGTACTCTAGTTAGAAAAAAACATTAAGTTCTCTCGCCGATCGGAATAAAACACCATGTATTTATTTACAGAGGGAGTAGTACTAGATATTGCTAGTCAAATACTAAAATCCAAATGGACGTGGTAGTACTCCTAAATCCAGACGGTGGTGCTACTAGTACTAGTAGTAGTACTACCAATGTAGTACTAGTAGGAGTACTGGCACTGTACTACCCGTTGGTCAAATTATTACGTGTCGCTTCCCTCACGGTGAAGTGACAAGACCTCATACCGGAGATGACACTGACAGTATAGGCGCCGTGTTCGGCATACCATAGTCAGCCTCACCGTCTGCAGTCACTATCATAATGGCTGTAGAGCTAGCCTGCTTACAACTAGCCCTATTCAACATAATTTCCCTGGTAGATGTACTGCGTGGCATTGCACTTTAACACCAAGATTGGGAGTGGACGGCTCCGGCAGCGGCCATTGCGCCAAATTTTTCCACGGCCTTGGAGCAAGTGCTGATTGTGAGAGACAAGGAGTTGTTTGTAAACAGGGAACAAGTGCGGCCATATTTTTGCAAAAATGGAGAAGCTTGGTCTGTATGCGTCAGATCTAGATCCGACGACTACTAGTGAAAGATGGGAGGCACAACATCATCACCAACTCCGGACCATTTTGATTCGCAGGATTTTGAAAACGCAGGAATAGGACACGGCAATATTACAAGTTTCAAACTGATATTACAAATGTTAGGAGTAATGCTGCACCTACGAAGAGGGAATTACTAGGAAGTTTACGTAAGAACTTTTGTTACTTTAGGTGGATGCAGCATTATCGTACAAACTAAAATCCACCGCCCTGACAAGTCACTAATGGGCAAATAAGTTTTCGAGTCTCCGGCCACTTGATCTTTCAAAAACAAATTCAGCTTCTGTGGAGACTTTATCATTTAGGCTTAGACGCTTGCGGTGATCAAGACCGCCATTCATTGTTGCACCAGAGAACGCCAAACCTCATTACCTTGAGCACACTTGCCTCCGGAACAAAGAACACAGCCAATTTAATCTCAGATGTGCTGCCTCGGTAGTCGATCAAATCAATTTCTGTAAGATGGAGATCAAGGCATTCGATGAGATTTTTATAGTGCAGCACATTTTTTACTTTCGGGTCTTTTTTTATCTGCAAAAGAAGAGAACATATTAGAGCAGCTGGCTGCATTAGATTGCCGTGTCATCAAGAGGTACCAATATCATTCGCTCATACGATAGGGTTGGTACGGCTAGTGATATTTTTCACTCCTCTCTCTCTCTCTCTCTCTCTCTCTCTCTCTCTTTACGGCTTCCTATCATTTAACTAGGAGCACGTGAAGAGCTTGGGCATTTGTTGCCTTCCACTATGTGGCCGATGCCATATTTCACAAAAGTATGCCACATAATACACATCGATGTCAAATCAAAAGATTTTGGCACCGCTCTCATGATGTGAGAGAGTTGGCACAGCACTGCACATAGACCCACATGTATAAACAAGTCAATCAAACCAACTACACCAGCCTCTCACTCTCCCAAACAAGTGTTTTTTATTGCCTCAGTCCTCTCTCTCTCCCACGCAGTGTTTTTTCATTGCGTGAGTTAATTTGGCACCGGAACAAAGTAGGTGCTCCAGATTGGGGCACCAGGTGAGCAATGGAGGGGCATCGATGCCAAATGCATCACCAGGTGAGCAATGGAGGGGCATCGATACCAAAAATTACACTATTTGAAATTATGTTCAAATACGAATCCAACGATATAGTACTAAGTGACATGCATTAACATTTTGTCAGTTAAATCTATGGTCAAATTTTGATACTACAAAGTTGGAAGAGTAAACCAGGACGGAGGTAGTACTTGCTCTTAGGGTAACCATAGAGTTACTGGAGTAGTCTAAGTTACTTTCCACTATGACTAGCCTAGGCTACTATAGTAGTACAAGCATAAAAATGATGCACGGTGATCACGTGAGAAAAAATACTAAAAACATTTCTTTCTTGCAGTCGTAGATGCAGCTTTTGAACACTGCACTTGTCATCGTAATTTGGGAAAATTACGAAAAAAATTGAGCTGCGTTGTGATTATCATTTACTGATAGGAAAGAAGTTTCACCTCGTTGAGTAGCTTCTCCGTGCATGGAAAGCATGTAAGGAATCCAGCAACTTGATCCAGATTGGGGCCGATAGATTTTAGTGCTAAGATCTTCACTGTGTGCATGGACTAGGTCAAGCTTGTGGGAATCATTTTCTGGAAGACGGTCATAAATACATCAAGAAGAAATTTAAAAATGTGAATTTCAAGAAGACGGAGAAAAAGATGAGTGCTGTACCTGAATGATTACGGATCCAATAAAGAGTTCGGAGAATTTGGCAGACGAGTACACCAACGCTGTCAATTTCGGCGCGTCAATGACCCTGATTTTTGTTGGACCTTCTAGATCTGATACAAGCAATCTCTCAAGGAAAGGCGCATTCTCAATGACCATAACGTGGAACAGCTGGAGTGATCTCTTCCCAATTGATGACTTGTTGCGGGGCCAGCAAGACACATAAATCCATCGGAGATTAAATCGAGGCGATGTGGACGCTTAATGAACCCATGGATCTGCTCAAGACGAAGGTACTCGGCCTTGATACAGATACCGGGCAGGTGCTCCATAGCCTTCTTCGAGATGACAACGTCAAGAGGTCGAGCTGCTTGAGTTGAGGGAGAAGAAGGGCCGGGCGCGACATTAACTGGGAAGATAGCAGAGCTGAAGTGGCGCAGCCTTGCAGAGTTGGCATGAGGCGGAGCGCGGACGGCGGCAGAGAGCGACATCATCCAGCTTCAAAGCTGAGCTCCTCGAGCTGATCTAGGGAGGGGGATAAGAACCACTCGTCGACCTTGGGTGTCAAGGCGTCTGGCTGGCCCAGGGTGCGATGAAAGGATCTTGGAGACTGCGGCCATGCGTTTGCAATCCCCATCGTAGAGGCAGCTGTCGATGGTGAGGTTTGAGGGGGACGCAGCGCCAGAGGGGGCGCCACCGCCGGGAGAGCAGGGCTGTCCGCACGGCAGATTTGGTGGGGAGGAGGCCGATGATGACGAGCAGCATGTCGTCGGGGAGGCTGCTGATGAAGTCGAGCTCGCGGATGCCGTTTTAGCTCGAGCCGCCTCGCTTGTTGGCGCCTCACCGTCCATCTCAACCGTGGCGGCTTGGTGTACACGTGTGCTGGTGTGCGTTGTGTGCTGGGTGTGCGCAAGTGCGTCCTTCTGTGCATGCCGCCGTGTAGTGGTGAATTGTGCGCGAGTGCGTCCTTCGCGCGCAAGAAGTTTGTCCTCAATGCGCCCTCAATTTACTAGTGTGCGGGGTGCTACCCCGAGTGGTTTCAACTTTGTTTACTTCACTGCGTGTGAGATGGGCCTCTAGTTTACTTATTTTCACCCACTGCCACATGGGCCAGCACACGAAGATACATAACACGAGCTGACAAGGCAGCATGTGGATTGGTTGACCGGTCAACTAAACATTATACGGAGCTATACGTTGACACAGCGAGCGTATAATCCGTTGGTATAGAGAGTTCGAGTGAGAGGGGAGGCCCGTGAGAGATAGCAGAGAGAGAGAAAGAGCTACTCCCTCTGTTCGATAACGTAGTTCCAACATTTTTTTTATGTCAAACTTTTGAAACTTTGACCAAGTTTATAAAGAAATTACTTATATCTACAATACCAAAGATAAATGATAGTATGAAGTAAGTACATGTTCTGATGAATCCAATGATTGTTCCGGATGTAAATGTTTTTCTCCACATATACCTGGTCAAACTTTTCTGAGGTTTGACTTTTCAAAACATCCATATGCTTATGGACGAGACAAAGTCCCTAACTAGAGAGAGAGAGAGTGAAAAAAGTGTAAGTGTGTGTGTGTGAAAGAGACATGGACAACACACGATAAAAAGTAGAGAAAAGCGTCGTGTCTTATGCAAACATATCACACATGCATCTTCGACAACGGAGGCAAGGTGAGGAGATAGTGTGTGGTTGTTTGGAACCGAGAGAGCAAGACCCCTAGCACGTGGCCAAGAGGGGTCCGACAAACAAGGGAGAGAGGTCGATAGGGACGTCACGGAGAAAATCACGGACATGGGGAGGAGAGAGTGTATGTTTGTCATAGAGATCCCTGGAGATCGTGGATGGGATTATATGGGTGGGAGATCGAGTGACAAGGTGTGTGCGATAGAAGATGCCCCGAGAGATATCGAGATAGACGTATGGATGGAAGGAGACAATACGTGTGTTCACGATTGCTAGTGGCGATAATCATACTTAGGAGGGGGAGTGCTTGCGCCTATGGCCCTGTTTCGATACTCTAACTCAGTTAGAGGTTAGAGTTAGATTCTAACCTGAACTAACCCTGAACTAACTCTAAGTAAAGAGGTGTTTGGATGGCGGGGTTAGATGGAGCGCTTGATATCTGGCGAGGCACCTTCACGGGCGGTGCGAGAGGGAGGGAGGGAGAGGACGAGAAGCTTCGAGGAAGTGGGGAGGGATCTGCTACGGGGAGAGCGAGAGAAAAAAGTGTTTATTAGTGGTCCCGAGAAGAACTAACCCAAATAAGCACCTCTTGGATGGGTTAGTTTTTTGGATGGGTTAGATGCATCTAACCCAAACTAACCCTCCTATTTGGATCTTTTTGGGTTAGTTGACTCCAAACTAACCCAAACTAACTCTAACCCATGGATCCAAACAGGCCTATGATGGAGTGAGGGATTATGGTACTTAGGGGGTCCGTCTCACATGGAGAGAGAACAAGGGCGGAGAGTGTTGGATGGGTCTATATGTATAGCGCTGTGAGACATGTGTATGTGTGAACCAGGAGATATAAGGAAAGTTTGGCTTGCGTCCCGAGTATCTTTTTGCCTGGCACAGGGGTTATGGCTGGATTTCATGCACGCTTGTTTGGTTGCTACCACCGTGAAAAAAGAAAGCCCGCCTGGCCTGGGTTCCCTTGCACTTTAATTAGCCTGGCTGAACTCCAGACACTGCAAGTAGCCTGGCCCAGGCGACCGATTTCGAACGCCTGGCCGTGCCTGGTCGTGCGGCCACGAGGCTAACAACAACATGGATGGATATTAGCATTACATAATTGATGCATGGATTGATTGATGGGACGTTGATGCTTTGCCTGGCCCAGGCATGAACCAAACGCTTCAGCACCACACAACCCTGGCCAGGCAGAAATATTTTACATTTCATGTCCACACCAGGGAGTACCGGCCATCAAGGCATGAGGGTCAGGTCACGAACCAAACTGACCAATAAAGTTTGAGAGAGATTGAGGAGCCCCGATAAGGCTGAGTGGTGCGTCAGATAGCTGAGAGGGGGAAAGAGATATTCCATCCGCTCGATAATGTAGTGCATGTAAAAATTTTAGAAGTCAAACTTTGGAAACTTTGATCAGGTTTACGCAAATGTTATTTATATCTACAATACCAAAGATGCATCATAAAAAACTACATCTCATGGTGAATCTAATGGTATATGTTTGCCGTACTAGATGTAATTCTTTTTCTCCACGTACATGGTCAAACTTTGTGATGTTTGACTTTTCAATAAATCTATATGCTATGGACCGAGGAGAGTGCCTCGGTCGAGAAAAATCAAGTGCGTGTGAAGGAGAATGAGTAAGTGCGCAAAAAGAGTATGTGTGTGAAAGAGAAAGTGACAACAAACGATAAATTAGAGAGAGTGTGTGTTTTTTCGTTTCTTATGCGAACATATCACGCATGCATCTCCGAGATGGAAAAGCGAGGCGAGGAGATACACGAAGATAGCTAGTGTGTGATTGTTTGCAACAGAGAGAGACACCCCTGTAGCACATGTCCAATAGAGGTCTTGGCAACAAGGAAAAAAGGTCGAGAGGGATACATGGATGGCATGGACGCATGGGGAGGGAGAGAGGGTGTGTTTGTGATAGAGAGATCCCCTCGAGATCGTGAGGGGACTATATGGGTGGGAGATCGAGGGAGTGCATGCGCGATAGAAAGATGCCCCGAGAGAAATCGAGATAGACCATGCACATGTTTGTGATGGAGACTAAGATTAGCTAGTCATATACATATAGGGGGGACTGCGTGTGCCTATAATTGAGTGAGAGACCATCATACTTGGCTAGCTGGGCATGAGATTGTGTGTGTGCGTGTGAGATGGTGAGAGAACGATAGTGAGTGATTGACTTTTAGATGGGACTATGGTGTGGGAGTGAGTTTTGCTTGTGTATGTGTGACCCAGGTGGATGGAGAGTTTGAGTGAGGGGGGGAGCTCCAAGGCGACATAGTGGTGCGTGAGAGAGTTACGGGCAAAGAGCCACGGAATTTGTGTGCGTCTGATGAGTGCACCCAAGATATCTAGCTTGGACTAGCTAGAGTATCATACATAGTGTGCGAGAGAGACCTATAGATGGTGTATATATGCATGCGAACTTGACAGACCCCCCAACACACACACACACAAAGAGAGAGAGAGAGAGAGAGAGAGAGAGATGGAGAGAAAGGGAGAGGGACCAACAAGATTTTTGTGTTTGGATGCGTGCGACAAAATTGAAGATTGTCGGAGAGAGAGAGAGAGAGAGAGAGAGAGAGAGAGAGAGAGAGAGAGAGAGAGAGAGAGAGAGAGTGCGGGAGAGGGGGAGGTCGCGTTTTATGCATCAAAGACTGATATAAACCATGTTTCGATATAAACTTGCATTCAAATATTTAAATTGGAGAATATGTTGTCTGAAATCCACACATGAATGGATATATGCGTATATCAAACAAGTTCATTAATTTGACTTTCAACATGTTCATGGAGTACTTTAATACTTTACAACATGCTACTCGATTGAGGTGTTCAATTTTGGATTTAGTTCACTGTTTTGACCCTCTCGAGCGAGCTATTTGATTGAATCGAGATATTTCATTTTGGGTTTGATTCGCGTTTTTGAGTGGGTCAACTTTTGTCATATAGTAAATCGCTAGCAACGAGCATGTAAAAACACATTACTCCCGAGCATCATCTCTCCATCTAAAAAAGAAGTGGCAAGCTAATATTTCAAAATTTGATTCAAATCGACTTGGTAAGGTAGACGTGGATTCTCGTTCTCCCAAAATTTGAACGAACCGTTAAACATCCTCTCTACCTTTCGATGGAATTAGCAGAAAGCAAATAAATGGGAGACGCGAAATTACCGTCCTATGTGGAACACGCATCAATTGGCCCGTTGTACATCGAGGGTAGGTTCGTAACTTCTTCCAAGCGCGCCTTCTCCTCGGCCGAAATGACATGTGCCGAATAATTCATAAACCATGGTCGGCAAATCACGCTCTCCTCGCCCGAAATAGCTCGCGCCCACTATTTAAAAACACGCTCTCCTCGCCCGAAATCGCTTGCGCCCACTATAGTTCAAAACACGCCCTCCTTGCCCGAAATTGCTCCCGTCCACTATTTGGGGAGAAGCAAAGTTACTCTACTATCCCCGACCATCAAGACATTGCACTCCAAGCCGAGAAGCCTATAGGCAAGGGTAGAACTGTAACTCCCCTCACATTTCGCATAAATGCGTCCGTAAGACATGGTTCCACTCCTCCCAATTCCCCGCCCGCCCCATTCATACCTTGTGGGTGCCAAATCACCTTCTCCCCGGGAAGCTCCCTACTCCCGAGCCGCGAAACCTCAGCCCCACCTCCATGGCGCCCCCCATCGCACCAATTTCACAGCCGCCCTCCTCCCTAATGCCGGAGACACTGTCCATTTGCCATCGTGCACTGGGCCATGTGCCTCTTACTCCGTGATGCTGGTGCTGCCTCGACGACGACCGCGTGAACCGTACCGGAGCCGATTCACCCCCGCCGTTGTTCACGGCACCGGAGCAGCTCCAACTTTGGGTCCGTCCAGAGTCCTGGCGCTGCTTCCGCGTAGCCGTCGACCATCGCTACGTCGCTCTTTCCCTGCCGCCGGTCGCCACCGCAAGCGTGCCGGCCTCACCGACTCGGCAGCTGGACCTGCCTATTTCACCATGCCGCCAGATAGGTCACACCCTCATCTCAAATCACTTTATTTAGGCGTCAGTTGTCTGAATTTTTATTCTGGGCCAATCGATTCCCAATGGGAAGCAGCGGTTAGATGGCTATCTTTTAGAGTTGCGTGGGTTGAAGGTACCGCCGCCACGGATCTGGATGACGGGAGTCTTTGTGGATTGGCCGGGCGGCGCAACCACGGCAGTTCGGTGGGCGGGGGCGGGGGTTTTGGCGGGGCCATGGACGGCGGAGGCAGGCTGCTTTCTGCCGTTGGTCGGGGCTCTTGAGGGAAGATTCCGAATGTCGGTACCGGGAGGCACAAGACGGCCAGCCATCCGCGTAGATCGGACAAGACCAAAATAAAATAAAATCATGTGATCCCAATTTAGTCTTGATCAACAGACGTGTGACCACTTTTGTACCTTGCTGTTGATCTCTTAGTGTATTTCTTCAGATCAAAGAGATATGTCGTTCTTAACATTATGCGTTATCTGCATCTTCAGAAACACCGTCTTCCGACTCACCGCAGCTGCTCCAACAAGGGAAGCATACACCGTAAGGGAGCTATAGTCCCCACTCAATAGTTCCTGCATCGAATGCGCGTGCTCGACATGGACAGCCACAACAACCGCAGGGCCATCGACAAGTCAGCACATGATGCTCACTCCTATGGATGGCAGACAGATAGGTTGTACCCTCATCTTACTTGTGTGCAACATTTATGGCTTTGTTATTCATCTAAGCGTGGAAAATAGATCATCACATTTCACTGTATATTCTTGCTGATCTCTTACAGGTCTTGTTCAGGAGTTAACGTTGTTCCATAGTTCAGCTAAGATACTTGTTCTTTAGGTAACGATGTTCCATAGTTATCATCCATCAGCCAATTCTATCTCAGAGGCTGGTGATTATAGTATTATACCACTTGTAGTAATACCTATGTTGTTCTTTAATACTTTTGTGTGCCATCTAGTTAATCTCGAGTACAAACGATACATATTCTCAGTAGCTTTCATCTGTGTTCTCCCTTTAGTTTATGAGACCTGTTGCGCTAGTTAACCCCAGTCCTACTAGTTATGTCGTCTCCTCTGAGGCACTCATTACGTAAATCTAACTACTAGTTGTCTTCCATACATGTCGATATAATTGCACACACCGATATATCCACAAGAACCTCATGGAGCAATGTAAAGGCCAATAAACTTGATGTCAATGATACCCAATATGATGGAACATGTAATGGCAGTTCTTCTAAGACTTGCGAGAAAGATGATGAATCCTCTTCACCCCACAAGGTCCTTGCTCTAACTTGGCCTGTGATTTGGGTACAACATGCATATAATGTCCCGGAGTGTATCTACTCGATTGCAAGGCCATGTGATTAGCATGCTGATCATGCATGTAAATATGTCATGCCTTCCTGTTTTTCAGTACCTATTCCATTCATGATAACATGTTTTCAAATTCAAGTACTATCATTCTTCTCTATCGCAATGCCATCTGCTTAATTTAGACATGATGCTTCTGAATATCTTATGCATTGTTATTCATCAGTATGTACTTCATCTGTCTACCATACCATGTTTTTTACATTGAAGTGATGTTCTAGTGCTCTGTTGCAATGCCATCTTATTTTCCCAATCATACACGTGAATGTTGCCTTAGTTATTTACTGCATTTATTCCGCTAGCATACAGTTTTACATTCAACTAGTGTTTTTTTGCTGTGTTGTCCTGTCAGATCCCTAGCTCTTACACCATACTAACTCCGTCCGGATTACATGTTGCGAAATGGATAAAAAGGATGTATCTAGAACTGAAATACTTAGACCCATCCATTTTTTTCCGGATGGAGGAATACATGTCAATATGTCATGCCTTTCTATTCTTCAAGACCTATTCCATCTCTCTCATTGTCGCATGTTTTATAATTAAAGCACCATTCTTCTATACAAGGCATGCAAGGGAAGACGACTATGTTAGAATCAAGGGTTACAAAGAAGGCCTTTGCAAAAGATCCAAACGCCAGGAGATAATAAACCAACTCCAGTTTTATAGATATCGCTCCAAAGACAGACAAACCCAACTCCTACTGATAATAAGGAGATTCAAGTGGCCAAAGAACTAGTCCACTCCAATCCAGCAAAAATATGTCAACTCAATTCTAAGAAGCGTGTGCGTATCCTTGCATCATGAAATTTTATAGCATGCTGATCATATTTTCTACATGTTTCTTACCCATCTCTCTTTTAGAAAATAAGCTTAACAGATAGAAGAATTTTTGCAATGGTATCGTTTATGAGTAAAGATTCTTCCAGGAATTCTCTGTGCTCCAATGTAGATGTAAGTACCTGTTGTATATCACTATATTTTTACATCAGCATGTATTTTGTTAATCGGTGTGAATCCAACCTTTATCTGATCTAAATTTAGTTGTAGCAAAATGTATGATTAAAGGCCACAATGTTGATTTTTTCAAGGAAAACTGCTCGCTAGTTTTGCATCCCGAAATGCATGAGTGTACTATCTCATATCGCTGGTTTTGAATACTTTGGTTCTGCAGTGGTTTTTCGTTGTTTTTTACTCATTGTCCTGTCGTATCCCTAGCTCTTATATCATACACCCTCCGTCCGGATTAAATGTCGCAGAAATGGATAAAACTAGATGTATCTAGAACTGAAATATGCCTAAACCCATCCATTTATTTCCGGATGGAGGGAATACATGTCAATATGTCATGCCTTTCTATTCTTCAAAGACCTATTCCATCTCTCTGTAGCATTTTTTATAACTGAATCACCATTCTTCAATATAAGGCATGCAAGGGGAAGACGGCTATGTTAGAATCTGAATGGTTACAAATCAGGTCTTTGCAAAAGATCCAAACGCCAAGAGATAATAAACCAACTCCATTTTTCATAGATACTGCTCCAGCATAGAGAAACCCAACTCCCAATCGATAATAAGCGATTCCAGTACAAAGAACTAGTCCACTCCGGTCAAAGAAAAGAATGTCAACTCCATTCTAAGAAGCGTGTGCATATCCTCGCATCATGAAATTTTATAGCATTCTGATCATATTTTCTACATGTTTCTTACCCATCTCTCTTTTAGAAAATAAGGTTAAATGATACAAGACTTCCTCCATTGGGATCGTATTCGAGGAAAATATCTTGCGGGAATTCTCTGTGCTCCAATGCTGATGTAAGTACCTGTTGTATATCACTATATTTTTACATCAGCATGTATACCTTTATCTCATCTAAAATTAGTTCTAGCAAAATGTTAAAGGCGCCAATGTTGATTTTTGTAAGGAAAACTGCCTGGTAGTTTTGCATACTGAGCTGAATGGATGTACTATCTCATATGACGCACATTACTGAATTGTAGTGCTTCTTTGGTTGCCCATTCATTCATTGTGTCAATGTTGCTTTCGTATTACCTTACCTGGCTGATGATAGCTATGCCATATTGTGTTAATTTGGTGTAGGCTAGTTGCCCAAACGTTCGTTGTGTCAATGTTGCTTTCCTATTATCTGACTTGGCCAATGATAGCAATGCTAGTGTGTTAATTTTGTGCAGGCTGCTGAAGATAAGAAGACAAACTCTGAAAACAGCAAGGTAACCCCATTGTTTCTTTCTAGCAGATCTAGGCCAGGTAATATGGCAATAACTCATGATTAATCTGTTTGGTTCCCTGGCCCCTAATTTATGTTATGATGCAAAGGTGGAGACACTCTCCACTATCAATAATACAAGCCTCGCCAAAATCGCCATTTGAATCTGTTCGGTATCCTCCGTCTCAATGCAATGTAATAAATGTATGTTTGTGAACCAATTAATGGTTGAAGCAATGATAGAGATGGTGGATGAATCAGAGGTGCGAGAGTGCGTACACAACAACTGATCAATGTTTTCAGAGACAGTGTAGCAAAGTAGCAAGAACTTGCCAACATGCTTATGGGCGTCATCTCTGCTGAGGTTGCAGATTGTGACGTTGTAGATGGTTAGGTTCTGCTCATTTATTTGCACTCGCATCAACTTTTGATTGCCTAGTGGATGTAATTTCCTGTAATATATGCTGGATGTGCAACGTTATTCCCTGTATGCCGTACCTTTGCTTGATCGGTTTTGGTCATGTGCATAATTGCTCGTCGTAATGGGCTCAAATTATCTAATTTGGCCTAAAGACATGAACAAACTTTAGTGGGCCCATTAAGTTAATGGGCCGTTACTAGGCCAAAAGTTAATGGTCGGCCCTCTTATCTCCCGGGTTGTTAACAGGCCGACATCGAAGCAGCAACAGATGACCCCAATTTATTTCACGGGCCGTTAACAAGCCGTTACTAAGTTTGGGCTACATATGGCCCAACTATATTGTAGGCCTTTAGCAGCCGAAAAGAGACAAATGGGCTTGTATCGGACCATGAAGAGCATGGGCCGCTAAGAGGCCGAAAAGTCGTCAGATTGTAAATGGCCCAATCAGGTTGTGGGCCTTTAGCAGCCGAAAGAGAAACCAGGCTGGTATTGGACCATGAAGGGCATGGGCCGTTAAAAGGCCAAAACTATGGTCCGACTACAAATGGCCCAACTCATTTATGGTCCGTTAACAGGCCAAAAGGCACACAGGGCCGGTAATTGACCCAACACTTAAATGGGTCACTAAAAGGCCAAAACTCAGGTCCGACTACAAATGGCCCAACTGATTTATGGGCCGTCAATAGGCTGAAAGTGACACCGGCCGTAAATTGGCTCAAAACTTAAATGGGCCGCTAAAAGGCGAAACTCAGGTCCGACTACAAATGGCCCATCGATATATGGGCCGTCAACAATTTGAAAGACACACCGCCGGAAATTAGCCCAACATTTAAATGGGTCGCTAAAAGGCCGAAAGATGTACATCTTGAAAATTGGCCCATCCATTAAATGGGCCGTTAACAGGCCGAAATCTCATCGGGCCGATATTGAGCCCAAATATATAGCGGGCTGTTAACGGGCTCGAACTGACGATGGGCTGCAATGGTGTCAAATCTTTAACGGGCCGTTGACAGGCCAAATTGGCACATCTCGTATGGGCCGTGGGCTTAAATGGACCTGACACAAGTAGGCCTTATATGGGCCGGCCAACTAATTTTTACTGGGCCGGCCTTTTCCCAGAAATGGGCCTCTGTTGGGCCGTGCCACGTGTCGAGGTATCATGAGCGCCTTCTGTCCAATGAGTGGATGACATCTGTCCCAGCGATGAGCCGACACGTGTTTCCTCCAACCAATGATGATTTTACACGTGGAAAATCCCCATTGGTCGGGGCTGTTAACGGGTTATCGGATCCAAAACCTGACCCGATAGCTTAACGGCGTTCCGTTACGGTGGATGCCACGTGTCGGTCACCCTTGACGAAAGCACTTCTGTGACGCGCGATTTATCGTCATGGAAGTGCACACTTCCGTGATGATAATTTTGGTAATGTCATGGAACACTTCTCGACAGCACAGGTATGACTATCTTGATTCTTTCACAAATTTGTCATGGATGTCCATGCATGACAGAAAACGTGACCTACTGTGACAAACACGTATCATCATGGAAGTGTATTTTTTTGTAGTGACTGTACTTCTAGTATAGTGCACCTGTTTTGAACTCTTGAATCTCAGGGCCAAGGAGCTACAGTTGGAAGTGGAGGGTACAACTGTTCTCTAGAACCATCGCTGTACTATCAATGCAGGGAATGTACACCTGTGTAGTGGCCTAGTGGGTACTCTCGTTGCTCTATTCAACCTCTCCTCTCACGTAGCTGGCCTACTCAGCCGCTCCTCTCATGCACACACTAGCAGCCTGTTTATCAGCAATGGTTACTGCAGGGGCAGAACATTTGAGTTATTTGATACAACAAGACTAGGCTTTTCGCTTCCATTTGTGGAGGTGTAATGGATCTTGTCGAACTTTGTTAGTAGTTCCTTCTTTATGAATGAGGTGAAGCAAAGCTTTTGCCTCCGTTTAAAAAAAACCATGTCAAGAGGAATTTCTTTTATAGTGGAGCCGATAATGGAGTGAAGTCCATGCGTGCAATGCCACAAGCTATAGAGTAGTAGTAGAGCACTTTACGTCTGAGCCATATTGCACAGCTTCAAATTGCCCCGCCAGTTTTTCCGGCTCCTCGGGCTTAAATGGGAGGCGCTTAGTTTGAATATGCTACTAGGCGATGAGGAAGCTACAAGCAAAGGTGCGGCTAGGGCAAGCATGCCCGACCACGAGATCTTTGGGAAGAAAAACCCGTTCACGTGGCTAGGCTATCCAAAGGCACCCAGTTGTAGGAAAAGCACATCCGCTTGACTTCAAAACTCAAACTACCCGTGTAAAATATTGGCTCGCAGCAAAGTTACTATTTAAAAAAAAGACCGCCGTGCGTTCGGCCGGGATCGAACCCACAAAACGAGGTATACACTCCCGCGACCACTAGTAGTACTCGTTGGAGTATAACGCAACCTAGAATCGCCTTTTGTCTCTAGTAGTACATTGTTCCTTACAAGAAACCCCTAATAATGCAAGAAACCACTAATAATGCCAAGAAACTACTACCACTTGCATATGTGGCAGACTTAAGATAAGACTACCTTATCAACCATTGTACATGCTCTTACCAACCAGCCCTACCAAGAAACGACTACTCTACAAAGTGACGTTATAGGCACGTTTCAACCCATGGCCCTGTTCGGATACATTTGTTGTCAATCTAACCCTTCCATCGAAACACCACTTTGGTTAGAGTTAGTTCAAGGTTAGAATCTAACCTCTGACATAGAGTATCCAAACAGGGCCCATGTCGCCCATTAACTCAACGCCTTCTATTCGATCGGGCGTTATGACTTCTGGGACCTACATGTCAGTCTGCACAAAAATCCCCGAGTGACCTCCTACCTCCGGCCCGTCCACCTAGTCATCCTCGGCCATGGGACGCAGCTACCGCCCATGCCGGCGTGACGAGGTAAAAACCCACGGTGTGGAGCCCATCTTGCGGCAGCTCGGATGCTACTCGTCGCGCTCATGGCCGCTAGCTAGCCAAGAGAGCTCCGTCCAGCTGCTTGTCTGCAAGGTTTGTGTCGGTGTCAAAACCGGCGGTTCTCGGGTAGGGGGTCCTGAACTGTGCTTCTAGGCGGATGGTAACAGGAGACAAGGGACACGATGTTTTTACCTGTGTTCGGGCCCTCTCGATGGAGGTAAAACCCTACTCTGGATGATTAATATTGATGATATGGGTAGTACAAGAGTAGATCTACCACGAGATCAGAGAGGCTAAACCCTAGAAGCTAGCCTATGGTATGATTGTTGTTCGTCCTACGGACTAAAACCCTCCGGTTTATATAGACACCGAAGAGGGTTAGGGTTACACAGAGTCGGTTACAATGGTAGGAGATCTACATATCCGTATCGCCAAGCTTGCCTTCCACGCCAAGGAAAGTCCCATCCGGACACGGGATGAAGTCTTCAATCTTGTATCTTCATAGTCCAGGAGTCCGCCAACGGTGATAGTTCGCTATCCGACACCCCTAATCCAGGACTCCCTCAGTAGCCCCTGAACCAGGCTTCAATGATGACGAGTCCGACGCGCATATTGTCTTCGGCATTGCAAGGTGGGTTCCTCCTACGAATACTTCATAGAAGATTTTGAACACAAGGATAGTGTCCGGCTCTGCAAAATAAGTTCCACATACCACCGTAGAGAGAATAATCTTTACACAAATTCAATCTGCTGACGTATTCCGCGCTGTGACATCACACCACGGCCAAGCCTTTATTGGAATCGTTTTTACTGTCCCTGTCGGTGTCAAAACCAGCGGATCTCGGATAGGGGGTCCCGAACTGTGCGTCTAGGCGGATGGTAACAGGAGACAAGGGACAAGATGTTTTTACCCAGGTTCGGGCCCTCCTGCTTGATTAATATTGATGATATGGGTAGTACAAGAGTAGATCTACCACGAGATCAAGGAGGCTAAACCCTAGAAGCTAGCCTATGGTATGATTGTTGTTCGTCCTACAGACTAAAACCCTCCGGTTTATATAGACACCGGATAGGTTAGGGTTACATAGAGTCGGTTACAATGGTAGGAGATCTACATATCCGTATCGCCAAGCTTGCCTTCCACGCCAAGGAAAGTCCCATCCGGACACGGGACGAAGTATTCAATCTTGTATCTTCGTAGTCCATGAGTCCGCCGTGATGATAGTCCGCTATCCGGACACCCGTAGTCCGGGACTCCTCAAGAGCCCGAACCAGGCTTCAATGACGATGAGTCCGGCGCGTTGATTGTCTTCGGCATTGCGAGGCGGGTTCTTCTCCACATTCCATATACTTGTCGAATAGTGTCCGGCTTCTGATAAATGCTGCGCTCCTTGGCTTCTACGCCCAATAATGGCCCTCTTCCACGTGTTTGAATGAATGCGACAAGCCAGTGGTATTTTTACAATTACCCCCTAGCCGCGCAAATGAGCCACCGTAAAAGGGGCAAGGATCTAGATCTGAGTCACACCATCCCTCCTTCATGAAGCTGTCATCGGGCGCCTCGACCAAAGCCCATTCCATCATGGGACAATGACGCGGCTCCTCCTCTCGCGCTCCCAGCCCTCACTGAAATTGGGAGAGATGCTCGGATCCGCATAGCGAGCTAGTTATACTCCAAGCCAAGGGATTTCTCCCCGGCCTTCATGGTTCCGGTTCGAGCCGGACTTGCCACCTACAAGGCGGAAAGCAAGCGGAGAGCGTCCCGATCCCTCTAAAGGAGAGCGGGTATGCTTCATCTCTTATCTAGTAAGAGGACTCGGATTTCCAATCCATCCGTTTCTCCGGCGGCTCTTGGAGTTCTACGGCCTCCAATTGCACCACCTTACTCCTGCCTCCACCCTGCACATCGCGAGCTTCGTGGCCCTTTGCAAACTGTTCTTGGGCGTCGAAGCGCATTTTAGACTGTGGAAGAGATTATTCTGCCTAGTACCCCGTTCTTACGGGGGGTCAATATATCAAGTGGGCGGAGCCGAGCTATGGCGCATCACCGGGACCGGATACCTATCCGGAACCCCAAAGAAGGCGTCCGAAGACTGGCCTTCAGAATGGTTTTACATGGAGGACGTCCCGCTGCGGATCCTGTTGGATCGGCCTTCCTTAGTTTAGCAAGGCTCCTCTGAAGAAGCGCCTAAGCCGGGCGCCCTCGAAGCCCGGAGAAGATGACCGGGATGTCCTCTATTTGATGAGCCGAATAAGATTATTGGCTCATGCCGGATGGACCATGATTGGAGTCATGGCAATATGCATTATGAGGGGAGTGCAGCCGCTCCAATACAGGGAGCACCCCATGTGGGACTTCAACGGGGAGGACGATGCCACCCGCCACGGCCGCAAAGGGCCGGGATCGGTCACCGAACTGGTGAAGATCTTGTCCGCCATGTATAAAGGAGAGGAGGAGGATTTCCTCGCGTCAATCCACTAAAGGAGTTTTCTTGAATAATCCTCGAAGCTGGGTAAGCAAACATCTTTGTGACATGTCCGATCCATGTTCCCGTAGTTAAATATCTCATTTCATGGTTTTTGGCGCAGAACTGCTACTGGATCAGGAGAAGATACACAACCCGCCCCCACAACCCGAGGATCCGAGCGGTCCTCGATCCGACCTTCGAAGAGGATCCGGATATAAAGGTGGAGTTGATCGACGGGGTGTTCTACCAACTTAGCATCGACAATGCTTTGGTAGCCATTACGGCTGATTACCCTGGAATACTTCCAGCCTCACAGGTAACTGAGATCAAGATCCCAAAACACTGATAATGACCCATCCATGCTTATTTTTATCACCATATACCAATGGTGTTTCGCAGGGGTACCTTCGAGGCAGGAAGCCGAGCCCGCGCGGCCGCCAACAAAGGGCGATCTGGCCCGCAGGCTAAAAAGAAGTGCGGTCCGGATCGAAACTCTGCCGCAACGGTATGGCATGTCACCATACTCCCAGGATTGATTCCTGGAAGGCGTATTAACGCTGATACTCTTTTCAGGAAAAAGAGCTCACGGACCGAGTCCGGAGAGGTTGCTAATCGAACCTTCACCGGCCAAGCTTCAAAGCCGGGTCCGGAGGCTGAGGTGAGCACGAGACGTGCGTCGGATGCTCCTCCGACAAAGGATGCCGACAGGTTGTCCTCCACCAACTCCGAGGTGGAGAGCGCCTTGAATCACAGGCGCCGCCGGGCAATTCTTCGTGACGCATGTTTCTCCCAAGAGGCCTTGAATGCCTTCGATTCGGGAGATGCGCACCTCCGTGCCGCTCAAGATTGTCTAGCCAGAGCCACGGAGCAGTATGTAAAGGACATACGGGTAAGGAAATTTGTGATTATATATGCCAAGTAGCCCCGAGACTTAAAATAGTTAGAATAACTGATTTAAGGATCATTTGTTATGCAGGATCTTCTGAGAAAAGAATACCCGATCGTCCCAGAGCTTGAAGAGTGAAGAGTGCAGGCCCAACTTGAGGCCGCACTAGCCGCTACGGGGAGCCGCAGAGACCCCTCTCGTAATATACGCTTCAAGATAAATAATTTATGAAGTCTTGGCGGGTGTGTAAATCGACAAAACATTGCAGATGGCGCCGGACTAGATCCGAACAAGCAACAGCTCTTACGCCAGTTAAAGGCCGGCCAGAGCGTGCTTACGAGGGTGCGGCAGGAGAAGAATAACCTCCAAGACGCCAACACCAAGCTGGGTGAGGAACTAAAGGACGTTCGTCCCCAGTTATCTGACTCTGTAAAGGAGAATCGGCGGCTTCGTCACGGCATTTTCAGTAAGTGCTTGAGCGAACTTTGAAAGAGTTCGGCGAGGAAGGCGACTAACATAAACATGTATGTAGGTTTGCTCACGAGTCGTCTGAGGAGGAGATTCCCAATTCTTGGTGATCTTCTTCCCGAATCAAGGCTACCGTCATTTACCGAACGAGTCCGGCAGTGATGAAAAGCATCGGCCAGGCCTTGTGGCCATCTATCTCACTGCCCGAAGGCATTGGGGAGCTGGCAGAGCGGATTCAAGGAGCACGGCGGCGCTTCCGGCTATGGAAGATATCAGCCTGCCGTCAAGGCACCAGGGAGGCCTGGGGCATGGTAAAGACGCGGTACACGAAGGCTGACCCAAACCACATGGCGAAGTCGGACACAATGGGGCGGATGGGATGGAGGTCCTCAGAAGCTTAGTGTACGGCCAAGTAGAATTGGCCGCCAAGTATTCCCAAAGCAAGATTGTAAATTAGATAGCCTATTAGATGGCATTGAGGAGGAATACAATGAGTCGAGTTGACTATGTAAAAATATGACATGAAAAAATGTCTTCTAGCTGGATTGTAGATCGTTTGTCATAGCGGACCTTTTAACCCGACCTCCGGACCCAATAGTCCGGAGTGTGTCCAATACCTTCGTGGTTATATAAGAACCGGGTATGCATGGAGACAAAGGCGTAGGGGTCATTGTTGCTGTATCGCATAAGTGCCCAACTAGTTATGTTATATTACATGGGTAGTAAGAAACATCTTCCGTGGAGAATAGTTCCATTAAGGGTTCCTTTTCGGCTGGGATGCATGCCCTAAAGTGCATGTCAAAGCTACCATGAACGCAGAAAATCATGCAGGGGCAGATGGGTAAATAATTAAAATCATCTTTCAGTTCAGCGACCGAATATTCCCTTAAGAACGCTAGCTTTCGGCTTCACCCGGTCGAGGTACACATCCGGTGACCCGGCAAGAACAATCGCAGAGGTGCTCCCTTTACCACCTAGCCGAACAATCGAGAACGTAGGGGTAAGCACAGGAGCCAGGCAACCTAGCTTGGCCAAAACTTAAGTCATATCGATGCATATAATGGTGAATAAAAGGGACATGCGGAAGTTTGACGCATGTGTTGGGCATGAAGCCCATATAAATAAGCTTCTGTTAAAGAAGCCCCCAGGTATAATAATGGCCATGGCAGCGTCAAGTATGTCTTGAAAAAAGCGCCAAAGCGAGCTTCTAGATGCTACAAGAAGAAGAAGGAGGAAGGACAAAAATAAAACACAGCAAAAAGCAAAAAAATAAAAAATGCGGACGGAGGAAGGAGACGAACTTGGAGTCCGGCACTTAGGCGTAGAATCTTCGTAGACGGGCTACGTTCCATGGGTTCGGCTTGAGTCGGTTATCCGATCGTTTGCAGCTTGGTATGCCCGCCGGTCAGGACCTGGTCGATGATGAAGGGACCTTCCCATTTGGGCTTGAGTTTGTCCTTTTCTTGTCCGTGAGCGTAGAATTAGTTCGCCAACGTTATAAGCTTTGGCCCGTACTTCCTCGCTTTGATATCTTGAGCCTGCTATTCCTAGAATGCGGAACGAAGCTTCGCCACGTCAGCTCCTCCTCCAATGCGTCAAACTGTCCTGCCGATCGAAGCTCGGCATCTCTTTCTTCATACATGCGCACGCGAGGTGAGTCATGTATTATGTCGCAGGCAGGACTGCCTTCTGCGCCGCATACACCATAAAAAATGGTGCGAATCCGTAGTATGACGATTTGGCGTGGTCCGCAGCCCCCGAGTATGGAGTCGAGCTCCTCAACCCAAAGGCGTGTTAGATTCCTTGAGGGACCGCACTAGTGCGGGTTTAATGCCGCTCATGATCGGACCATTTGCTCGTTCGACTTGGCTGTTGGTTTGAGGGTGATAGACTGAGGCATAATCGAGCTTGATGCCCATGTTTTTGCACCATAATTTGACCTCGTCGGCCATGAAGTTGGTGCCGTTATCAGTGATGATACTATGGGGGACACCGTAACGGTGCACTACCCCTGATATGAAGTCTATCACTGATCCGGATTCGGCCGTTTTAACAGGATTGGCCTCTATCCATTTGGTGAATTTATCCACCATGACCAATAGGTATTTTTTCTTGTGGGTTCCTCCCTTAAGGGGTCCAACCATGTCAAGCCCCCAGACCGCGAACGGCCAGGTGATGGGTATAGTTTTGAGGGCGGTGGGTGGCATGTGGCTTTGGTTAGCAAAAAGCTGGACCCCGACGCATCGGTGGACTAAATCTCATGCGCATCTGCCGGGCCGTCGGCCAATAAAATCCTGTCTGAAGGCCTTGCCTACAAGGGCTCGGGCTGCGGCGTGGTGCCCACCATCCGGCATGAATTTCAGCCAGGAGGTTTCGCCTTCCTCTTCGGAGATACACCTTTGAAGGACTCCGGTAGTGCTTTTCTTAAAAAGCTCTCCCTCATGGACTTTATAGGCTTTAGATCGCCGTAATATGCAGCGAGCCTCATTTTGGTCTTCGGGAGTTCCCGCCTAGTTAAGTAGGCTAGGAATGGCTCAAATCCCACGGGCGATAACCGCCATTACTTCGAGCGGAGGGTGTTATCTCGAGGCGAGCCTCCGTTTGTATCAGAGTGTTCGGCATCAGGCAGTGCGGTTGGGTCCGGATTGTTATTGCCGGACTCCCCTTCCCATAGTACGGATGGCTTAAACAGCCGTTCCAGAAAAATATTGGGTGGGACGACATCGCGTTTTGCACCGATGCGTGCCAATATATCCGCCGCCTGGTTGTTATCCCGGGCTATATGATGAAATTCGAGCCCTTCGAACCGTGCTGACATCTTTAGGACCGCATTGCGGTATGCTGCCATTTTTGGATCTTTGGCATCAAAGTCTCCGTTTATTTGAGATATAGCGAGGTTCAATCCCTCAGCGCACCTCTAGGCGTTGAATGCCCATGGAGACCGCCATCCCGTGGCCGTGCGTATGGGCCTCGTGATTCGGCTGCGTTGTTGGAGTCCGTATACATTATTTGAAGGATGTATTGGATCGTGTCCCCGGGTGGGGACGTCACGCCAAATTTCAAACCCAGCCAACATATTGGAGCCGTCAAAGTGCATGATCCAATTGTAGTAAGAGCCATACTCTTTAGGGAGTTCGGCTTTTATCCATTCGGCCACGAAGTCCGCCAAAACCCGCGACCTGATAGCTCGTCGTGGCTTCTAGGTTATGTCGAATGGAAGGAGCTCTATGGCCCATTTAGCAATCCGGCCCGTCGCATCGCGGTTGTTTATAATGTCATTAAGAGGTACTTCGGAGGCTACCGTTATCGAACACTCTTGAAAGTAGTGCCGTAGCTTCCGGGATGCCATGAACACCGCGTATGCTATCTTTTGATAGTGTGGGTACCGGGACTTGCATGGAGTTAGGGACAGTGGACACATAGTAAAACCGGTTTTGAAGAGGGAACCGATGTCCGGTCCGTTCTTGTTCTACAACGAAAGCACCGCTACCGACAACTTGATGTGTTGCGGTGATATATAATAGCATTGGTTCGCCCGTTGGTATGCTGCCAGGATCGGATTTGTTGCCAAAATGGCTTTTATTTCTTCGAGTCCGCCGTGGCGGCATCCGGCCCACTGGAAGTGTTCGTGCTTGCCGGAGGAGGCGGTAAAGGGGTAATGCCTTTTCTCCCAAACGGGAAATAAAGCGGCTTAGGGCCGCTACGCATCCCATCAATTTTTGTATTTGTTTGAGGTCTTTTGGAATATCCGATTGTGACAGAGCTTGGATCTTGGCTGGATTTGCTTCAATTCCTCTACCGGACACAATGAAGCCCAGGAGCTTTCCGGCTGGAACGCCGAAGACGCATTTTTCCGGATTGAGCTTGATGTTATATTTGCGAAGATTATCGAATGTGAGCCTTAGGTCATCTACTAGAGTTTCGACGTGCTTGGTTTTGATGACCACGTCATCTACATATGCTTCCACCATTTTGCCGATCTGGTTTGCCAAACATGTCTGAATCATGCGCTGATATGTTGCGCCGGCGTTTTTGAGCCCAAAGGGCATTGTGTTGAAGCAGAACGGGCCGTATGGAGTGATGAATACTATTGCAGCTTGGTCTGGCTCCGCCATCTTGATTTGGTGGTAGCCGGAGTACGCGTCGAGGAAGCACAATGAGTCGTGCCTCTTGTCAGAAGGCGTCAATAATTTGATCAATTCGAGGGAGGGGGAAGGGATCCTTTGGGCAAGCCTTATTAAGGTCTTTAAAATCAACACATAGGCGCCAGGATTTATCCTTCTTTGGTACCATCACCAGGTTTGCTAGCCAGTCCGGATGTTTGATATCTCTGATGAATCCGGCTTCGAAGAGTTTGGCTAGCTCCTCTCCCATGGCCTGTCTCTTGGGTTTGGAAAAGGGCCGAAGAGCCTGTTTGACTGGCTTGAATCCTTTTTAGGATATTTAGGCTGTGTTTGGCCAGGCAACGTGGGATTCCTGGCATGTCTGAAGGGTGCCAGGCAAAGATGTCCCAGTTTTCTCGTAGAAATTCTCGTAGTGCAGCGTCGACGTCAGGGTTTAGTTGTGCCCCAATGGAGGCCGTCTTTGTAGGGTCGGTTGGGTGGACTTGGAATTTGACTATTTCATCCGCTGGTTAAAAAGAGGTGGACTTGGATCTTTTATCAAGTATCACATCGTCCATGTTCACCGTGGAGCGCATTGCGGTGAGTTCATCGGCCGCTAGGGTTTCGGATAGTGCCTCGAGGGCTAGTGCGGCTGTCTTGTTTTCGGCGCGGAGTGCTATGTTCGGATCACTAGCGAGAGTGATGATTCCGTTAGGTCCGGGCATTTTAAGCTTCATGTATCCATAATGGGGTATAGCTTGCAAGATTGTGAATGCCTCTCGTCCTAATAAAGCATGATATCCTCTGTTGAACGGGGCCACTTGAAATGTGACCTCCTCGGACCTGTAATTGTCCGGCGAGCCGAACACTACGTCCAATGTAATTTTTCCTGTGCAGCATGCTTCCCGGGTAGGGATAATTCCTCTAAAGGTTGTGCTGCTTCGCTCAATGCGGTTCCAGTCTATTTCCATTTTTCGGAGGGTTTCCTCGTAGATGAGGTTTAGTCCACTGCTGCCATCCATGAGTACCTTAGTAAGGCGAAAGCCGTCCACTATCGGACTGAGAACCAATGCAGCTGGTGCTCGGGCTGTTCGGATTTTAGGTTCGTCATTGGCATTAAAGGTAATAGCCGTGTCACTCCATGGATTTATTGTTGCTACTTGGTAGACTTCGGGAAGGTTGCGGAGTGTTCGTTTTCGCATGTTATTTGATGCGAAAGTCTCAAGACTGTTAACACCGTCTTGGTGTTCTTTGGGCGGGACTAAGCTAGAAGCTCTTCGCCACTTTTGGCCACCTGCCGTAGTATCCAACATGCTCGAAGGCTATGAGTTGGAGTGGCGCCCTCTGTGCTATGAATTTTGCAGGGTCCGTTTAGCCAACCCTCCAGTACAGTTCCGTACCCTTTAGGGGGTTTTGGTTTTTTGGTATTTGACCAAGGTGCTTGATAATGATGCACCCTTTTATTTCGGACTAGGGATGTATTCGGGGCTGGATTATCCCAAAATTCACTTTCGGTTTTCCAGGCGCTCTCCATCGCATACAAGATTTTGTACTATGGTCACCAAGTCAGCAAAGCGTGTAATTTCATGACGACTTATGGCATTTAGGATTCCTTTGTCCGTGCAATTATTGCGAAAAATTGGGATTAAATCTTCCTCTCGGCAGTCCTTTATCCTGTTCATAACCAGGAGGAATCGCCCGATAATGATGTCTTTGTTCAGCGGGCTCTTGCCGAATTCGAGAGAGATCGCTAATGTTTGGGTGGGCAGGTGGAACTAGATTCGGAACCCCGGTCAATTTAGGACTCAGGGGCCGAGAAGTTTCCGAACTCGGAAGTTTGGATTTTTGAGCGTTATCCAATGAGTCCAACCCGCCGCCTGACTTTAAGTTCAGGGCTTGATCGACATCCGTCCTTCCACTGGAATCCGGCATGGGGGGATCGGGAATCCGGACGTAGCTCGTCCTTAAGGTAGAAGAAGAGTCGCCGCATTGCTCCTCTATCACAATGACATGATGGGTAGCCCGGGAGAGTTGATCTCTCTCGATCGGTTTTAGGCCCGATCCGGCCGTAATCTGTATGGCGACTCCCTGTATGGCGATGCGACCCAAGAGCTCGTTTATGGGGGAGAGCTCAATCAGATCTAACTGTTCGGCAAGTTCTGAACTAACATGGAGATTGGTTTCGATGACTCGAGAGGTCATCGTCGGCGCGGCGGCCGAACTAGCGGTCATGAGAAAACTGCCTAGTCAAGAGTCGACCCGGTGGCCAAGGCTTCTTTGGCGATGGTATCGTCTTTAAAAGGCGAGATGAGGCATCTGCACGATGGCAACGCAAGACAGGAACTCTCAATGAAAGCACCAATGTCGGTATCAAAACCGCGGATCTCGGGTAGGGGGTCACGAACATTGCGTCTATGCGGATGGTAACGAGAGACAAGGGACAAGAAGTTTTTACCCAAGTTCGGGCCCTCTCGATGGAGGTAATACCCTACTCCCGCTTGATTAATATTGATGATATGGGTAGTACAAGAGTAGATCTACCACGAGATCAAGGAGGCTGAACCCTAGAAGCTAGCCTATGGTATGATTGTTGTTCGTCTCTGGACTAAAAACCCTCCGGTTTATATAGACACCGGATAGGTTAGGGTTACACAGAGTCGGTTACAATGGTAGGAGATCTACATATCCAGACGCCAAGCTTGCCTTCCACGCCAAGGAAAGTCCCATCCGGACACGGGACTAAGTCTTCAATCTTGTATCTTCGTAGTCCAGGAGTCCAGCCGTGATGATAGTCCGGCTATCCGGACACCCCCTAGTCCGGGACAACCTCAGTCCCACCTCAGCGTGTTTAGCGAGGAGGTTTCTTTGGCAAGTCTTGTCAAAGCAGAGATCGTGTCCCCTTATTCCGGGATTCTCATTAATACGGGCGTGGGAAACCCAGTCGTGCCCGTTGGCACGCCTCCTCTACCGGCGAGTCCCGAACGGTCACGGGAGGGCTCTTGGTATTCAACATCTTTATAACGAGACCAAGGCCCGCTCCTTTCTTTCAATCTCAATCGAATCCGCCACTCGCCTCGATTTCCAACACCCAAATCTCTAGATTCAGCGCTTGGGACCTCCGAGGATGTCGAGGCTTCGACACGGTAGGCGGTGGATGCCTTCCTCCGCCACGGAAGAAGACGTGCTAAAAGCCGAGACGCCCGATATCTAACCGGCAAAATTTCAGATAGGCTGCCTGCCCAAGGGCAGGTTATTCCCACTCCGAGCCTGGTGAGAGCGTGGTGTTCGTGTCTCACTTCCTTGGGTTAGGCTTCCGACGACCCCTTCGTGAGGGGGCTCATGTTTTATTATGGGCTGGAATTTCATGATCGGATCCGAGTCCATCCTCCACATCTCATCGCTCATCGTCATATGCGAAGCCTTCCTCCATTACCCCTCACTTCGGATTGTGGCTCAAGACCTTCAAAGTGGAGCCAAGATGATCAAGGGGCAGCAGCGAAAGTCGGAGGGGCCGTTATAAGCAAGAATGCCGACGCTCCATGGCCCGAGGGCTCTTTTCAAGAGGAGCTCGGTCTGTGGCAACAAGAGTGATTTTACATCACAGCTCTGTGGGCACCAAATGGGTGGCGCCACCTACCTTTCGCCGGGTCCTCCATCGCGGTGGCGTCATGGGTCAATAAAGGGCTTGGACTGGGGCCGTCCAAGGGCGTGCCCTTGTTGCAGGGCCGTATTCGAGACCTCCTAGAGAGAGATCAATCTGGTCGTAGTATCGCAGGTCATGCTGATTCGCGCACTTCCCTGCCATAAGCCGCCCCCCCTCACTTTGTGGGATTTCAATCAAGGGACCACGAGCACTCCAACATTTTATGGGCGAACGCTCGTGGAGATGTACCAACTGCTTCTTCGGATCACAAGCAATGTGTCCGGACTTGACCGAGGACCTTGAGTCTGAGCTGCAATCGCCGGATACTCAAGTAAGTAGTCTTGTACCGGACATGCTATCCGTATATTTATCATAAACTTGCCCTTAAAAGAGCTGTCCCTTAAATAGGAGTGGATAGCGAAAGCAAAACTGATCAGGTGACCGGCCCCCCTCCCTGAGACCATGCCGGATCCTGTGTTAACCAAGATGCTAGAGGCTGCGCCTTTTGAAGAAGGTGAAGGGGGGAACAAGGAGCCATCGCCTCCATGAAGGAGGTTATCAAGAAAGGGGGGATCGAGAATCCCTCCCTCCAATGGGAGAAGAGGACCGCTTCTGAAGATCTGGAGACCAAGGCCTCGAAGCGGGGGAAGAAATCTTCGCTAGAGGGTCCTGCACCGGGAGATGCCCCGGCCGCACTATTTCCCCAAGGAGATCAGCCCTCCAGCGAGCCGTAAGTAAAGAGGGGCGTTTTTAAAATGAGAGACATCCCTGTTTAGTTCTGAAGATAACCGAAATTTTACCTTGTAGTTCGGATCTCAGCCCTTTTCAGCAGAGCTCGTCTTCTGGGGATCTTGGTCCGGAGATGATGGAGAGCGAAACACCTCCGCCTGCTGTACCGTCATGCGAGGCGGACGACCCTGAGGTGTCGTCGCGGAGGGTTTCTCCGAATCCGGTGGGGCCGGAAGGCTGTCGTATGTCCCCTCAAAGCCCTCCGCGTTCGGCCTCCGAAAAAGGCCATTGGACGAGTCCGGCACCAACTGGTGTACGGTCGGAGGAGCTGAAGGATCTGCTCGGGTGAGCGTCTATCTCGGAAGATCACGGTGCGTTAATGGGTACGGTGATTGAAAGGATTTCATCCGCAGAGAGCGGATTGCATGAAGCCGTCATAAGTTTACTGACGGGTTTTGAGGTACGCAAAATGATGTACCTTCTGACAGTTTTGCATATAGAATGCGCCTCAGAGCAGATAGTAGCCCCTGAGACTCGGTGCGTTGTCAAAATGACAGCGCCGAGGATCATAATCCCGTGAATAATATGCGCTCTTCCTATGTAGGTGGCGAAGCGTCCGGTGGCAAGCCGGACTAATGAATTTGCCGAACTAAAGCGGCAACTTGACGTGGCGGATGCTGACATCGCGCTTGTCAATAAGCGGCTTGACGAGTCACAAGGTATGCAGCTTCTCCGCGGACACCTGGTAAGTGAGCTTGATGTCCGTGCCTTACAACATGTATGCTTGATGCAGATGGTGCCGCTGCCATGGAGAACCTTCGGGCGGAACTCGCCCAAGCCAAGGAGCAAGCCAGAAAAACTGATGCGGCTGCCTTAAAGGCGACCGCAGAGCTAAAAGTCGAACAGGCTGCTCTTGCCAAGCAAAGAAAGAAATGGCCGAGATGGCCGTGAAATTGAAGAATGCTACTGACCGTTGCGAGCTTCTTGAAAAAGAAGGTCGAGCGGAGCAAGAGGACCTGAAAAAGGCCGCCACCGAGGCCAAGGATGCTCGCTCTGCGATGAGAGCTATGAAGGAGGAGCTACGTCAGGCCTGAGATATTGCGGCTGGAAAGCCCTTTCAGCTGCGGAGGAAATTCACGGATCCTAGGTACGCTCAGTTGGACCGGCTGTGGGGTGCGGAGGATGCTTATCTGGACTTGGCGGCGAAAGTCTGCAGACGGCCGGTCAACACTTCCGAGGTCAAAAGGATCACGGAATGGAAGAGCTTTTGGTCGCAGTTCCATAGTCCGGGCGTCCACTTCCATTAACCGATCGTTTGGCGAATGGGCTGAGCTGAATAGGTTGTCCGGACTTGCCATGAAGGATGTCGTGACTCATTTGTGGCCGAACAGGCCCGAGCCGAAGAGTTATTTTGGTTTGGTGCAACAGTTCCCTTGTGCGGTGCCGCATACCGATGCAATGAAGCGGTCAGCATGCATAGAGGGTGCGCGGATGGCTCTTGCATGTGTCAAGACATACTGGGCGGAGATGAAGGCCACCGACGTTGCATCCCGTGATTCGGACAGAAGCGAGTACCTGCCGAAAGCACTATTTTGAGGAAGTCTCAAGGGCGCTTCGCTTAATAGAGACGCTTGATGCTCAAGGAAATTATGTTCTAATGACATGTATGATTTGTGAAAAAATGTTTCAATAGAATATAAGAGCTTTTTATACTTGTGCGTTCAAGTATTAAAATATCTCCTGTGCGGCCGTTAATGTATATGTGTATATAACCTGAAGATGGCAGTCTTGACATTCAGCCCCACGCACATAATGCGGGGTGTTTGCAAAAGGCGCTTTTTCACACTTAATCCAACGCCTTGGTCCTGTAAAGGAGGTGATAGCGTAGCAAACTAGGCAACCGGACTATAATGCTTTATCACTTTCACTTAGCCATAGGAGTTCGATGGTGGGGCTACTATATAGCCCCTAGGGGCACCGCGCTCTCCCGAATTCGGGGCGCGTATGTGCCTAACCGGGAAACGGTCCTTCGTTAATGCGGAGGAATTCTAAACATTCCGGTGGGTCATCGAGTGGTTGACTAGTCTCACGCTACATCATGACAGTCAGTTTTCGGCTTTCTCTCGAGGTGCTCACCTGGCCGAACCGGGGCACAATCGCAGTAGTTCTCCTGGTACCGCGTTAGCCAATAGAACGGAACGTAAGGCAGCAAAACACAGGAGCCGGGCAAACCCAACATTTGACCAAAGACATGATTCGGAGCTGATGCATATAAGGCCTAACTCGAGACGCCGAACACTCCCTAAGGTATTCGGTCTTTATGAAAACGGCCAGAATAATGCCCTTGGTAACAAGCCCCGGTTTCCAGTGCACGCATAAAATTCTGACGCGGCCGATGCCAAAACGCCAGCCTCCTCCTCGGCTATATCAAGAAGCCCGGGGATGTGTATCAACAAGAGACAGTAAAAAAGGTTTACGCAGGGTCTTAATCTGAAAAGAATCCTTGCAACGGGTCCCTACTACACATCTGCGCCTGTGTCTCCGTTGTGCCGTATCCTGGACGGGTGTAGCACGGTGTTCATCTGTAAAAGAGAGGAACTTAGTTGAAAAAAGATCGTGCGAAAAATGTACTTTATATTAAATAAACAGAGTATGATTCAAAAAATGAATAAAATTGAGCTTTATGGTCTCTTGTTGTACATGCATGGAGCCCCTTGTACAGGGGTATGCAGCTAGTAAGCTCTTGTATGTGTACGCCGGACTCGTATAACCATGTCTGGGGTCTGGACGACCTATTTGGGTGCTTTGATTAGCGAAGCCGGATTAGTGTGAGGCTGTCAAGGCAGTCTCACATTCTTCCGTGCTCGAAGAACGCTCAATATTCCCTTTTAGTGAGATGATGCCACGTGGACCGGGCATTTTAAGTGTAAGAGATGCATAATGCGGTATTGCGTTAAAGCGGGCGAAAGATTCACGTCCCAATAGTGCTTGATAGCTACTTTTGAATGGGGCGATGTGGAAGGTTAACTCTTCGCGGTGGAAGTTGTCGGATGAGCCGAACACAACTTCTAGCAGTAGGGAGCCCGTACAATGGGCATATAGGCCTGGCATTACCCCTTTGAAGGAAGTGTTGCTATGGCGAATTTTGGTTGGGTCTATCCCCATTTTGCGGATTGTGTCCTGATATAGCAGGTTTAGATCGCTACTGCCGTCCATTAGGACTTGTGTAAATTGGAGTCCGTCAATTATAGGATCTAATATCAAAGCAGTCCATCCTGCGTTCCGGATACTTCCGGAGTAATCCTGATGATCGAAGGTGATTGGTTTTGACAACCAATGTCGGGACTCCGCTGGGATAGACCGTGCGGCGTGTATTTCTATTGGTGCCGCTCTGTTTTTCCCTTTTGTCACATCAAGTGAGTTTACTGTTTTGACTTCTTGTGGGAAATTCTTTTGTTTTCCGGTGCTCTGCTTGTGGGGTTCGTCATCGTCCTCGCTTGGTGTGTCGAGCCCCTTGTGCTCAGCATTGAGTTTGTCGGACTGCTTGAAGACCCAACAATCTCTGTGGGTATGGTTTGCAGGCTTCCCAGGAGTACTGTGGATTTGGCATATTTTGTCCAAGATTTTGTTTAAGTTGGATAGCTCGTCGTTGTTATCCTTGAGGGGCAGTTTTTTATGATTCTGCTGAAAGCTTTTGAATCCGGCGTTGACTGCCGTGCTCTTCGGGTTGTTTCCCTTTGTCCGGCACTGGTCCTTGCTGCGTCGTGGTTTCCCATTTCCATCCCTAACTGCAGATGTACTTGGGTCATTGGTACATCATCTTGCCAGCCAACTATCCTCTCCAGCATAAAAGCGGGTCATGAGGCTTCTTAATGCGGCCATTGTTCTTGGCTTTTCTTGGCCAAGGTGTCTGGCGAAGCCATTCGTCTCTTGGACGTTATGCTTGAAAGATGCTAAGGCTTGGCGTCCGGCAATCGACTATCTTGGTTCTTTTGGTGAGGAACCTGTTCCGAATTTGCATGCTAACTCTCCGGGTTGTTGAGTCATGTGACTTAAATCGCTCAGATCCGAGGGCGGACATAAGTCCCTTGAAATTTTTCCCCCAAAAGCATCCTCGAGCTCTTCCCAACTTCCAATGGTATTTTCAGGAGGCTTTTGAGCCAATGCCGGGCTGGCCCTTTGAGCTTGAGGGTAAGTATTTTTGTGGCGTGGAGATCATCTCCTCTAGCCATGTGTATGTGGAGGATGTAATCCTCAATCCGAGACTCAGTGGTCTGTTGTTCCGTCGTATGCCTCTATGTTTACGGGTTTAAATCCCGCTGGAAATTCGTGATCCAGCACCTCATCGGTGAAACATAGGGGGTGTGCGGCACCCCTATATTTGGGTGTGCCGTGATGTTCGGATATTTGGCGTGTTGCATTGCTTAGAAGAGCTTGCTTTCTTGGCCCATAGATGGACCTAACTGGGCCATCCTTTTGATGCGAATCCTTATGCGGATCGCGTGCCGGCTTGTGTGCGGCGCCGCTTGCCGCTCTATGCTTTCCATGCGGTCATCTATCTGACCGGGCGGCCTCTTTGTTCTTTGATTGCGGGGGCTCTACGGCCTCCTCATCGAATTCAGGCAGTAGTTTGTGCTTCGGGTAGCTCTTTGTTTGGCGACTGTCTTCGTATTTATCTGCGGAGTTGAGTACTTTGCTCCATCTGATTCTGAGTGCATCTTCCGCTATTTTGAGCTTCCACTTCTGCTTTTGTGGAGGTTCTTCTGTTCCAACAATTTGTCCGGTGTGAGATCGTCTGGACTGTTATCTTCGCCGAGGACGGGTTGTTTATCCAAGTTGTCCTGTTCGGACGGTTGCTCGGTAGCATGTTCGTCGTCCACCGGTTCTCCCTGCTCTATGGCTGGGTCTGTATGGCTGCCGTCTTTGTCGAGGCGGTATTTTGGGCGGCGCTTGCGTCACCGTTTTGACTGCTTTTCGAGGGATTTATCCTTCGTAGCGTCCCGTTGTTCCTCGTCGTCACTTCCTTTAGGTGTGTCCACCATGTATACATTGTGAGATGAGGTGGCTGTCCGATTACCTGCAGTGCTGGTTCATAGTTATCTCCTACATCGTCGTCCATACCGTCGATGTCTTGAGTCGAAATCGAGCACGCCGTTTAAACTTTCGACAGTAGCTATGAAGTGGGTGGTGGGTGGGCGTCGAATTTCTTCGTCGTCCGCATCCCAACCTTCCTCACCATAGTCCGGCCAGGGCTCTCCAGATAAAGAGAGGGACTTTAGTGAATTCAGGATGTCGCCAAAGGGCGAGTCTTTGAAAGATGTCCATGACGATGAACTCCATAATCGCGCCCAATCGGATTCGATTAGGGGCGCGAAGGTTTGGAGTCCGGAGAGGAGTCCGACACCTTGGAGTCTCGAGCCATAAAGCGACAGGATGGTGTTCGGCTCAATCGCCGTGAGATCGTAGCCCCGAGGCGGTGTCCATCCACTCGTCCTCGATCGGTGAGTCAGCTCGAGCTAAGGGTCGGAGCGGACGCTGATCTTGACCTCGTGGCACCTGTTCGTGGCCAGAGCTAGATCGTGCCCATCGAGACAGTGCGGCGCGCTTGGCTGTGGCTCGAATCCGTCGAAGATCAAGTCTCCGCGGATGTCGGCCGCGTAGTTCAAACTCCCAAATCTGACCTGATGGCCAGGGGCATAGCTTTCGATCTACTCCAGATGGCCAAGTGAATTGGCCCGCAGGGCAAAGCCGCCGAATACGAAGATCTATCCGGGGAGAAAAGTCTCACCCTGGACCGCGTCGTTGTTGATGATTGAAGGAGCCATCGGGCCTAAATATGACGACACAAAGGAACTCTCAATGAAAGCACCAATGTCGGTGTCAAAACCGGCGGATCTCGGGTAGGGGGTCCCGAACTGTGCGTCTAGGCGGATGGTAACAGGAGACAAGGGACACGATGTTTTTACCTGTGTTCGGGCCCTCTCGATGGAGGTAAAACCCTACTCTGCTGATTAATATTGATGATATGGGTAGTACAAGAGTAGATCTACCACGAGATCGTGAGAGGCTAAACCCTAGAAGCTAGCCTATGGTATGATTGTTGTTAGTCCCTACGGACTAAAACCCTTCGGTTTATATAGACACCGAAGAGGGTTAGGGGTACCTGAGTCGGTTACAATGGTAGGAGATCTACATATCCGTATCGCCAAGCTTGCCTTCCACGCCAAGGAAAGTCCCATCCGGACACGGGACGAAGTCTTCAATCTTGTATCTTCATAGTCCAGGAGTCCGGCCAACGGTGATAGTTCGGCTATCCGGACACCCCCTAATCCAGGACTCCCTCAGTTTGCTAGGTAGATTGGCACGGCGCCAAGCGGATTGCTCAGCAGCATCGCTAAGGCCAGCCATCTGGCTCGAGCGGCGGCCAGCGCCGGCTTGCTCGCTGTCGATCCACGCCGGGCTAGCTCGCTAACCCGTCTGCGGAGGCTGGCGGGCGTCCGGCCGTCAAGCGGCGGCCAACTCGCTCATCATCGGCGCCACCGACGAACACACATCTGTACTGTTTGGAGTAATGTTTAGGAAAAATAAGATTTGAGGGGGAATAACAGGATAGAAGGTCAGATTTGGGTCCCTCGTGTCAACGGTCAAACAAAATGTGTTGGTTTAAGCTGCCTCGTCAGCATGGACGTGTGGGCCAACCCTGTCATAAATGGGTTTAAACTAACCTAATCAATAGGTAGTAGTTTTTGGCGTGGATTAAGAAATTTTGGGTATGTTTTTGCTATTTTTTGTACAATAGATTCTTCCTAGGGCTGGTTGAAAGTGGTAGGTTTTTGTTAAATACTCTACATATTGTAAGTAGGAGTGAAAGTTAAGCTTTGGAACCCAATAAGCAAGGCTAGTTAAATAGTGCTTATGTGTACATGATTGAAAGTAAATATCAACCATGAGTGACTAATATCTTGATGGAAAACTTGAAACTATGGAATACTAGGGAATTTTTTTTTTGCATGGTTGGAAATACTAGCAATGTTCATGTGCATTGCAACGAATCATAATTAGAATAATACTTATTCACAAACTTGATACAAAACACTCTAATTTTGATATACATATATCACTAGAGATATATTATGTTTCAATTAGAATATATTCCTTGGGCTGTTTAGGTGAGGTCACGGAGGGATGTGGTTGGTTTTAAGATACTAATTATGGGTGTTTCTGCAAATTGGTAGGCAAGTGGGGTGTTGGTGAGAAAAGGCAACAACTTACCTCACAACAAGTTAGATGTAGATCTAATGGTCACAAACGATGGCGGACACACCATCATCACCAACTTAGTCTTACAGAGGAGTACTAGCAAGATCCGTGCATTGCACGGAACATCAAGATGCATTTTTTTATAAAAAACCTCGCTGTGATTGACCCATGCATGAGTAATCCCATGTGTAAAAACTAATGATATCCCGAGAAATAGGATATAAGGTGAAGAGGAGTGGGGCGTGGTGGTGATTGGTGGTCGACCGAGGCGGAGGCATGGGGATTGGCCGAGCCGGTTTGGCGGCCACTGTGCCAGATTTGTTCCGGAAGGCTTCCTTTCTTAATTTCCCAACAATGAGGTTGTTGGAGATAAGGATGAACAAGGGAAGGCCTTGTCTGCAAATGTGGAGAGGGGTGCGGGTATATTTTAGTTTAATTTCCATCAGTCAGATATAGATCGGACGGTCTATATTGCAAGATGGCACGCGTACCATCATCACCAACTCGGTTTTTTATAAGAGAAGAAATATAAGTATGGAGATACAAAGCGTATTATTGATACTTGTTTCAGTAAACTAGCATCTACATTCTATTCAACGCCTTAGCATGTGAGGCCTTAGCACAATGACTTCTCGAGAACAAAGGGTTTCCTGTCGCAAATAAGGAGGGGGTGACGGCGGCGCGCTTTTTGGCTTGCTCTAGTCCTAGTAGTCATACTAGGTGGTCTAAGCACGTGTAGATTTATTCTTTTTCACGTCTCGTGTTCTCCGTACTGCCACGATTTGTTGATGAATAGACGGTAAGTTATTCAAGGAGGAAACCCTTGTTGAGTGTGTTTTGTAGAGAGAGAGAGAGACAAGCAGCGTGGTGTGATATGTCTAGAGACTAAGGCAATGATAATGTGATTCTTTATGTCTATGTGTGTGGAGGATAGAGAGATACATGTACATGGGGCTTTGTGTTGTGTAACGTGGAGACACATATACATAATTAGAGAGTGAGTGTGTGAGATACACATGCGGACATGGGGAGAGATGAGGATCTAGATTAATGGGTGTTTGTGCGTGTCTGTGTGTGTTTGTGCGCGCATTTGTGTGTGAGAGGGAGTGTGTGTATGTGGAGTAGAGAGACCACTAATGATGTAAACCATGTATAAGGGAAGGGGGAATGGTGTGACATGTGTAGTAGCGGGATAGCATGGGTGCGGGCGGGGGGAGCAGACTATTTTGAGGAGACATCGATTGTGTGTGGGAGATGGGTGTGAGAGAGAGAGAGAGAGAGAGAGAGAGAGAGAGAGAGAGGAAGAGAGGGGGCGAGAGAGGGGGCGTGTGTGTACATAAATGGGGGATAGATAGGGAGACACTGTTGAGGTTGGTTGAAATTGGCCTCTGTCCGGAGACGCAAGGGAAGCGAAACATCGTGGTGTGTGATAGGGACTTCATGAGAGATCTAGAATAGATGGTGTAGAGAACAATGTGCGAGATCGAGAACGATGATACATTAGGGAGCTATGGAAAGAGTCACGACATATATGTATACAGGGAGGAGTTAGGCGGGTCCGCATGTGGGACAGATAGAAAGAGGAGAGTGGTGCACAAGGAGACAAAGTGTGTTTGTTTTGCAGTGGGGGTGGTGTGTGAGGTGAGTGCGCGAGAACCACATAACTAGGGAGATAGACATTTGGGAGCGACGTTTTGTGTGTATGGGAAAGATACACTCTACATAGTGCGTGTGCTTGGGATAGAGAGAGGCCGGGTGACCGAGCTAGAGAGTGGGGGAACAGATGTGTGCATGCCCAAGAGACAAAGTGATAGAGACCTATATTGGGGTTCGGACTTTAGAAGAGATAGGGTTGTTAATGTGCTCGTGTGTTGGTGTTTGGGGAGAGAACGAATTCTCTCGTGTGTGTGTGTGGGGCGACGAGGGGGGGGGGCTTCAAATAAAGAGTGAGGTGTCTGTATTTGAGGGACGTTAGCGTAATTGAGGTATACAGGGTCAATAGTGTGTGCACTCAAGGTTGAGCAATTTGGTTCACAGTTTGGACTATGTGATAACGATACTTTTGAACATGCGTGATATACTTTGATGTACCAGAATTACAAACCTAAGATTGGAATTTTGAATTCGACTCCATCATTAGCTTTTGTAATTCATTTAAACAGAGGTACATTTTTAAGCCGGGATTTCGTGATTTCAAATTCATCTAACAAACCTAGAGATTTACACATACGGGCATGTTCAAACTTTATAATGATCCACTTTATTCATACACATACACATTTTTGCTTTTTTCATCATATTTAGGATAAACACATTTGGAATTTCATTTGAATTGGACTATATGATGGTATTTGCTTGCAGTAGCTCAATGATCCATATTTGAATTGAATGGACAATCTAAGTTTCGAGTTGGAGACACTGATTTCCAAAACTTGCACTTTTTTTGTGTGTGCAAAACAAAAAAATTCTCTGCCATGATATCATAGTCGGCCGTACAAGAGGAGAATATAATTTCAGGCGCCAAAAGCTTTCAAACTTCCCGCTCACATCGAAATATCTCGCGCCTGAAAGTTTTGCCCTGCGATATTCCTGTTTTACCCCTGCCACATGAACGAAAAGGGCTGCTTTGGTAACTCCATTGTTTTCCCCTCTTTGCCCCCAACATTCTTCCCCAGAGCCCCTCCCCTTCCCCTCCTCGACCCCCCAACCATGGCAAGCCACCGAATCTAGTCCTCCGCCGCAGCGGTGGACCTCACACCCCGACGGATCTACCTTCCGCACCTTGGAACCCCCAACTGCCAACTTACCACTTCACCGGAGCCGCTTCAGCCGACTGGCTTGTACTAACGCCTCCAGATCTCCTTAACCGCCATCATGGTCCAACGCACCGGATCTGCTTAACCGGAGCCCTCGTCCACCACAGTGTAGGCCCTTCACTGATTCCCTCGTCCGTCCCTTCGCTGGCCCTTCAAACAAGCCCTTGTCCACCGCAACAGATTTGCCTCACCGAAATCATTGTACAACACGCGCGCCGAAGCCTTCATCCACTGCACCGGACCCGCTCCACGGACGCCATATTCAACTCCACCGGCCCTGCTTTACCGACGCCACAACCTCATCAGGTTATTTTGATCTGCACTCCATCGGTTTTTCTCTTTATCGTGCAACTGTTCACTTACCACAGATGAGCTTTATTATATGTCGACAGGTGCCGCAACCGTAGAAAGATCGGAGCCTCTTCAAATGACCATGGCGACCGCCCAAACTCAACCGCAACACGAGCACCATCATCGACGATACTTAGCTATCAAGTATTCCACCGATACCCATACGCCGCCGAGAATCGACATACTATTATCCAACGGCCGACGCCACGTTCACTTTCTTAGCATAAGCACTGCATTTTGAATTTCTTCGTGGCATCATTCAGTTTTTCATGAGACGCCGTTATTCTCGCTTTGCACCTGTAGGGCCATACTTCTGATAAAGGAACATGTTACATGTGCTAAATTACATACCAAAGGTACATATAGTTAATATGCTTTAGTTTTGTCCTAAGTATTATTGTACTTCCTAGATATCACTGCCTACTATTTTACTTCTTGCATGCTATATTTATGATAATGGTGTTGCTCTGATGCCACGTGTTGGTTCCATCAGACTGCTTCATGTTCTCTATGCTTAATTACACATCAGCAAACTAGCATGTGGTTCCGCTGGTTTTTGTTTGTTTTACCCTACGTTTTCTGATGCTAGCTATTACATCACTGCTACGAGCCTCTGTTCATTACTTTTTTGTGTGTTCTTAATCTTCTCAAGTTGCATGACTAATTTGATGCTTCTATTAATTATGGAGCTGCCAACCCAATCGAAAGCAAAAATATTTGTTCTTTGGGGCTGGCACCTCGAACAAGCATAAAAATAGAGGGAGGCAGATATATTGTCGTGTATGCACACACCCTTCTTTCATTAGTTTAGATGAACCATTGATGATCAATTCGAACCAAAGGCATGCGATTAAAATTAATTTTACCTAAATAGAGGGTGCGTAATAAACTACAACAAGTAGATTTGCAACCACCGGGATGTCGATTTATATCTTCAAAGAACATTGCAACAACAAATGAGGCTTCACAACAACATATGGTAAGCCAAAGGTGTTTTAGTACATGTGAAATGTAATGCGTGTGGGCTGCTTTCTTGGATTGTGCCCTCAACCTATAATCCTACAGAATAACAAATAGTTCAGTTGTCTGCTTTGCTGTATTGCTTGATTCGAATGCTTGTTTTTTACTTGTTACGCTTATACCGAAGTTGGTTAATATGTCGCCGGCTTCGCCGTACTATCGTAAAGAAATGCATGCCTAGTTCATTTGAGTCCTTAACTTTTCCTATAAACTTCATCGCAAGATTGTCTTCATAGTTTATATGAGGCCACACTGTTAAGTGCTTTCTCAGATTATTTCAACTGCTTAGATGCCTTGGCAACTTAAATATAGCAGTGGTACACTCCCTTTCAACTAGGGATGTCAACTGGGTCCCATTGAATCCCGATTAAAGTCCACTAGTGGTATGATAGTTCAAAAGAATTTTTGTATTTTGAGGAAAATGAACCAGGGAGCTAGCAAAAACTAACTAGATGGGATCATGGATGTCGTTTATTTGCCACTTACATCCCTAGTTTCATCTTACCATTTTAATTTCTTTTCGGCTGATGCTGCTTCGAACCATTTAAATATAGTTTGCCATGCTCGGCAGTAATTCGTATGTCGTTTACCATGTAATCTTACTGCATGGATCATGCGATAACTATCTCTTACTTTTTTCCAGCGGAAACATTTCAGGATGCCGTTCACACTAGGACACAATGTACAACCCCAGAATCTATTTGTGGAAGCAGTGCGCCATCCATGTTACCAGATGGTAGCAGTTCAGAGGCAACACCGCCGGGAGCGCCTCGAGCACAAATATTATAGTTCTTGAGGCTCTACTAGAGGCGTAAAGAGATGGTGTGGCTGCCATGAATGAGGTAATCTTGATCTTGAAGTCGAAATTATGCAATTAGCTACACGCATTATGCAAGCAACCCAAGAATTGGAGGAAGTAAGAATGTCGCATTTGAAGACCCGAGGAGGTCTCAGCTTCGCTATCTCGAAGCCTGTGGTAATCCCAGTTCTTCGTTAGATAGCAGTTGAAATCCATGTTCAAGAATTCATCCGATTAACCAGTTACCTTGCCGATGAACCCCTACTCATAGGGTCACCGAGTAGCCAATAAACCGAAAAATCGTCCGATTAATTGATTAAATGGCTGATTAACTTGCCGATTAGCCGCTTAATCCCCTACTTGCTAGCCAACCGAGCAGCTACCAGTTAACGATTTCCTCAACAATGGTTGAAATTGTCATTAGATTATTGTACTTGCATGTTGTGTCATGTCTCTGAATGGATTATGTTGTAAGACTCCCTATGTTGTCCATGTGTTGTAATGATCCGATTTTTTAGGCGAGGTAATCCTCAGTACTTGTATGATTGACATAAGGTGAACTGTTTTTCGTGTGAGCATATTGTATTGGATGAAATAACTGTTTAACTCAAAGTGTATCCAACCTACTGAATTCGAATTTCACGGCATTTCTAAATCATAACCATATATAAAGGTGGAATAAATCTTTGTTGTGGTTTTGAAGAAATAAATAACAAAACGTTGAATTATCTGTGTATATTCGTAGTCGAATAAAAATTGGATTTGGATTTAGTTGCCAGGGCCCAGGGCAAACGTGAATGCTAATTCTCCCATGTTTTGAACGAAGCGTCTAAACAGCCACTATCATTTGTGGGCTGCCCGAAGCAAGTGTTTGCGAGATGGAAATTACTGTCTACTCCTGACACTTGACATCCTTATCGACCGGATTTACACTACTGTTGATAGGGGTAGACTAGTAACTTCAATCAGACGTGACACTACGACGGCCTCGAGCCCATTCTGCATACACGATGGGTGCCAATCGTATGGGCAAGACACATTTGATTCAAGCTCGTCCGAAAGACATGTGTCTCTCCCTCCATTTCCCCATTTATCCACGGTGGGCGGAAAAACAAACTCTCCTCGTCCGAAATCGATGTAGGCTAATATTTTAAATAGGGGCAGATGTGTAACTTCCCTCAGACGTGACCCAACTGCCCTACTTGTCAGCCCCGTTATACACCGTGGGCGCCAACCGTGGGTGGCAAAACACCCTCTCCTCACCCGAAATCGTTACCGGCAAATATTTGGGAGATGCGAGATTACCGTTCTATCCCCAACCGACATGATGTCCGAAATTTTAAACGGGGGATAAGTTCGTAACTTTGCCACATTTCAGACAAGCGCGTCACAAAGTTTGAGATCCCCCTCCCCCTCCATTTCCCCATTCAGATACCGTCGGCACCACGACAACCTCCCCACTGCGGCCAGCCTCCTCCGTCCGCCACCCCATCCTCCACCTTGCCGGAGCCGCGACCCCTACCCTGGCCGTCCATCGCAAGAGATGGACGTCTCTCATCCACGGCGCCGACCAGATCCTTTCATCGCGCCGTCTCGCTTCATCGGCACTGTCGTCCACTTTGCCGTTGCCGCTCCTACGACCGCCTCATCCACGGCAACATGATTTATCCCCCAACCCGGCCGTCTGCCATCTAAAGTCTTCTTCCCCGCCGCCGACAGCCATCGCACCCGCAGCACCCTCAACGTATCAGCAGGGGCCTACACGGTGTCGCAAGAGAGGTGGTACTCTTCCATATGTGCTTAAGTTATTGATCTCACCCGGAAAATAGATCTTAAATTGTTTACTGTACTTTTCTTGTCCGTACCAAATCAGAGTGGCTAGTTGAATGCAAACAATGGTTGCGAAGTAGCTTTGTCCGGTTTGCACATTCAGATCCGCCATGTCACGGTCACTATACTCGTAAAGCTTATGGATTCCCCCCTTTATATTCACTACCATCATCATAGGTGCTTCACTGCTTCGTGTCGTGCTAGCACTGCTCCTCAAGAGCTCAACCCATCAAGGGAAACAACATGCCACTGATAATTCCAAAGCTTACGTGTTGAAATACGAATCTGATATGATGCTCATATTACTAAAACAGAACGCTTAATTGGTCACCTAATGTTCCTATATTCGCTTTCAAAAGCATGTGTGCCACCCACTAGTCCAAATTTAGTTCCACTTTCCCGATTTTACTCTTGATGCTTAGGGTTTTCCCCTTTTATCTACTCTACTATGATCTGCATAGGTGCTTTCTGTCATACTAGTATTACTCCACCCTTCAAGCTAAACAACACAACACTCAAAATTCTAAAGCTTAGTTGTTCAAATATGATTGTGATATGATACTGATATTAGTTAACAGACATATTTAATTGGTTAACTAAAGGTCCCACTTGAGTTTCCAAATGCATGTCGCGACATATGGAGAGACAGCAGTATTGCATTTCTTTGTCACTTGTTGACTGTACTTTCTTGTCCATACCAAATCTTAGTTGTTATTTCAAAGCAAATATCGGCTACTAACTACCCTTTGTGCGGTTTGCAGCTTCAGATCTGCCATCCCACTGCCACTGTCAACACTATACTCATCATGCTTACGGTTTCCCCATTTTATGATGACCACGATCAGCCTACGTGGTTCGTGTCGTAATCGCACTGCTCCACCCATCGAGCTAAACAAGCTTAGTTGTACAAATTCAAATATGATATTATGCTGATATTAGTAAAACTGAGAGATGTTTAATTGGTCAGCTAACTGTTCCTACTTTAGTTTCGAAATGCATGTGAGCCACATATGGAGAGACCAGAAGGAATAGTATTTCTCTGCGCGCCTGGATCATCATGGGTGGCTAACCGACATTGTATATAAAGACTTGTAATATCTTCAATCTGCTTTCTCTTCTGCTTCTTCTTTAAGATGATCCTCTTCTCTTGTGGTCGATTAGTCGGTCGAAGTTATTCTCCTTAGTATATTTTGAATCACATGTCAGTCGACTTGTTCTTCTTTACTATATGTTGAAGCTGTCATCTGCGAAGTATCATCACTTCGAGCTCTCATATTTTGAGTAGTAGGCCACATTATATTAATGCACACACCAAATTACAAAGCATGCATGGCACCTCTTAGAAGAATTGCGAGAGATAGCACAAAGGGGTTCTACAGGAGGAAGTGTTGGATTAGAATCACTTTTGCATTACAAAGATAATCTCACTTGTTTTTATGTTTTCATGCATGTCGTATTGAACATTATCAAAATGAATATGAGAATGGGCGCCATACGAGAGGAATATTGCGTAACAATCCAATCGCCTAACAAACTTGGCATTGTGGAGGATGGCCTATCTTATTCACCCATCAAGGTGCATGCTCTAACTTGGCAAGGTTGTATTGGTACTTTTACATATTTTGCATCCGACCTCTTGCATTACTTCTACTTTGTTACACCATCCTCTTAGTTTAAGCATCATACATGAGTATATGCCATACCTATCCATTTTCTGTACCTATTCCATGTGTCGTCATACTATGTTTTTCCAGTCAAATGTTGTTCTTTCGTAATAGATGTCCTAAAGGAAGAGGGTGATTGCAGACCCTCAAGGAGTACAAACTAGGTATTTGGAAAAGGTAGTGATACCTGTTAAATTAGATAGATCAGCAGCCACAGAAAATACAGGCCCAACTGTAACAGACTTTACCCCTATTCCAAAGTGGCCAAACCCCTATTAAAACTTCTCCGATGCCTCGGCGTCGGTAATCTATGATATCAATTCAAAATTTGAACTCCTAAATTTCTGCATGTGCCTTAACTTCTCTCTTTTATGAAAACTAATTTCAGATGAATCTCCTTGCTCAAAGGATCATAGGATCTCACGACAATACTGGGCTCTGCATTGCTCTTGTCAGTACCTCTTGCCCTTTGTCAGCATACTTACACTCATTGTTGTTTGATTATGTAGCATCACTGTAAATGTTCGCTTATTTATCCTCCCTTTGCTTGAAATTATAAGATCTATATTTACTCTTAGATAAATGTAGAATTAACACAATGGTTATGAAGTTTTTGATTGCTCATGTAAGTACCTGTTGTCATGTACTCCATCTCATATCGAATTAATTGTTGATCAATTGGATGTATTTAGAACTTAATAGTGCTAGATACATCCATTTGAGCCGACAACTAATAACAGACGGTGGTGGTATTACACATACATCGCGAGATAGTTGATTGTCTAGCATTACTCTGCATCTTACCTTCCCGCCTCCACTTTCTCCAAATTATCATATCTACATTTACACTTACCAAAATGTTGAATAAAGCCAATGCCACTGCACACGTTGATGTCTGCATTCCTCTTGTCAGTACCTTTTGCCTTGTAATGCTGTACTTAATTAATTGCTATTTGGTTATGTATCATCAGCCTGCACTTGAGCTTCATTATTCTCTATTTCTTCCAATATTATTTGATCTATATTTACTCTTTGTAAAATGTAGAATAATGGCAACGCTTATAAAGAATTTTCTTTGGGGAATTTATTGAATTATCTTTCCATCAACATGGAGAAGGGCTTTGTCCAGCCCGTGTTAACATGTAATGTAAGTTCATCCTTCTCAAGCCTTCAAACTTTGTTCTAGTATAGATTTGGATGGCATCATTTCCTCCACTGATGTTTACATCTGATTGGATGTTTGCAACAACTACCAGTTTTAAATTGTAGTTGTAAAAACATGTTCCTTATGCAGAACAGATCCATTTATTTGCTTATATAATTGTGAAACCGGTTACGTGTCTCCTTGTTTCTCTTTCAGAGTCGTATCTCTTATGCCAGGCAGAACTTTAGGAAAGATAGAGAGCCAAACCATTTGGAGGACAACAAGTTGACCCAAAGGTCCTGTCTTGATGAAGACAGTGAGTTGAACCTCCTCACCAGCAGGTGAGAGACAACCTCTGTGCAGTCGCTGCCTCAATCAGTTCGACTTCTTTAGTCTCAACTTAAAGCGGAAAGGCTTGCTTCAGCTCAGCTCCGACTTGAAGTCAAAGATGTAATGAAGATGTCAGGGGACTGCCTTGCACACTATGGTGCCATACAGCTAGGGATGAAGCATCTATCGTTGACACAACTGAGGTCTCATCAGCTTGTTCAGTTGCTTGCGGGGCCTGATCTTGCCAGGTCTAGTGCCTTCTGAAGTGCTCTCAGAGTTGTATATTCTTTCGTCGGCGCGTTTATATGCACTGGTGGCGACCTTTGATGCCCAGTGTATGTAATCCGCGGTCACGTTGCGCTTCATTATCACCGGTAGAGAACTTTGATTCCCAGTGGATGCAATATGTCGTAATTTCTTTATTGTATAGTCTAGTTCATTCTTGGTCGGCATGCTGTAATTTAGGCCGGAAGGTTCAGTGCATCTCAGTGTTGTCGGTCTTCAGGCCGGCCCGTTACTCATATGGGCCAAAACGTGGGCCTATAATCATCTTGGGCCATTCGCAGGTCTAAACCTATAGTAGTTTCCCGCCTTTAACAGGCCATGGGCAACATATTTACTGTAGTGACATTGGGCTTCCTACGGGCCGTAGAAACAATGGGCCTTCTACGGTCCGTAGAAACAATGGTCCTTCTACGGGCCGTAGAAACAATGGGCCTTCTACGGGCCGTATCATGAATGGGCCTTAGACGGGCCATATGATCGATTGGCCAAACATGGGCCAAAAACAGACCGCATTATGGTCGTAAACGGGCTAGAGTTGGAGTCGTCCGTTCATGGGCCGACCATAACGGGCCGTTGTTAATAGGCCGTATTTGATGACACTATGAAAACGGCCCAACGTATTAACAGGCCACAAACGGGCCAACTGTAACCATGGGCTGAATTTGGCCAGAAAATGGCAGTAACGGGCTGTAAGTAACCGAATGCTGGAAATGAGCCCAAGAATAAATGGGCCCTTAGAAGGCCGAAGGATAACATGGGCTGCAAACGGCCCAATGGATTAATGGGCCGTTAATGGGTATAAAGTGATACATCGCTCATTACGGGCCGCCACAACGGGCCGCTAATGGGCCAAGAGTTACAAAGGCCTCATATGGACCGAAGACGTCATGGGCCATACATGGGCCGGAACTTAAAATGGCTGGAATCATATTGACGGCCCAGATAGCGCTCTCGGGCCTAATTCGGATAGGTCGTAACGGGCCCTGGGTTAGCGGGCCGCAAATGGGCTATATGCGAACAGGCCATTAACAGGCTATCCGTGGGCCGGCCCACCACCTTTTGACCAAGTCAAACGGGCCGGCCTTGTCACTGGAATGGGCCTCTGTTCATCCATGCCACGTGTCGACGTATCATAGGCGCCTTCGGTCTAATGAGTGAATGACATCTGTCCCAACGATGAGCCGACATGTGTTTCCTCCAGCCAATGATGACTTTACACGTGGAAAATCCCCATTGGTCGGGGCTGTTAGCGGGTTATCGGATCCAAAACCGGAGCCGATAGCTTAACGGCGTTTCATTACGGTGGATGCCACATGTCGGTCATGCTTGACGAAAGCACTTCTGTGACGCACGATTTATCGTCATGGAAGTGGACACTTCCGTGATGATAATTTTGGTAATGTCATGCAACACTTCTACAACAGCACAGGTATGACTATCTTGATTCTGTCATAAAATTGTCATGGATGTACATGCATGACAAAAAACGCGACCTACTGTGACAAACACATATCATCACGGAAGCGTATTTTTTTGTAGTGCATCTTTTGACTTTTTCTTTAAATAATTTCGCATTTTCATAAGATTGGGTTCTCCACTCATCTAAAGAGCTAATATCAAATAACCTCTTTTCACCAGCAAGTTTGAAATCATAGTTGAGTTCTTTAACTGACAAAATGCTTTATGTTCTAACTCAAGAGGAAATGACAAGTTTTTCCATAAACCATTTTATAAGGAGACATACCCATAGGATTTTTATATGCTGTTCTATAAGCCCAAAGTGCATCATCTAATTTCTTAGACCAATTCTTCCTGGACCTATTGACTGTCCTTTGCAAAATTAATTTTATTTCTCTATTGCTAAGTTCAACTTGACCACTAGATTAAGGATGATAGGGTGATGCAATTCTATGGTTAACATCATACTTGGCAAGCATCTTACAGAAAGCACCATGAATAAAGAGTGAACCACCATGAGTCATTAAATATCTAGGGACACCAAACCTTGGGAAATTAACTTCCTTAAGCATTTTAATAGAGGTGTTGTGATCAGAACTACTGGTTGGAATAGCTTCTACCCATTTAGTAACATAATCAACAGCAACCAGAATGTGTGTATACCCATTTGAGGAAGGAAAAGGTCGTATGTAATCAAATCCCCAAACATCAAATGGTTCAACAACAAGTGAATAATTCATAGGCATTTCTTGACGCTTACTAATATTACCTATTCTTTGACATTCATCACAAGATAAGACGAACTTACGAGCATCCTTGAAGAGAGTAGGCCAATAAAATCCGCATGCAATACCTTATGAGCAGTTCTATCTCCAGCATGATGCCCTCCATAAGCTTCGGAGTGACATTTCCGTAGGATTTGTCCCTGTTCATGCTCAGGTACACAACGTCTAATAATACCATCTACACCTTCTTATAAAGATGTGGGTCATCTCAAAAGTAATGTCTTAAATCATAGAAGATTTTTTTCTTTTGTTGGTATGTAAAGCTAGCTGGTAAATATTTAGCAACAATGTAATTAGCATAATCAGCATATCAAGGAGTACTACGAGGAACATTTATTGCATCTAACTGCTCATCAGGAAAACTATCATCAATAGGTAGTTGGTCATCAAGAACATTTTCCAGCCTAGATAAATTATCACTCTTTGGGTTCTCAGCTCCTTTTCTATCAATGATATGTAAATCAAATTCTTGTAACAAGAGAAGCCATCAAATAAGTCTAGGTTTAGCATCTTTCTTTTCCATAAGATATTTAATAGCAGCATAGTGGTCTCAGGTGAACAGCTACTATTGAATAAACAACATAAGGTCTAAATTTATCACAAGCAAACACCACTTTGCTAAGAATTCTTTTTCAGTAATAGCATAATTTCTTTGAGCACTGTCTAGAGTTTTACTAGCATAATGAATAAAATTAAGTTTCTAATAAACTCTTTGTCCTAGAACAACACCAATAGCATAATCACTAGCATCGCACATAATTTTAAAAGGCAAGTTCCAATGAGGTGGTTGAATAATAGGTGTAGAAGGGTAATGATCTTTTCTAGTTGCTTTGTTTAATTTTCTAAAATCAATTACCATTCTATAGCCTGTAACAATTCTTTGTGGAATAAGTTCATTCTTATCATTAGGAACAACAGTAATACCTCCATTCTTAGGAACACAATGAACAAGACTTACTCATCTACTACAAGCTATAGGATAGATTATACCTGCTTCCAGAAGTTTTAAGATTTCCGTCCTTACCACTTCCTTCATCTTTGGATTTAACCGACGTTGGTGATCAACAACGGGTTTAGCATCAGGTTCCATATTAATTTTATGCTAACATAGAGTGGGCTAATGCCCTTTAAATCATCAATAGTATATCCAATAGTAGCCTGGTGCTTCCTTAGAACTTTCAATAATCTTTCTTCTTCATGTTCTGAAAGGATAGCACTAATAATAACAGGATATATCTTCTTTTCATCAACATAAGCATATTTCAAAGTGTCTGGCAATTGTTTTAGTTCAAACATAGGATCACCTTTAGGTGGAGGAGGACCTCCTAGAGTTTCAATAGGCAAGTTGCGTTTAAGTAGAGGACGTTGTGCAAAGAAATTTTTATCTATTTCATTTCTTTCATGCATATGTAAATCATTTTCATGGTCTAGCAGATATTGTTCTAAAGGATCAGTAGGTGGAACAACACTAGAAGCAAGACCAATTAATTCATCCTTACTAGGCAATTCTTTTTCATGAAGCTTTCTACTAAGCTTGGAAAAATTAAACTCATGAGAGTCATCACCAAAACTAACACCAACAGTTTGTTTCTCAAAATCTATCTTAGCATTAACGATGTTCAAGAAAGGTCTACCAAAGATAATGGGAGAAAAGTCATCTTGTGGGGAACCAAGAACAAGAAAATCAGTAGGGTATTTTATTTCCCACACAAGACTTCAACATCTCTAACAATCCTAATTGGTAATATGGTGTCTCTATTAGCATGTTTAATAGTAACATCTGGTGGGTCCGACCTATCAGCGGTGGGAACATTTTTTTCGCAAAATACAGAGGCCCTTTCGGTTGGTCCCAGATGTCAGGGGAGGAATCATTATTTTGCGCGTAAAAAGGAGGTATTTCCTTTTGTGCGGCCATGGACCCAGCTATCAGCCTCTCCACGTACAGTCCACGTCCAATGGATGTCGTTTGTTGACCATGTTGACCGCGACGAGCCTAGAGCACCAGGGCGGTGGACGACGGTGAGGCCTAGGAAGGGGACAACACGGTGTCGGGGAAGACGCGGCAGTTGTCGGGGGTTGGGTGCGACATATGCCAATGGATGGCTTATCATGGTGGGAGCGAGTAGAACGTCGCCGGCGCCCGGAAGCGGGATGATGCGTAGACACAAACGCCGCATACTTTACCAAGGTTCGGGCTCTCCTAGGAGATAACAGCCCTAGTCACCTTTCTCAGGGGTCTTCGCATGATCACTAAGGCACAAGTGAATACAAGGGTGCTCCTTGAGCTGTATGCAAGATGTAGGAGAAGGCAAGGCTAGCTCTCTCCGTCCTGTATGATCTGGTCTAGTTCTAACAGGTTGGGAACCCTTTGCATGGGCGCCCTGGGGAGGTTTATATAAGCCTACTCCCCAGGGGTACAATGGTAATCCGGCCGGGCATTGGGCCCGGCCGTCAGTCTCTTCGCCGCTTCTCGCCGATTGCTAGGCCCGCCGCTTTGGTGGGTCCCGCCGACTGATTGGAGTCTGAGGGCCGACAGGCCGTCCCCGCCGCTCTCAGGTCTTGTCGGCTGCTAATCACTCTAGCCGTGTTTCTAATGGCCTTGAGGCTTGGTCAGCGATCGTGGCTCTGAGTCCGCCGCTGGCCATCAGAGCTACACCGTGTCTTGTCTGGTTAATGGCGCGTGGGTTCCGAGGAGGGGGCGGGCCGACTCCTAGGGACCAACCTCCCTCGGGTCCAACTGGTGGGGCGGTCGCCGTCTTCTGGGCTCTCGCTGACTGGTGGGGGCCGTCGTCCTTGGGCCGTACCGACAGGCCGTCGTGGGAACAGGACTCCGCTTGCTTGTGATGATGTCAGGGATGGCGTGGAAATAGTGCTGCGCCGGGCGGAGATCTCCGCCGATACGGTGCACTGTGACCACGCTTTCCTGGAAAGCGGGAGGGGATGGGCTACACTGTAGCCATTCCCCGTCCCGTCCCCTCTGATGAGGGCATGGACTTTGTTGTTGTCGCGGGCTGACTCCTCTAGGCCGGCTTCTCTAGAAGCCGCCAGATAGGAGTCGGCTTGTCTTGACCTCGCCTCCAGGACTCGGCCGTTTATGGGCAGCCGGCTGTTCCTCCAGCCGGCCTCCAAAAGATGGCTCTTCATCTTGGCGCCTTGAGGGGCGCAGTCAGCCCCGATGTCTTGAAAGGTTCTAGGCTTGGGTTAGCCTACTGGCTGTGGCCCATTACTCCTCGGCAGAGTCCCCGGTTAGTGAGGCACCGCGGGTGATTGGTCGAGGAGCCTCAGTAGTTTCCTTCTCCCAGCATTTGAGGTAGAGCCTCGCCCGTCTTCTGCCAGGCCGACGGGTTGCAGTCGGACTCGCCCAATCTGACTTGTCCAAAATTTTCGAACGCCTTGGCGGGATCCAAGTGGCGTGCTAGCTAAGCTTCCAGGCCACCGCCCGCCTTGGGCCTGCCATGTGGCAGCGAGCGGCCGGGCCAGTCTACCCACCCACGCGCACGAGAGCGAGAACGGTGAGGGGGAAGAGGATCAGTGGCTCACGGCGAGTGCAGGGAAGCGAACGGCGAGCTCGGGGGAGAACCGGAGCGGTCGGGGCGGCGGAGGCGATCTCATCGTTGGGAGGTTGGGGACGAGCTCGGTGAGGACGTTCGGGGACTTCCGGCGGGGCGTGGCTCGGTGAGGGGTGGAGGGACGGCGGGCGGAGCTGGGCGCGGGCGTCGGCGTGGGGTGGCCGGTGGCCATGGCTACCGCAGCGGCTCGGGTTCGGGAGAGAGAGCGAAAGAGGCGAGGCATGGAGAGAGGGGAGCGGTCGAGGGGGTCTAGGGGGGCTGCGTGGCTACGTTGGAGGCGTCCAGGCGTCGGCGGCAAGCAGGAGCTGAGGCCAGCGTGCTGTGAGCTGGCGGCCACACGCTGCCCGTCCTCACGGCAAGAGGAGAACGATGATCGCCACCGGGCGGTCGGGCCGGTTGAGCTGTCAACTGAAAGCCACCGGTTGGGCGCTAGGTGGGCTGCGCCAGGTAAGGTTGCTCTGTTTTATTTTTCTGTTATGTTTTCTTTTTAAATATTCTGCCACTGTTCAAAATTCAAAACAATTTCAAAACAGTGACAAAAACCCTTTGAATAATTTATGTTGCAAAATGGACATTTCCAAATGCACATAAAATGTTTCAAAGATATTTGAAATTATATTCTAGTTATATGAATAAAACTAAAATTCAAATAGATTGATTTAAATTGAGAGTCCCAAAAATAAATCCTTAAAAATGTTCCTAAATTCTGGTTTGATATATAGCTCTTACCAAAATTCTCAAACATTGCAAAAGGACATCTTGGAAACAAAGAATGAGATTTCCAGGGTTCTTTGCCCTTCTTTTATTTAAGTTTATGAGGCTTCCACTTTCCTCAATTCCAAGTTTTAGAATTTAGACATGATGCAAGCAAGGTACAAACACTAGGCAGCACCAGAAGCTAGGGATGTGACAATCTGGCATCGCGAGAGGCCTTCCGGGTGTTTTTCCTTCTTCTTTGCTTCTATTTCTTGTGCTTCTCGGTGAGGCGCGCCAAATACTCCACTGGATGTAGTCCCCGAGTTTCGGGGCGGCTGTCGAAAGCGGTGCTGACTCGGAACTCTAATCTAACTGCCCAAGCACCAACAATTATCTGAAATTTTTGTCACAAGAATACCACAATCTTCGCATGATCGCCTTTCAACTCAAATGTCAAGGAGCTGGCTCGATGATCGCCGACTTGTCGAAGCCAGAGTAAATCCTCTTCTTTCTCTCTCAAGGGGCGCTGGCGCACTGAACTGTAGTCCCCAGATTCGGGCCGATTGCTGAGTAGTCGGGCAGATCTTCCCGCCACTATTCTTCTTTACATTGATGACTCCTTATTTCATGGGGCCTACCGGCGGACCAGGCTGTAGTCCCCGAGATTCGGGCCGACTGCTCATCGGATCTCCCCGGCGACTGTTCTTCTTTGTTGGCAACTAACACCTTGTTTTCTTCTTTCTTCCGCAGAGGCCAACGCCACCTTGTAGGAGCAGCTGGGCGAAGCCAACACTGCGCTACGCGCCAAGGAGGAGGAGTGCAGCAAGCTGGCTGAAGAGCACGACCAACTGGTCACGCATAGCTGGCGCGTAATGAAGGAGCTCCTCAAGAAGGCCCAGAGGGAGGCGGAGGACAAGGAGACCGGCCTCCTTGCCGAAGTTCAGCGGCTTAACGCTCCTCCTGGATCGGCAAGGAGGCGATGCCGATTCCCGGCTTCCACGAGATCGAGGATATAGTCGATGGTGAGCCTCCCTCATTTTCTCTCTTTGAGCTACTGGGCCTTTGAGTCGACCCGGCTTCTAGCCTTTAATTTTGTTCTTCGCTTCGCCTTGGCGGACTTCTTCCTCGGCCACTTGAAGCCGCCAACCAGGCCATCGAGGCTGATCGCGAAGGGCGGAGGGCGGACGGCGCGGAGATCGCCGCCGACGCCCCCCGAACCCTTAGCGAGCAGATCCTGAGCATCGAGGCCCGTCTTGACCGCTCACCGGATGTCAAACCCGGCTTCAACGTGTCGGTGTGCTCAGCGATTGCGCCTGTGGCCGGACATGCCGACACCGCGCACTCCCAGTCGGACTGCCGACTGGCTGGAGGTAGCGGCAGGCCGTCTTGAGGCCTGGAAGGGCTCTTCGACCTGGGATGGAGCGCGCTGGGCCTTGGTGTTCATCAAGGCGTGGTACCCTGGGCTGAGTATAGCCCAGCTAGCCACGTTTCGGCTGGAAGCCCAGGAGGAGTTGGTGGTCGTGGAAGATGATCTCGTCAAGCGCGCGTCGTCGATCGCCGAGTACACCGACACCAGCATCTTCGTCCCGGAGCGGGCTGAGAATGGAGCCGAGGCGCCGCCGGAATGGTTCGGGCTAAACCCAGAAGACGACGAGGACTCGGCGGAGGTGATCGACTCCAGCGGTAAGGAAGAAGGCGAGGCAGAAGAGGGAGACGAAGAGGAGGTGCCAGAGGTCGGAGCGGACGGCCAGCCTCAGCTCGGTCGCGCCTCCAGCAATGAGCCACGCCTGACCGAGCCAGCTGCCACCGGAGGCGATCAAGCAGAGACCGACCAGCCGGCCGCTCACTTAAGCCCAGCACCGCCAAACTCCTCCGATCCTCTGAACCCTTCTGCTGCTTCCTAGGCCACCACTTTATCTTTTACTTTGCCTTCTATCAGTCTCGATGAACTTGTTAATTTTGCACAATTCCACCCGTGGGGTGTATCTTGAACTTTGTTGAAGATTGGCCAAGGGCCTTTGCTATGTAAATATTTTTCTGAGTTCTATCTTTTCTTGCTTATTGCTATTTGGCTTTTTCCTTTGCCGCCTTCCCTTGGTTGCCGTCTTGCCGATAGCCAAACAATCGCTCTACGGACCATTCTTCGGGTCAAGTACTTATCTACTTTTGGGAAGGCAAGTACTTAGCCGTTTAGAGTTCTTTAGCAAGTTGAGTAGAAAAGCAGGCCACCCTGCTCAGCGATTCGATGGTCAGAAGGCTGGAAGCCATCTTAAACTATGCACTGCTTTGAGTCCTTAGCCATTTTTCATGTGGGCACCCTTTCTACCGTGCTCACTGCTTGCAGACGATCGCTCATGAGCTGCGACTTCCGGGCAGAGACGGCTTAAGTGCCACACATTACTTGTCCGGCTGCAAGAAGCATTTCATAGCTCCAAGCGGCAAGTCCCCGGGCCGACTAGTTGAACCCGGTGCCAAGCGGCATAACAAAAAATGACATACTCATAGGCATAATTCTTATCATATAGATAAAAGAGGGCAGTCCCGGAGCTCTTCTCTGCGGATCCAGAGTCTTCGTACTTTAATATAAAAGGTAGCGTGGTACATACTTCATTAACTGTAAAATCTTTGGAGGAGATTTGCATTCCATGGCCGCTTCGTCTCCCTGCCGGAGTCGTCCCTCTTGCGCGCTCGAGGCTTCTGAGCGTCGATCACGTAGTATCGTTGCCTAGCACTTTGCTGATGATGAAGGGGCCTTCCCAAGGCGCTGAGAGCTTGTGCTGGCCGGCTGTTCGCTGGATCAGCCGGAGCACAAGGTCTTCTTCTTGGAAAGATCTCGGCTTGACCTTCCGGTTGTGGTATCGACGTAGGCTCTGCTGGTACATGCTGGACCGGCTGAGTGCCAACAGCCAGCCCTCTTCCAGCAGATCAATGTTGTCTTGACGTGCTTCTTCTGCCTCCTCTTCGGTGTACATGGTGACTCGAGGGAATTCGAATTCTATGTCCTTTGGGATGACAGCTTCGGCACCGTAGACGAGGAGGAAAGGTGTGAAGCCGGTTGACTTGTTTGGGGTTGTGCGCAAGCTCCATAGGATGGTCGATAGCCTGTCGAGCCAACAAATTATCCGAACATTCCGTGAGGCTCGACCGGTCGAGGCTTGATGCCGACAAGATGAGGCCGCTTTGCTCGTTCCACTTGGTCATTTGATCATGGATGGGCAACGAGCGCTAGAGTCCGGTCGGATGCCTGCGTCAGCGAAAACCGCCAAGGCGCCTTTGGCAAAGTTTGTGCCATTGTCGGTGATGATGTTTTGTGTTATGCCGTATCGGATTGTGATGTCAGAGATGAAAGTCATAGCAGTCGGACCGTTCAGCTTCTTGATTGGTTTGGCTTCTATCCACTTGTTGAACTTGTCCACCGCCACAAGCAGATGAGTCATGCCGCCTCGCGCCGTCTTGAATGGTCCCACCATGTCCAGACCCCAGACAGCAAAGGGCCAGGCGATGGGAATAGAGTGCAGAAGCCGGCTGATGTGGCTTGGAACGGAACTTCTTGCAGCCTTTGCTTTTTGGACCAAGTCCTTGGCGTCTTCTAGAGCAAATGCGTAAGAAACCATGGCGGAAAGCTTTGGCGACAAGTTCTCTTGAAGCCGCATGGTGGCCACACTCGCCTTGAGGGATGTCTTTGAGAATTGCTCGGCCTTGCTCCAGCTCCACGCAGCGCTGGTAGACACCAGTGACACTACGCCTCACAAGATCTCTGTTGACTATGGTGTATGCTGCTGCCCGGTGTTGCACTTGCTGGGTCGAGATCTCATCAGACGGCAGCTCTTTGTTCACCAGGAAATTGAGGATGGGCTGGGCCCAAGAAGGTCTTTGCGACCTGCGATCGTCAGGACTGCAACTTGGGCGAGGGCGGTTGGGCCGGAGGCGGCGGGTTGGAGTTGACAACCGCTTGTCGGGTCGATGAAGTCCCTCGCCGATTAGTGCGGTCCCGGCCGAACTCTAAAATCTCCGGGCTGGTCGCCGATCCCCGGCCTCTGAAGTCCCCGGCCCGGGTGCGACTGCCGCGGCCCCCAGGCCGCCTTCCAGAATTCTTGTGCCGGCTGCTGGAGCTCTCAAGTCGGATCCAACTGCTTCAGGAGGAGCCGGCACGAAGATAGAATCCGACTCCGCGATGGCTTGACAGACGGCTTGAGGAGGTGTTGAAGGGCGACGCCGGTTGGTATTGCTTGACGGGTGGAGCCGATTCTTGCCAAGGCGTCTGCTTGCTCGTTTTCGTTTCTTGGCACATGGAGAAACGCGCACCCTTCAAAATATCCACCGAGTTGATGTACGAGGAAGCGGTAGCTTGCCATGTTTGCATCTTTGGCGTCCCAGTCACCTGACATCTGCTGGGCCACCAAATCAGAGTCACCATAGCACAGGACCCGGAGAATGCTGAGCTCTTTGGCAAGCCGGAGCCCGTGAAGGAGTGCCTCATATTTGGCGACGTTGTTGAAGGCGGCAAAATGTATTTGCAGCACATATTTGAGCTTGTCGCCTTTGGGAGAGGTGAGGACGATGCCGGCTCCCAAGCCGGTGCGCATCTTGGAACCATCAAAATGCATCCGCCAATGGGTGGAGTCGGGCCAAGCGGCAGTATCGGGTCTCGGCCCACGGACGAGGAAGTCGGCCAGCGCTTGTGACTTGATGGCGGTCGAGGCTGGTAGTTGATGGTGTAGGGGCCAAATCTATGGCCCATTTGGCCACTCGACCCGAAGCATCTCAGCCTTCCAATGATCTCGGCGGTGGAGCTGTGCGGACCCACGATGATTGGGTGCTCTTGAAAATACGGCTTCAATTTCTTGGCGACAAAGTGCACGCCGTAGCACATCTTCCGGGTAGTGTGGGTAGTTTTTCTTGGAGGCCGACAAGACTTCACTCAAATAATACACCGGTCTCTCGGATCGGTAGTGCCTTGCCTTCCTCCTTGCGCTCTACCACAATGACTGTGCTGACCTCTCGGCTGGTGGCGGCGATGTAGAGGAGCATGGGCTCCTTAGGAGTCGGAGCCGCCAGGACAGGTGGAGTAGTCAACATCTTCTTGAGCTGGAGAAAAGCTTCGTCTGCCTTGTCGTTCCACTCGAAAAAGGTGGTCTTCTTCATAAGCTTGTACAGGGGAAGAGCCTTCTCGCCCAGCCGACTGATGAATCGGCTGATGGATGCCAAACAGCCGATGAACTTCTGCATGTCTAGCAGTCGGGTGGGTACTTCCATCCTCTCGGTGGCCTTGATCTTCACAGAGTTGCACTCTATGCCACGTTCTGAGTCGAGGACTCCCAGAAGCTGGCCGGTCGGTAATTCAAGATGCATTTCTTCTGGGTTGAGCTTGATTTGAAATCAGCGCAAGTTCTCAAAGGTCTCCTTGAGGTCTTCTAGCAGCGTTCCACGCTTCTCCGCTCTTCACCACCACATCGCCCACGTAAACGCATGCGTTCGCCGAGTTGCTTGAGGAGGCACTTCGCATGCAACGTTGAAACGTGGCGCCGCATTCCTCAAGCGAGCGTCATGGTCAAGCAGCGTAAGGCTCCAAATGGTGTGATGAAGGCGGTCTTCAGTCTGTCGGCCGGGCTCAGCTTGATCTGGTGATATCCTGAATATGCATCCAAGAAACTCAACAGCTCGCATCCGGCTGTGGAGTCTATCACTTGTTTAATTCTCGGCAAAGTGAACGTGTCCTTGGGGCATGCTTTTTTGAGGCTGGTGTAATCAATACACATACGCCACTGCTTGTTTTTCTTCAGCACAAGGACTGGTTTGGCCAGCCACTCGGGAAAGAACACTTCCATGATGAAGCCGGCTGCCAGCAGCCGGGCTATCTCTTCTCCAACGACTCTTCTCTTCTCTTCTTATAGGCGGCGCAAGGGCTGCCTGACTGGCTTGGCATCAGACCGGACATGTAACTTGTGCTCGGTGTAATCCATCGGAACACCCGGCATGTCTTTGTGGGACCATGCAAAGATGTCCCAATTCTCACGCAGGAATTCGACGAGCTCGCCTTCCTATTTGTCCCGAGGTTTGCACCTACGACAACGTACCTCTCCGGGTGCTCCGGGTCCAAGGGTATCTTCTTTGTCTCTTTGTCTGGCTTGAACGAGCCTTCAGCTTCCGACTCCTTGGGATCGGGCGACATCTCCGGCTTCTTGCATGCCATCGCCACAACCCGGTCAAGGAGCCTCTTCTCAGCTGCGATCATGAGGGACTCGGCCAACCGACAGCTCTCAGCTGCGCAGGCGGATGACTTCTTGTAGTCGCCGGCTACGGTTAGAATTCCCTTGGAAGTCGGCATCTTCATCTTCAGCTAAGCATAGTGGGGGACCGCCATGAACTTGGCGAGGCAGACTGACAAAGTAGTGCATGGTATGGGCTCTCAAGGTCCACCACCTCAAACCAGTATCTGGCTCTCGCCGAAGTGATCCTTGTCTCCAAAGAGGACGTCTATCCGGATCTTGCCGATTGGTGAGCAGGAAAGGCTAGGAACTATGCCATGAAATACAGTCCGCTGGATCAAGCTGCCTTTGTTTGATTCCTAACTTCTCCATGGTATCCTTATACAGGATGTTGATGCTGCTGCCGCCATCTATCAGGACTCGGGAGAAACGAGCAGCTCGCCTATCTGTGGCAAAGGTGGCATCCAAAACCAGGGCATAGGAGCCGGGATTGGGCATCACTTTCGGGTGATCGGCTCTACTCCAGCTGATGGGCTTCTCGGACCAATGCATGAACTCCGGGGTCTCTGATGCTACCGCATTCACTTCTTGCCATTGCTGCCGTCTGCTGCATCGGTCGTCGGCCATGCTGGTGAACACGACATAAGCACCATGCTCTTCTGGATACTCGTCTTGTGTGGCTCCGACTGGTCTGACCGCCAGCTACTGGGGCGGAGGGGGAGGCGGCTGCCCAGCAGGCCGGGGAGGCAAGAGGCCGTCTCCCTTGGCGATCCTGGTGAGCCAATGGCACTTCCGAGTAGTGCGGTTGGACGGCTTAGCACCACTATGGAATTTGCAGGGTGCATCCAGAGTCTGCTCATATGAGAAAGTCGGCTGACCAATTGGGCTTGCCGCCCTTCTAGCGTTTGGACGGAGGCTGCCCTTCCGGCTGCTGGTCTTCGACTGTCGCCACCTGCCGGCTGGTGGAAGCCGGCTGCGTAGCCTTGCGCTTGGGGTCATTCTATTGTTGACACCGACTGGTGTCGCCAGCTGGGGTTCGAGGAGCCCGAGGGGCTACTTTGCCAGACACGTCAACTTGGATCTCTGCCTTCATGGAGGAGTCGGCCGTGGCATATTTGTCTGCTATGATCAGCAGCTAGTCGAGGGTCGCCGGCTCGTCGCAGAGGAGTCGGTGCTTGAGGAGGGTGCCTTCTCGGCTCCCGGCGATGAAGTACTCGATGGCCTGCACCTCGCGTGCCTTTCGCCATAAGAGATTCTGGAGCTTCGGCCCAAGACGTGAGGTAGTCGCGAGTCGACTCGTTGGGGCCTTGCACGCACAAGGAGAACCCAGCGGTGCTTAGGCGGCCACTTATGCGTCTTTGGTGAAGTTGCGACGAAGGCGTCGGTGAAGTCGACCCAGCTGTTGATCTTTGCGGGGCTTTAAACTGTTCAGCCATGTCCGGCGTGCCTTGGATCATGAGCGTAACGTATTTCACAAACAGCGCTTTGTTGCCGTTGCTATCTTGTGGCGGTACGTGGGGTAGTCGACCAGCTAGTCCTCCGGCTTCACGGAGCTGGTGTATTTGGGCGTGTCTCTTGGGAGTGTGAACCCTTTGGGAAAGGGCTCGTCTCGAAAGCGGGGGGCGAAACAAGGCGGACCAAACTCTTCTTCTTCTTCCAGCGCCAGGGATCGGTGAAGACGGTCGATCCGGTGGCGGGCATCATTCTCTCCGACTCCCTCTCGGCGGCCAAGGCGGTCGCCGAGTGTCGGGTGATCAACAGGCGGCGGGGAAACGCGCCTTTCCCCTCGAGGAGGAGGCGACAGTCATCCGTCGCTCCACCGCTCTTAAGCGGCCGTCTTGGTCGCGCTCTATGGTGACACGGTCCGACTGCGGCTGGCACGGCTCCTTGTCTCTTCTTCCGGACACCACCGGTGGCGTCCGAGATGTCGCGCCCGATCTCGGCGGGGAGGCAGATTGTCGTTTTGCGGTGTGTGGCGCTCGGTCTGCTAGCGTCACAGGTCGCTGCTTTCTAAGCCGCGTCGAGAGCCGGCGGCAGCGCTCCGCCATCTGGCGACGCTCTTCGCCCTCGAACTTGTCCAGCTCTTCTGCTGCCACCTGGGCAGCTCAGATATTTTCCGCGGGCGTGGCGTAGACGGGGCGGTCTGCCCCGAACAGGCTGGCGATGGCCAACGCCGCGTTGTTGGACTGTGCCAAGGCGGCTGGGCCCAGCGGGAGCCAGCGTGCCGCCCACAACGCGGTCCATCTCGCGCTGGTAGGCTTCGGCGGCATCTCATGCTAGCTAGCCTCTTGGCGCCCTCGGCAATTTGGATGCGGCGTGCTTCCAGCATCTCGGCGTCGGCGTCTTCTGGGATGGGCGCCGTCAGGTCTTGCAGTGCCTTGTCGAGCGGGTCGCGAGCACCTCCGCCGGAGTGCTCGCCGTGACCGATGACAAGCACCTCCGTGACGGTGCTTCCGCCGCTCTCCGCGCGAGGGAGTGGCTCGTCAGTGAACCACCATGTTGGTGAGGGGAACGCGTCAAGGACGCAGATGTCGAGTCAACCAACATAGGGTTGGTGGAGCCTCTGAGACTCTAGGTCCACAGCTGGCTCGGCTGGTGATGTGGAGCTGATCGAGGAGGCCCGCGAGGCGGCTCTCGGGGCCTTCTGTGCCCGCGTCGGACGCGGGCTCGTCGGAGAGGTGGACCTCACCAATGAGATTAGCGAGGCAACTTGTCGCGGAGGCGACTTCCGCACCATGCACAAGCGTCGGCGCCAGAACTCCGTCTGGCGTGCAGTGCTGGCTTCGCTAGGAAGGAAAAGGGTTCCCGTACAGAACAGGTCTCCGGACGATGGTGCACCTTCCCTCACGGTGGGCGCCAAATGTTGGGGGTTGGGTGCGACATATGCCAATGGATGGCTTATCATGGTGGGAGTGAGTAGAACATCGCCCGGTGCAGGAAGGTGATGAGGCGTGAACACAAACGCCGGCGTACTTTACCCGTGTTCGGGCTCTCCTAGGAGATAACACCCTAGTCACCTGCTGGGGTCTCCGCATGATCACTAAGGCACAAGTGAATACAAGGGTGCTCCTTGAGCTGTATGCAAGAGGTAGGAGAAGGCAAGGCTAGCTCTCTCCTTCCTCTATGATCTGGTCTAGTTCTAACAGGTTGGGAACCTTTTGCATGGGCGCCCTGGGGGGTTTATATAAGCCTACTCCCCAGGAGTACAATGGTAATCCGGCCGGGCATTGGGCCCGGCCATCAGTCTCTTCGGCCGGCCGCCTGGTGGGTCCTGCCACCTGGTTGGGTACGGGGCCGACAGGCCGTCCCCGCCGCTCTCGGGTCTTGTTGGCTGCTAATCACTATAGCCGTGTTTCTAATGACGCAGGCTTTGTCAGGGGGTCGTTGCTACAGGTCCGCCACCTGGCGGGTGATTACTGTAGCCACACCGTGTCTCGTCTGGTTCATGGCGCGTGGGTTCCGAGGAGGGGGCGGGCCAACTCCAAGGGGCCGACCTCCCTCGGGTCCGACTGGTGGGACGGTCGCCTTCTTCTGGGCTCTCGTTGACTGGTGGGGCCCACCGTCCTTGGGCCGTACCGACAGGCCGTCGTGGGAACAGGACTCGCCTTGTGATGATGTAAGGATGGGCGTGTATGATCTTTCTTGGCGCCGGGCGGAGATCTCCGCCGGCACGGTGCTGCTTGTGACCACGCATGCTGGAAAGGGGAGGGATGGGCTACTGCAGAGCCATTCCCGTCCGTCCCCTCTGATGAGGGAATGGACTTTGTTGTTGTCGCGGGCCGACTCCTCGGGGTCGGCTTCTCTAGAAGCCGCCAGATATGAGTCAGCTTGTCTTGACCTCGCCTCCAGGTCTCGGCCGTTTATGGGCAGCCGGCTGTTCCTCTAGCCGGCCTCCAGAAGACGGCTCTTCATCTTGGCGTCTTGAGGGGCGCAGTCAGCCCCGATGTCTTGAAAGTTTCCGGGCTTCGGGTTAGCCTACCTGTGGCCCATTACTCCGACAGCAGTGGATGCCCACGCGGAGGGGAATACGTGGGTTGACTGCTTCGGCTGCGGTGTGAGGCTTCCCATCGCTGGAGTATACTAGGAGGTGTGGGTGAGTATAGAGGGATGGCATGGCCGGTGGTGGCAACCTGGACCACGGGAGGCAGGAAGCGGCTGACACGCCCGGACGCTTGTTTGGGCGGGAGCAAGAAGACCAAAGGTTGAAGAAGCCCTCTGGCCATTGGATGGACATCGTCGGTCACTAGAGCTAGAATCGTTCATATTGACTAAGTTGACAAAGCCCTCCGTCCCGTCAACTTAGTAGGCCCACAAGTCAGCCTCCCACTATGGTGGGTCCCAGCTAGCAGGGGAGTATTCATTTTTGTGTGCGTAATAACGAGGCACTTCCTTGCGTGCGAAGATATAGCTGGTGGGTCCTACACATCGATTGGGGGAGCGTTTTTTCGCGAAATCTGAGGCCCTTGGTGGGTCCCGGTATCGGTGGAGGAATCATTATTTTTGCGCATAATAAGGAGACATTTCCTTGCGTGTGGCCGTGGACCCAGGTATCGGCCTCTCCACGTCTGATCCACTTAAGATGCATGTCATTCGTTGACCACGTTGACCACGCCACGCCGAGAGCATCGTGGTGGTGGACGATCACGAGGCCTAGGAAGGGAGCGACATCGGGCGAGGGAAGACTTCGGCGGTTGTTTCCCACGCGAGGGGAGTACGAGGGTTTCTTGGGTTCGCCCCGTCATCAGAGAATAACAGGAGGTGTGGGTGAGTAGAGGGATGGCTAGGCCAGCGATGGGAGTACGATGGGGCGGTGAGGCCTACGCAGGAGCATAGCCGGCCGCGGGAGGAGGGAGCAGGCAGTCCTGCCGGCGCTTGTTTGAGCGGCTAGAGCAGGAAGAGGAGAGATTGAAGAAGCGCGACGGTCGTTGGATGGACATCCAACAGTCACTGCTCTCGTGTGTTGACTAAGTTGACACGGAGTTGCGTGTGCGTCAACCTTTTTTTCTGGAAAGCATCTGCGTCAACCTGTAGTAGGCGCACAAGTCAGCCTCAAATCTGTGGAAAACAACATACAGCCCATCTGTCATTATTTCTAATAATTTACAGCCCATTTGCAAATTCTTAAGAATTTTTTTGGAGCACATCTTCTTTTTGTTAGCATTACACCCCATATTGTGGCCACGGTTAAAATTTATAATAAATTTTGCATATTTCGCTGCGGTCAACTGTTTTTAATCCCGAAATATCGAGTCACATTCAAAATATTTCGAAAAATAATTATATAAATACAAAATCCAAATAATTGTCCACGCATAAAAATCAATTGAATTTAAAATCTTGGAATGAAAAAAAAATTGAAACTAATTCCCGGTTTGATGTGTTTTAAAAATGTACATCCCATTTCTGGGCAAACCGAATGAAACTCTCCTCGTCTTGAAAGATTTGCATTACTTGAGGCTGATAAAGCAAGTAGGCCTTGTTTGGGTATTTCTTTAAAAAAATAGAATTGGGCTAGCCATTTTCAGCAAGAAAAAACACAACTGGGCTCAAGATGTGGTAAACATAAATAAAACCACAGCTAGACGGGCCACTGACCCCCATACGCCCATTGTTACCCTGATCCGTCGCTAAAACTAGTATAAATAACAACTGCTTGTTCCTCAAAAAAAGTAAATAACAACGGCGCGACCTGCTGGGTTCCTGGTGTCAGCCGCTCATTGTGTAATTCTCTCATTTACTAACTATGTTGACAATGGCGTGAGCCCCAGATGTCCAACCATTAGGAGGAACCATTTTTTTGGGCTTGTAATAACGAGGCACTTGCTTGCGTACTGCCATGACGCTGGTGGGTCCCTATGGTCATCGTCTCAACGTACAGTCATCTCCTTGTTCCTCTCGGTTGTTCACGATGTTGACAACGCAAGAGGGCGGCGCACCGTGCACGGCGAGCGAACCAAGGCCGAGGACGACGGCGAGGCCTCAAACGGAAAGAACAGGAGCCGTGGAAGATGCGTCGGTCCGGTCGGAGGCAGAGGGGAGTACGAGGGTTCACCACAAGAAATATGTCAACTTATGACCACCACTATTGGTCACTGAAAGGTCACAAATTTCCATTTATGACCTTTGTGACCAAAACAGAAAGGTCAAAAGCTGGGCGTCGTAAAGCCCGACTATAGCGACCTTTCTTACGGAATGGTCAAAGACATTTACGACCAAAATATTACTACTTTGTGGCGTTTTGGTCACTAGCAACCTCCCTGTGCCACGTAGGCATCCAGCGTGGCAAGCTGATGTGGCACAAGATTCAGCCGGGTCCAATTCGATTTTCTACATGGGCCGAGCCCAACAATTCGGCCTTTTCAATATATATTTATTTACATTAATTTTCACTAGCTACATGGGCCTGGCCCAACAATTTGGCCTTTTATTTTCTAGGGCATGGCCTTTTGCAAATCATTTCAATAAGCCTATTTTTCTGATTTTGAAATGCACAATTTTTGATCCGCTATAGTTTGGGTCGCAGCCTTTTTAGAGCCCATTTTGTCTATTTAGTTCACAGATTTAAATTTACACACTTGAACAGCAAAAAATCAATAAATATCTCAATTAACTGATAAAAACCAGAAATAATCCAGACAAATACACATACACACTGGAACATACACGTCTACATGTCCAACAAATGCACATACAATCAAAAACAGAGATACACCAGCACTACTGATGTTGTTCATCTTCAAGCAACTGAAACAAGTGTATATACAGGTGCGGGTGCGTGTGCGTGTTGAAATTTGGCAACTGGAGAATAACAGGGCGTGTGGGGGAATAGAGGAGGGACTGGCCAGCGTTGGAGAATGCGGTAGAGGCGGGCGGAGGCGCAGAAACCATGGAGGCCTTGACGAAGCGGAGCCGGACGGGTGGTTTGGTTTGGGCATTTGGAGGAAGAAGACAAGAGATAGAAGATACACGACAGATGCTGGATGTCAATCCAACGGCTGGTAGGCAGAGTCGTTTGTTGACTAGCTAGTAAGTCGACCCCAACATGGATAGGCTATTTACTCATGGGGCCCAAATGTCAGAATCCAATCTGTCACGGTCATGCATCCTTTCCTATGGAAACGTATAGCCCATTTGGTGTGCTAGTTTAAAATAAGATTGTCGGTCTTTGGTGGGCGCTAATCACTTGGCTTTCAGAATGCACATGCTGAGCTCAAGCAACCAGCGAGTGATGTTATTTCCCTTGGTTGGGATTTTTTACAATATTTCACTCTAAATTAAACATATGGCAAGCCATTTGCCTTGTTTCAAAGAAAATATGACAGTCACAGTCGAGTTGAAAATGGCAAGAACATCTAACTTCAGCTTACAAACTATACAAAAGCACGAGGGTTAATTGTTCATCAGGTTTAGACAAAACCCAGGTTGAAAAGGGCAACAACATCTAACTCTAGCATTGTTTTCGGCGATCCACAAATCAAATGGATCGGTCAGGTCCATAGAATGAACATCCCGGCTCGTAAAATTTACTGGATTATGACCACAATATGTTGTAAATAGAAGCCTGACACGTTCAGAAGCTCTTTTGCCCACATGAAATTCCTTTTTTTGCTCTTTGACATACCCATCCGTCAAAACCATGCTGGTGATAAACTTAAGCCTGATGGACAATAGTAACCTCGCATTCAGCAGGAAGAATGTGACAAATCTAGTGCGCTCACGGATTTGAGCAGAGTAACGAATGATGAGCCTAGTTGTAGTGCGAGTGAAGAAGAAGGGGAGCTAGGGTTTTTCTGTAGTAGTGAGCAAGAAGGGGAGCTGGGGTTTTCTTTAGGAGTGTGGTGAGGAATTTGGGGGTACGAGTGGAGCGAGCTGACGTGAGGTGGGTGGGAGTGAGGAGGAAGAAGGGCACCCAGGTTTTTTTGGGGGGTGGGGGGCGGTGTCTTTGGGTGTGGGTGGCGCTGAATTGATTTTATTATTTACTAAGGAGGATGGGCTGTTTTGTCTTGGGCCCAGAGAAACAATTACTACTAGTATAGTGGAGACACTCTACAGCTACCAAGAAAAACAATTACTACTAGTACAGTGGATACACTACCGCTTCTGGTTCCTAATAGGTCATCAAAACGTCTCCCTCTACTGAATGCCGTTTTACTTTTGTTCACCGACATGCGGGCCATGCAGCGCCCAAATGCCATCCACCAAATTAGAAGGCGGTATGTGGCGGAGAGTCACCCCGGTCGTAGCGCCAGCGATAACGAGCCGTCGTATCACAAAACTCAACCTCCCCGCATTATTAGTTTGATGGAAGAAGCAACCATCATTTCACTCTTCGCTGAATCCTTCTCCCTCAACATCTTCAAGAAATCCAACACTGGCATCTTCCACTGTTGTTCTCTCCCAACGAAGGGAAGGTAAGCGGATCCGTGATGTTTGTCGGCGTTCTGGGAACGGGGGTCCCCAGACTTGCCTGCCTACGGCCTGGAGCGTGGCTCAAGTGGGGGCCCAGTGTGGCCCAGCTTCATCACCACAAGCCCAAGACCCTCGCGAGGGGCCAAGCCTCGTGGGGCGGACGACAGGAACCTCCCTCAGGTGCAGCCTCGTCAGGCAGGCTCATGAGGAGGCCGAGAGATCAAGGCACGGTACCTCGCGAGGCTGCCCAGTGACGCAAGCCATGACGATCGAGGACCAGGCGGGCGCCAGGCGGGCGCCAGCCTGCGCAGTGTCCTTCTTTCCCTTTCGGTGCAAAGGGGGCAAGCCCAGGCCAAGGCATCAAGCAAAGGTTACCGTTTCGGTGCAACAATACCAAGACCAGCAGAACGGCAGGATGGAGGTCATCGTGGAGCCCAGGACGGCGTCACCACCAGAGCCTTTGGCGTCGAAGACCAACTTTAGTCGGGATAAGTGTACCAGATGTTCCCCTTCAAAATTGCCAATTGTTGGTGCCCTTCCCGCTCATTATTTGGGAAGAGGCCCCGGGCCTCCCTCTATAAATAGGACTAGCCACCACAAAGACAAGAGGTCGAACACCACAGACAGAGAGAGAGAGAGAGAAGCGACTGAACTCGCCCAAGCAGTTCATCGCACCCGCTCAAGAACAGCCCCTCGTGAGGCTGTTCTTCCTTGTATCTTGTTCTTCGTCGGCCCAGAGGCAATCCACCACACCACACACTGGAGTAGGGTATTACACCACCACGGTGGCCCGAACCAGTATAAACCCCGTGTCTCTTGCGTTGTTCATTGTTCCTAGTTTAGATCCCTCGCAAACCATTCACGCGTGAGCTGGTAGGGGAAAGATCTCCGCGCGCACCCCAGTGTTCGAACCTCAAGGTCTCGCGGAACCGAAATCGACATTTGGCGCGCCCGGTAGGGTGCGCCGAATCTTCCCTCCGCTGGTCGCGTCTGCTTCTACGCGCAACCATGGCTGGCCGCTAAGCCAGCGCTTAAGCGTCGGGTTGCTCTCGCCACCCGCGTCGCCCAGACGGCGCCCGTCGGTGGACGCCCCCGTCGTTCACTGTCGCCTGCCGCCAACGCCGACACCTGCCCGGTGGGGAATGAGCAGCGGGCCTCTCCCCTGCATCCTCCGGTGCGACATGATGGCTGCGCCGCCCCCTCGTCGCCGACTCCGCCCGGATCATCGACTCGCGCCCGTCGCGCCCCCACAGAAGCGCCGCCCACTCCAACAACCGACGATGATGCCGGGACCAGGGGGCTCTGAGCCCAAGTTCAAGCCCGAGATGCCGCCGCGTTACAATGGCACGTCAGACCCGCTGGTTTTCCTACTGGCATACGAGGAGATCGTCCTCAAGGTTGGGGAAGGCGATGTGAGGGTGATAATGGCCAACGTTCCCCATGGCCCTCACCGGCGCCCCGCATGTGACTCCTCCACCTACCGACGGCTTACAGGACCTCCTCGAGGAGCTGCGCAACCTCTTCGTCACCCGCTACGCCGCGCCGGCACCCCAGGTCGTCGCAGCTCTCCTGGGCGGCTCGCAGGCGCCGCCCGTGAGCCGCCACGTCAAGCCATTCACCTGCCAGATCGGTGTCGCCTCTAAGCGCCAGGGGGTCCCCCGGGTTGGGTGGTGCCCGAGGCCGATCCGACCTTCAACTCGGACGATCACCCCTCCAACCCTGCCGGATCGGGTGCGCTCCCGATGCTGTGCACCCCCACCATCTGTGAAGTGGCTATCACCAGGACCCTCATTGACGGCGGAGCTGGCCTTAACCTGCTCTCCTTGGAGGCCTTCAACCTCCTCCATGTGCCACCAGAGCGGCTCCAGCCCAGCAGGCCTTTTTCGGGAGTCGTAGCCGGTTCCACCGCCTCCACAGGGCAAATTCGCCTCCGTGACCTTTCGCACACGCGATAACTTCCGTGACAGAGCTAATCGATTGACATCGCCCCCATCGGCCTCCCTTACAATGCCATCCTCGGCTACCCGGCCTTGGCCCGGTTCATGGCGGCAACTCACTCGGCGTACAACCTCATGAAGATGCCCGGGAGCAGCGGCGTCCTTACCGTGTCAGGGAGCATCGGGGAGGCAGTGCAGGCGCTCAAGCTTGTTTTCAAGGCGAGGATGTTCTTCCCGTGTCAGGGAGCAGCGGCGTCCTTACCGTGTCAGGGAGCATCGGGGTGTCAGGGATGTACTGTTCTTCGTCAGCCCCAGAGGCAATCCACCACACCACACACTGGAGTAGGGTATTACACCACCACGGTGGTCTGAACCAAAGATATAACCCCGTGTCTCTTGCTTTGTTCATCGTTCCTAGTTTAGATCCCTCGCAAACCATTCACGCGTGAGCTGGTAGGGGAAAGATCTCCGCGCTCACCCCAGTGTTCGAACCTCAAGGGTCTGCCGGAACCCGAAATCCGACAATGTTGGTATATTTTTGTTCAGAGAAAAAAAAGAACTTTTGCGAAGCAATAGCCGATCCTCACTCTCTGTTTTGTTTCATTTTCATTGCGATTGTGTTTTCCATTTAGTGGTCTCCTAGTATTCATCAGTTTCATGATGGACCAAGGAGAACCAGGCAAAGATCTGCCGATATTGGAGTAGACGCGGGAGGCCAATATTGGGCTCCTACTTCTATCAAAAAAAATCATGACAGAAAATGGGCTTTTCGCCCTGGGCCGGCCGGAGACGCAGCTGCATGACATTCTTTGGGCCGTCCATGACGGAAAAAACCGTGGTAGAAGCGAGGGCGAGGAAAATTTCGGGGAGTTGCCGGTTACGGTGGGAGGTCGGGGCCCGAGCGATGCGCTGCTTTCTCGTGACACGCAAGTGCGTAGGCGTTGGCTCTAATCAACCCGAGCGATTGCACTGCAGTGCTACGCGTTCTCGAACCAGAGCGATCGATCAATGGCTGTTAATCGAACCCGATCGAAGCGATTCGCCGCCATCTGCTGCTAATCAAGCCCGATCGATTGGATGAACAGTGAGCGTTGCGGGGGGAGTTGGATGAACAGTGAGCGGTGGCATTGCCTCTGGATGAACAGGACCCCGTGGTGTGGAGGGCTGGATGAACAGTAGACGGTGGAGGGGTGGCCGTGGAGGGGTGGTTGAACAGGACCCCGTGGTGTGGAGGGCTGGATGAATAGTAGACGGTGGAGGGTGCCCGTGGAGGGGTGGTTGAACAGTAGCCGGTGGAGTAGCGCACGGTGGAGGCTGGATGAACGAGAGCCCGTGGAGGCTAGCGGAGGTCGACGGTGGAGATGAACAGTATCCGTGGAGCCCTATGGTTTTGCGGTACGCCACACCCTCGCGATGAACAGGACTCTGCTTTGACCGTGAGGAGGTCCATTTTCGTTCGTTTTGCGGTACGCCACACCCCTCCCGATCAACAGGACCCCCGTTTCGACCGTAGGAGGTCCGATTCCTCCGTTTTGCGGTACGCCACACCCCTTCCGATCAACAGGACCCCCCGTTTTGACCGTAGGAGGTCCGTTTCCTCCATTTTGCGGTACGCAACACCCCTCCCGATCAACAGGACCCCGTTCCGAACGTAGGAGGTTCGTTTCCTCCGTTGTGCGGTACGAGAGGCCTCATTTCCATTGCCTGTTCCGTCCAAGCCGGTTGGCTCCCACGCGTTCCGTTGCCTCCCGATGAACACGACGCATTCCGTTGCCTCCCCATGAACATGACGCATTCCATTGCCTCCCCATGAACACGACGCATGTTGTTGCCTCCCGATGAACACGACGAATTCCGTTGCCTCCCCATGAACACGACGATGACGCTGATACGTCTCCAACGTATCTATAATTTTTGATTGCTCCATGCTACTTTATCTACTGTTTTGGACTATATTGGGCTTTATTTTCCACTTTTATATTGTTTTTGGGACTAACCTATTAACCGGAGGCCCAAAATTGCATTGCTGTTTTTTTGCCTATTTCAGTTGTTTCAAGAAACGGAATATCAAACGGAGTCCAAACGGAATGAAACCTTCGGAAGCGTGATTTTCTCACCGAACGTGATCCGTGAGACATGGACCCTACTCCAAGGAACAAAAGAGGCGGTCACGAGGGTGGGGCGCGCCCCTAGGTGCGCGCCTGCCTCGTGGGCCCCCTGTTGCTCCACCGTCCTTCCTCCTATATATACCTACGTACCCCAAACGATCAGAATAGGAGCCAAAAACCTAATTCCACCGCCGCAACTTCCTGTATCCACGAGATCCCATCTTGGGGCCTGTTCCGAAGCTCCGCCGGAGGGGCATTCACCACGGAGGGCTTCTACATCATCACCATAGCCTCTTCGATGAAGTGTGAGTAGTTTACTTCAGACCTTCGGGTACATAGCTAGTAGCTAGATGGCTTCTTCTCTCTTTTGGATCTCAATACAATGTTCTCCCCTCTCTCGTGGAGATCTATTCGATGTAATCTTCTTTTTTGGGTTGTGTTTGTTGAGACCCGATGAATTGTGGGTTTATGATCCAGCTTATCTATGAATAATATTTGAATCTTCTCTCAATTCTTTTATGTATGATTGAGTTATTTTGCAAGTCTCTTGAATTATCTGTTTGGTTTGGCCAACTAAATTGGTAGTTCTTGCAATGGGAGAAGTGCTTAGCTTTGGAGTACGATCTTATGTGTGTCCTTTCGGTGACGATGTATAAGGGGCAGCAAGGCACGTGATTGTATTGTTGCCATCGAGGATAACAAGATGGGGTTTTTATCATATTGCATGAATTTATCCCTCTACATCATGTCATCTTGCTTAAGGCGTTACTCTGTTTTAACTTAATACTCTAGATGCATGCTGGATAGCGGTCGATGAGTGGAGTAATAGTAGTAGATGCGAGAATCGTTTCGGTCTACTTGTCTCTCGACGTGATGCCTATATACATGATCATACCTAGATATAATCATAACTATGCTCAATTTTGTCAATTGCTCAACAGTAATTTGTTCACCCACCATAGAATACTTATGCTCTTGAGAGAAGCCACTAGTGAAACCTATGGCCCCCGGGTTTATTCTCATCATATCTATCTCCATTACTGTAATACTTGCTTTGTTTTTACATTACCTTTTACTTTTTACTTTGCACCTCTATATCAAAAATACCAAAAATATTATTTATCATCTCTACCAGATCTCACTCTAAATGAAGTGACCGTGAAGGGATTGACAACCCCTAATCGCGTTGGTTGCGAGGAGCTATCGCTTTGTGCAGTCTGAGGGACTTGTGCGTGGCCTCCTACTGTATTGATACCTTGGTTTTCAAAAACTGAGGGAAATACTTATGCTACTTTGCTGCATCATCCTCTCCTCTTCGGGGAAATGCAACGCAATGCTCAAGAGGTAGCAAGAAGAATTTCTGGCGCCGTTGCCGGGGAGGCTCAAGCAAGAGCAAGTCAACCATACCAAGTATCCATCACAATCCCTATCTCTCGCATTACATTATTTGCCATTTGCCTCTCGTTTTCCTCTCCCCGACTTCACCCTTGCTGTTTTATTCGCCCTCTCTTTTGCAATCTCCTCCTCTTTTTCCCGTTGCGATGGCTCTACCTAGATTTGGTGATCTTCACCTTAAAAGGTTTGAGGAGATCGAAACCAATGGCAGGAAATTTATGGTTCTGCAATTTGAGCATAATAATTTCTTTAGAAATGAGCTTAAGGAACAAAAAGGTTTTATGAGTTATATGAATAAAGAGCTCGATGATATTTCTAAAGAATTTTATGGTATAAGATCCCAAATTGCTCGTCTTGAAAAGTTGACCGTTGAAATTTCGGATATGCAAGCTACCTTAGTCAATAAGATGGCCGCTAAACTGAATCCCTATGAAAATCAAGATGAAGATCTAAAAGTTATTGATGTGTCCCCCATTAAATCTTTGTTTTGCAATATGAATCTTGATGAAACTGAATATGATCTTCGTATGAAAATTCGGAGTATTTAGATCTTGATGATGAAATTGATAAGTGTGGGATTGAAAGAAATAAAAACCTAGCTGTTGCTAAACCCACTATTTTGGATCTCAAGGAATTTAATTATGAAAATTGCCCTTTAATTGATTGTATTTCCTTGTTGCAATCCGTGCTAAATTCTCCTCATGCTTATAGTCAAAATAAGGCCTTTACCGAACACATTGTTGATGCCTTGATGCAATCTTATGAAGAAAAACTTGAGTTGGAAGTCACTATCCCTAGAAAACTCTATGATGAGTGGGATCCCACTATTGAAATTAAAATTAAAAATTATGAGTTTCATGCCTTGTGTGATTTGGGTGCTAGTGTTTCCACTATTCCCAAAACTTTGTGTGATTTGCTAGATTTCCGTGACTTTGATGATTGCTCTCTAAACTTGCATCTTATGGATTCCACTATTAAAAGCCTATGGGAAGAATTAATGATGTCCTTATTGTTGCAAATAGGAATTATGTGCCGTAGATTTTATCGTTCTTGATATAGATTGCAATCCTTCATGTCCTATTATTCTTGGTAGACCTTTCCTTAGAACGATTGGTGCAATTATTGATATGAAGGAAGAAATATTAGATTCCAATTTCCCTTAAAGAATGGCATGGAACACTTCCCTAGAAAGAAAATAAAATTACCATATTAATCTATCATGAGAGCCACTTATGGATTGCCTACCAAATATGGCAATACCTAGATCTATCCTTGCTTTTATGCCTAGCTAGGTGCGTTAAACGATAGCGCTTGTTGGGAGGCAACCCAATTTTATTTTTAGTTTTTTTGCTTTTGCTTCTGTTTAGGAATAAATATTCCATCTAGCCTCTATTTAGATGTGGTTTTATGTTTCTATTAGTGTTTCTGCCAAGCTAGACCTATTGGATCTTCTTGGATCATAGTTATTTGATCTTGCTGTAATTTCCAGAAACTTTGCGCTCAGTGCCCGAACTATTAAAAATCACCAGAACGTGATAAAATACTCATTCTAATTGCTGAGGATCAATAAACAAATTGTCTAGGTCGTCTAATTTTGGTAGATGTTTTTGAGTTACAGAAGTTTGCGTTAGTTACAGATTACTACAGACTGTTCTGTTTTTGACAGATTCTGTTTTTCGTGTGTTGTTTGCTTATTTTGATGAATCTATGGCTAGTAAAATAGTTTATAATCCATAGAGAAGTTGGAATACAGTAGGTTTAACACCAATATAAATAAATAATTACTTCATCACAGTACTTTAAAGTAGTCTTTTGTTTTCTTTCTCTAACGGAGCTCACGAGATTTCTATTGAGTTTTGTGTTGTGAAGTTTTCAAGTTTTGGGTGAATTCTATTGATGGATTATGGAAAAAAGGAGTGGCAGGAGCCTAATCTTGGGGATGCCCATGGAACCCCCAAGATAATCCAAGGACACCAAAAAGTCAAAGCTTGGGGATGCCCCGGAAGGCAACACCTCTTTCGTCTACTTCCATCGGTAATTTACTTGGAGCTATATTTTTATTCACCACATGATAAGTGTTCTGCTTGGAGCATCGTGTATTATTTGCGTCTTTGCTTGTTAGTTTACCACAATCATCCTTGCTGTACACACCTTTTGAGAGAGTCATACATAAACTGGAATTTGATAGAATACTCTATGTGCTTCACATATATCTTTTGAGCTTGATAGTTTTGCTCATAGTGCTTCACTTATATCTTTTGAGCGTGATAATTTTTGCTCTAGTGCTTCACTTAGATCTTTTAGAGCACGGTGGTGGATTTGTTTTAAAGAAAATATTGATCTCTCATGCTTCACTTAGATTATTTTGAGAGTCGTTAATAGCATGGTAATTTGCTTAATGTTAATATACTTGGTATTAAAGATATGTGAAACTTTCTTTTGAGTGCGTTGAATACTAAGAAAAGTTTGATGCTTGATAATTGTTTTGAGATATGAAGATGGTGATATTAGAGTCATGCTAGTTGAGTAGTTGTGAATTTAAAGAATACTTGTGTTGAAGTTTGTGATTCCCGTAGCATGCACGTATGGTGAACCGTTATGTGATGAACTCGGAGCATGATTTATTTATTGATTGTCTTTTCTTACCAATCTAACCCCCTAGGAGCATGCGCGTAATACTTTGCTTTGATAACTTCTAGATTTTTGCAATAAGTATATGAGTTCTTTATGACTAATGTTCAGTCCATGGATTATACGCACTTTTTCCCATCCTTCCACCATTGCTAGCCTCTCTAATACCGCCGCACTTTTCACGGTATCATACACCCACCATATATTTTCCTCAAAACAGCCACCATACCTACCTATCTTGGCATTTCCATAGCCATTCCGAGATATATTGCCATGCAACTTTCCACCGTTTCGTCTATTATGATACGCTTCATCATTGTCATATTGCTAGCATGATCATGTAGTTGACATTGTATTTGTGGCAAAGCCACCGTTCATAATTCTTTCATACATGTCACTCTTGATTCATTGCATATCCCGGTACACCGTCGGAGGCATTCATATAGTCATACTTTGTTCTAAGAATCGAGTTGTAATTGTTGAGTTGTAAGTAAATAAAAGTGTGATGATCATCATTATTAGAGCATTGTCCCAAGTGAGGAAAGGATGATGGAGACCATGATTCCCCCACAAGTCGGGATGAGACTCCGGACGAAAAATAAAAAAAAAGAAAAAAAAAGAGGCCATAAAAAAAGAGAAAAGGCCCAAAGAAAAAAAAATGAGAGAAAAAGAGAGAAGGGACAATGTTACTATCCTTTTACCACACTTGTGCTTCAAAGTAGCACCAAGATCTTCATGATAGAGAGTCTATAAGATCTCTACCAGATCTTATTAAAATACCAGATCTTTTACTTTGCACCTCTATATCAAAAATACCAAAAATATTATTTATCATCTCTACCAGATCTCACTCTCGTAAGTGTCCGTGAAGGGATTGACAACCCCTAATCGCGGTGGTTGCGAGGAGCTATCGTTTTGTGCAGGTACAAGGGACTTGTGCGTGGCCTCCCTCTTGGATTGATACCTAGGTTCTCAAAAACTCAGTGAAATACTTACGCTACTTTGCTGCATCATCCTCTCCTCTTCGGGGAAATCCAGAGCAGTGCTCAAGAGGTAGCAGACGCTGTTTCTCAGCTCCGACCCAGCCATGTACAGGAGCCCTTGCCGTACGTATGCGCGAGTAGGCGTTCGAGACCCTGCCCGTAATATACGTACATGGTCAGATTTTCTTTCTTGCACCCTCGCCGATGTAACGTGCGATGTACATGCTACGTCTGGCGCCGCTCTACTACAACACGTATGCGTTTCCTACAACGACTCAAAGATGTACGCATAATGTCATGACTCAGAATGACAATGCTACGTAATGCCCGACCAGGTGGGTCCCGACCGCCGGGCACTTTTGTGAAGATGTAGTTGGTGGGTCCCAGCAGTCAGGGGGGCGAATCATTTTTTTTTGCCCGGACGCACTTCCTTGCGTGCGAAGATGTAGCTGGTGGGTCCCAGCAGTCAGGGGGGCAAATCGTTTTTTTTGCCGGACGCACTTCCTTGCGTGCGAAGGTGCAGCTGGTGGGTCCTAGTAGTCAGGGGGCGAATCGTTATTTTTGCCCAGACGCACTTCCTTGCGTGCGAAGATGTAGCTGGTCGGTCCCACCAGTCAGGGGGAAACATTTTTTTCGCGAAATACGGTGGCCCGTCCGGTGGGTCCCCCATTGTCGTGTGGAGGAATCATTATTTTGCGTGTAATGAGGCACTTCCTTGCTGCGTCGTGGACCCAGTATCGGCCTCTCTCCACGCATATCCACGTCCGATGGAAGTCGTTCCTTGACCACGTTGACCACACCGCGCCGAGAGCACCACGGCGGTGGACGACGGCGAGGCCTAGGAAGGGGACGACTCGGAGCCGGGGAAGACGCAGAAGTGGATGCCCACGCGAAGAGGAGTACGAGGGTTCACTGGTTCGGCTGTGGTGTGAGGCTGCTATCGCCGCAGAATAACAGGGGGTTGTGGGTGAGTAGAGGGATGGCCTGGCCAGCGGTGGGAGTAGTAGGGGGCGGTGAGGCCTCCGCCGCATCACAGCCGGCCACGGGAGGCAGGAGCACACGGCACGACCGGCGCTGGTTTGGGCAGCTGGAGCAAGAAGACTAGAGGTTGAAGAAGCACTACGGCCGTTGGATGAACATCGTCTGCAATGGGAGCTAGAATCGTTCATATTGACTAAGTTGACAAAGCCCTCCGCCACCGTCAACTTGGTAGGCCCACAAGTCAGCCTCCCACTATGCTGGTTTCCAACTGGCAGGGGGAGTATTCATTTTTTTGTGCGTAATAAGGAGGGACTTCCTTGCGCGCGAAGATAGCTGGTGGAGTCCGGCATGTCGTGAGGGCATGTTTTTTCGCCGGAAATACAAAGGCCCTTCCGTGGGTCCCAAATGTCGTGGAGGAATCATTATTTTATGCAGCGTAATAAGGAGGCATTTCTTTGTGTGCGGTCAGTGGACCCGATTGTCGGCTGTCCACATAGTCTACTTCCGATGGTGTCATTCGTTGACCACGTTTACCACGCCGCGCCGAGCGCATCCAAGGTGGTGGACGACGGCAAGGCCCCGGACAGCAACGAGCCGAAGATGGGAAGACGCGGGAGTAGAGTCGCAGACGGAGAGGTGTACGAGGGTTAACTGGTTCTAGTGCAGTGTGGTTCGACAGTCGGTGGAGAAGAACAGGAGGTGTGGAGGGTGGTGGAGGGATGGCACAGCCAACGGTGGAGTAGCTCTTCATAGCGGCGTGCTAAGTAGAGTCGCTAGCTAGCGGCGAGGCGGGAGGTGGTCTCCGGCGCTGGAGGAAGAAGACGAGAGATTGAAGATGGATGCGGTCGTTGGATGTAAATCCAACGGCTAACATGTCGAGAATCATTTGTTGACTAAATTGACAACGACTTGCGTGCTTTTCCGATTTATTGGCCCACATTTCAGCCTCCAAAAATGTGTACGTATTCAACCCATTTTTTCGAGGATTTTCAGTCTTTTTTTGCTCGGTAGAATTTACAAATCAATTTGATCTTTTTTAAATTACAGCCATTAGCTGGGCTGGGTGAACAAATAATGTAGCGTCCATGCGGCCCATTTATTTTATTTCCTAAAAATTACAGGCCATTTGCACTTTCTCGAAATACACGATTTTCTTTGGGCTGATTCTAATTACAATGTTGGGTTGGGCCAGCAATGTTATCAAAAAATAAAAATTGGCTAAGCATTTTGTTATAAATATATTTAAATAATAAGTGATATTATTACATTCGTCCTTAAATCTTACCAAGCTTTTGTACACAATCACTAAGATTTTCGTGCCAAAACAACCCAGGATTTTATTTGTTAAGAAATAATTTTTATAAGTTAATAAGATGTGGGATATTGTTTTGTTACATATGTAAGTATCTGTTAAATATATGATGACAATAAAATTAATATATAATAACATATAAAATAATTTAAATATATATAATATAGTTAGAAGGAAACATAAGTTGGACACAGCGTTCCTATTATTATATAGAAAAATAGATCAGACCTCTGCGTTTTCTTATAAAAAAATACATTAATTGGGCTGCCAAAAATAAAACCTCGGATGGGAGGTCCATAGGCCGGTCGCTACATGACGGCCCTAAGAAAATACAAACAGGCCTATGGAACTCCCATCCGAGGTCGTGGGCTACGGATGTTAAAAATGAAAACCTAGACGGGGCAGCCCAAAACCACGTCCCACACTTGCCAAAACTTCGTCCCTCGTTTTCTCTGTGTTTCGCACGCCTGACATTGTGTGGGCATTTTGACCGTGCATCATATGAAGATGTGCTATGCATGAATGTTGATCAAGATGATGTTAAGCGGCTGGTAGTTCCATTTTCGACCATGAATAAAACTTCCAACAGGATGTTAACCCTGTTTGAAAAGGCCGTGTTAACATAAATGCTCTGCCTCTTAAAGTTGCAGTTTCTTATCTGAAACTGACCTTGTTGTTTCTTATCTGAAACTGATACTTGCAGTTTCTTCTCTGAGAATCACATTGTCTGCACTTTTATACTCCTATGAAACTACATTTTTTTAAGTGCTAAAAATAGATCTCTAGAATTCATAAAATACTTCATATTCTCAATCCTGCAAATCTGAAATTCAAAAGTCATTCATATATGAAAGTACTCTCAAATTACACAACACAAAACACAATTCACTACATGCAAATACGACAACCCTAAGCTCCTCCCGACAATTCACAACCTGCCCAACTATTGGGTGGGGGCAACCCCTCCTATTCCTCGGCGCGCATGTACCGCCCCATGAGACGATGTGAACGGCGAGGGAGCCGATGGCGGGGAAGCGTGGTCGGGCCAACTGCTTTTCTCCTCTTGTAGTTGGGTTCGGTCGACGAAGACTCCACTAGCTCGCTCTGGCAGGACACACTCACAAACGGCACCATGTAGATGCTCGATCCTTCAATCTCTGGTGGATGGTCCATCATGGATTGATACTCCCACCATCGCTCCCTCACGATCGGATTCGGTGAATATGTTTGCTCCATGGCCCAGAGGAGAAGCTCTATGTACTCCGGCACAACTCCCTCCGGGAGTATCGCCACCCTTCGCTTCTATTGCAGATATTTGGCCATGGATGTCGCCGTCGCTTAGCTAGTTGGTCCTTGTTGTCAAACTAAGACTGTATCTCCAACATCCTAGCTAGCTTCACAGGGTCACCGTCTGCGATCCTCACATATCGGGTTGTACTCCTCCATCGATCTACTTCTCCACACCTTCACTGCACGGGTGGTTTTTGAATGGAAGAGGAGAGGAGCAGCTTGGTTTTGGATTAGAACGGGAGAGGAGCGACGTTGGTTTTGGACCTGGAACAGGAGAGGAGGGCGGTGGTTTTGAAATGGAAGAGGAGAGAAGCGGCGCTGGATTTAGATTGGAACAGGAGAGGAGCGACGGTGGTTTAAGAAGGAGAAGAAGCGGAAGAAGCGGCGTTGGTCTTGGAAGTATTTTTTGTTGTTTTGCGTATTTTGGGTCAAAGTTTGACCACGTACTGTATGTGACAAGCAAAATGTGAATGCATGTCACAAAAAATTGTATCGATTGGTTCGTATCTGAATGTACTTTCAAATTAAATTGCAATGTATAACATATATTTTATGTGCGAAAATCATGGTCAATTATGACCTAGAATAAAAGGGAGACTAGTTAATGTGGGGTCGCTTTCTTAATTGAAGGGTAAATTGATTTTGATTTTGATCCAGTCACAGCGCGCCGGCCCTCTCGCCCAATCCTAAATCGCTTCCGCACGCTCCTCTCCCTCTTCTCCATTGCAAAACCACCTCCTCTCCTCTCCATCATCTCCATTCCAAAACCACCGTCTGGCCTCTCCCACTTCTGATCTTCTCCATTGAAAAACCACCTCCTCTCCTCTCCATCATCTCCATTCCAAAACCACCGTCTCGCCTCTCCCTCTTCTGATCTTCTCCATTGCAAAACCACCTTCTCTCCTCTCCATCATCTCCATTCCAAAACCACCGTCTCGCCACTCCCTCTTCTCTATTGCAAGACCATCGTCTCCTCCCATCTTCCAAAGCTAGCACGGACCACTCGGAAGGACATCTATGGAGAGGATCTGCGGCTAATCGAGGCGGATCGCCGTGGCGACCAAGCAAAGTTAGCTGTGTTAAAGGAGATCCTTAGTTGGTTTGACAATGAGTGGGAGATTTCGAGGCAGTCTTAAAGGCCATTTGGCAATGTATGTGAAAAGAGCGAGGCGGCGGCGATGAGGGCGGCGATGCACATGTACTCCTCGACGGCGATCACGCCGCGATGCTCGAAGTTCATCGAGTATCTCCTCTGGGCGATGGAGCAGACAGATTCCGAGGCGGCAGCCAAAGTGGAGGTGGTGGGCGACAGGTCAAGGTCGAGCACCCAGAGGATAACGAATCGATCGAGTATGGTGTGTCGCTCGTGAGGGTGCAGAGCCAGCCGAACCACAGAGTATTCGTTCTCCCACCGCAAGAGGAGGCCGGATGGCGCGACGCCGCTTCCCATTGTTCTCCACGGTTCCCTCGGCCTTCGCCTTGTTTCAACGGGCGGCGGTAGGGTTTAAGGTAATCTTCGCACTAACCTAATCTTCCACCTGCTCATGCTTACAATCGATTGTGACAGCTAATGAAAATCATGCTTACAATCGATTCTCTCCGAGTACTACGCCAATCACCCTAAAATAGCTCTGGACCTTTGGGTCAAAGTTGTGACAGAATGTACAAATAAAGAAAAATAGATTGGTGCTTCTTTTAAAAGAGTACTCCCTAGAAAACTGCCAATATAAGCTACTAGTATTTGGTTAGAGGATTTGCTGCCGAGAAAGATCCGTCCACAGAGAGCGCCACACATCCCAGTGGTGGTGGTGGATGCCAATGCGTGCATGCAGCATGGTTGGTGACGGTAATTTTTACTTGGCACACCGCGCACTCTGCATATATGTAGGTTCCATACGTACATTTGTGCAGTTCCACCAAAATGCAGCTGAATAACCCTGTTTGCATAGATAATGAAAAGGTGTGATTACATTATAGTGGCACTAGTTGATGAAACACACAAAATGAATAGAATCAAATATTGCGATAGTATCATAGTATGCCATGCTGCGAGGGCGAGATGGGCCCTGCGATGCCTCATACAGTACGCCTCATACTGGACATCGTCCCAAGTCTCCCAGATACACCTTCTGCCAGTGATGAACATCATAGCAGTAGTACAAGGAGGCTCCTTGAGACATTCAAATCTCTATTTTGTACATATCAACTAAAATTAAGCACCCCAGTTTGCAGAAACGCTTAAACATTAACAATGGAACTAGTTGATGAAACATACTTTAACAAAGAGAAGCACTTTCTTTATCTACATTGGAAATGAAATGATAGAGATGACACTCGCTCTATTTTAACTGTATTATTACTTCATTTTATCGGTGACACTAGGGTCGAGCAGGTGGCAAGCGAGGTGTACCGTCGTCAGAACGATGGAGGCCGGGGTGCTTAGACTGGATCTTTGGCTGGCTCTTTCAGTCACCAACATGGATGATTCAATTCAGAAGACCTTTTGGTGCAGTTCACATAAAATGAAGCAATGTCCCATGAGATAGCAGTTTCTTCTTCAAAAAAAATTAAGAAAAGGGCTCCAGCCGCGGTTCCATTTCCATCAGAAAACGAAACCCACAGAGCTTCTTCTTCATTATTTTCAATAAAATTGCGCAACATCAAGGTTGGTTGTGAAGCTACTGGCATGCTCAACTATAATTTGGATATCATTTGTGCAGTTCAACTAAGATCGAGCATGAAATGTATATCTCTGTTTGCACAAAAAAGGTGGAAAGGAGGGTGACTAACAAGTGAAACATGCATCAAATGAAAAGAAGCATGTTCCTTATCTGAATGGCAATCCTACAAGGACAGTAGCAATTTCTAAAGCAGTGGCATTGCTAGATATTAGGGTGGGCATTAGGATTAAGTATGACAACCTTTAAATATGACATTACTTTGGGCACGGGAGAGTAGGCGGACCAGGACAGTTGCATTTCTAACAAAAAGAACCAACTTATCTTAATGGGAAATTTTAGCAGGACATGTAAAGAAGTGACATTGATTCATATTACTGGAGGCATTACATTGAAAACAACATTGGTTTAACGTGTCCTTGCTTTTAACAGTGCGACTGCTACATTTTACGGTGGCATTACATAAGAGTGGCTCAGGGGCAACAAACATCAGAACAGGATATCCGGTTGGTCCCATTTTTGTTCGGTATAGCCACCTTATATAGTGTGTGAGGCTAGCAAATCTAGTCTTGGACTTACTCTGTTGACTTGTCCCCCAGTCCCCACTTTCTTTCCTTTTTCAACCAATAGATCGGGTTTATATTGGGTTTGTACTGCATTTCCTTTATTTCCCTATTAGACCAGGAGACCAGTTGCATAGCCAGTATCTGCTACTTTTCGCCCCCATTATTTCCTCTTTCGACCAAGTCCTAGATTAAGGTAACAAATCCTCCCCCACCCCCTTTCTTCCTTGTTTGAACCAAGTAGTACTAGATTTGAGTGCATGAACTAGTTTTACCTCTTAAACGTAAAAAAGATAGGTGGTTTTCGAACAACCGATCGATCCTATCTACGAGGGCACGAGAAATAGTAAAAGATACAAATGCAATGACGCGTCGGGAGCTGGGAAGTAGAGAAAGGCTGGTTTGAAGATTATACCGATGGTCGCTGGATGTCGCTAGGTGGGCGGCGGAGGCCGGATCTGCCCACACTCGGCAAGCAAGGAAGAAGGGGTTTGAGGTCTCCTCGCCAAATGCTTGGGAGAGAACGGCAAAGCAGGCTGATCGGGACGGCCGCCCGGCAGTGGGTAAGAGCCGTAGCCAAGGACGGCATCACGTGAACGTTGCACCTTCTCACCTTCCCCCGGCGGAGAGGATCGGCTGGATCTATGACCAGCGGTGAGCAGAGAGAGAGAGAGAGAGAGTGTGGCCACCACCGTCGTGTTTAGATCCGGAAGAGGCCGAGACAAAGTGTGAAGAGACCAACACTAGCAAGCAAGCGCGAGGCTCCTGCCTATATAGTGGAGTAGTACTAGTTTTCTTTTGTCTACCTGGAGCCGGCTTGACTCGTCAATGACATCGACATGCACGTGGTCCGGGCCTTGGTTGTCGTCATTTTGATCTGAAGCGCTACCGGATTATAACATATAACACGAAAAATGCCACATGACAAGAAATCATAACCTCAACGCCCAAAGGAGACAACATGTATCCCGACGGACAAACTAGACGAGGAACAAAGCTCAAATTAAAGATAAACTCGTGAAAAGGGGTCCGTCGATAGATGTCCTAATTAACGTAGCCGGGCTTGACTTAGATGGTAGCCGAGTAGTCACTTGTTCATGCATGTGCCCCCAATGACTAGGCCAACCTCGGTTGTCGCCGTTTAACCCTCCCTAGTGATCCGAAGCACATGACACCTAATTTGGCGAGATGACAAGAAACCTTTTATTAGATTTCTCACCACAACTACAATACCATGTACAACACAGCCTACGATATGTAGAGCGATAGCCAATCCAGCGTGTCTCATCGAGTCTGGTCACGCGTAGACGAACTGATCCTCCGTGTCTTGCGAGGATCGTCCGAGCACCAACGTAGTACAACACTTCTCTAGTACTATCGCTCGTCTCCCTCTTCTATTAAGTAAGCCGACTTGCGGGCCGGGATTGTGCCTATGGTGGGTTCTCAATTGCCGTCCCACATGTGTGTGAACGCAATATGGCATACGTTCCATTCGGAGAAAGCAGCGTGCCGAACCGACCGACCGTCTGGGTGCGACGCAACGCGACAGGCGTCTTGTATGTACCGATACATGTGTACCGCCGTTCTCTAGGCAGCTTTGCTCCATGGCGCAGGCGCAATCCATGGATACAAAATTAGTATACTGTATACTATTTAAAAGTCGAGGCGGGGTTTTTCTTCTGTGTGGTGGCGGCGGGCGATTCCACCTGGTCGGTTCAACAGTAGATGCGAGAAGACGAGGGAGTAGGCTCTTTACGCAAACGTGAAAGGTGTGATTTAATGAGATTCTTAACTGGACAGGTGGGGCCCCGTGATTTGACTTGCCATTATCATTTTAAGCGTGGCGCTTCCCAGACGGCGTGAGTCTCCGATTCCTGACCACCTCCATACAGGTGTCTCTCTCTCCCAATGCTCCACCATGTAGACTAGCCACAATGGAGAGTAACATACACTAGTAACATACACATTTTCTAGACTATGTTACTACCTCAATAGTAGGTAGTAACATAAAGTGTGGTAACATGCAAAGCTTTATTTATTAGGTTATAGACTCATATTGCATTGGGACATGTGATGTTACAGTAACTAGCTAAGTTACTAGTACTAGATCTCTCCTCATTAACTCATTACCACATAAGAAAATTTGCGGAGTTGGACTCGATGTTACTATCGAAGTTACTCCCACTGTGGCTAGTCGTAGTAGAGGCTGGCTCTTGCTTGAGAGCCCACTTCTGCACTTTTTCCTTGCCTCTCTTTCCTCCACATATGCAAAAATGCCATGTAAAGCGCACTATTGTACTTACTTGCTCCTCTGGTGCTTAAGCTTGCCACATAGGCATAAAGTCTGATGTGGCAAGTTAATCAAGAAGAGAGAGACTAGTTTGGTGACCCAAGGAAGAAACAGTGCTAAGCGCGTGTGCCTAGGTGAAAAGACAATTTTGAGTCTATAGCTAATTAAATGAAGAAAACTTAGCAACACCATTTCATTGGAAGAGGTCACTCCTTGGCAAATGCAATAAATACTAGTACTCACATGTCCCATAATATAAGAACGTTTTGGCACTACACTAGTGTAAAAAACTTTCTTATAATATGGGACGGAGAAAATCTGAAAAATAGATAGAGAGGAGTAAAAAATATACACTTATAGCCAACCTTATAGCTAACCTTGTTGTAGTATGAATGACTAAGTGATGACTATGTATGACATGCCAACATCGAGATAGCATAACGCGCCATGTTAAATCTCCAAAGAAGCGCTGACAGCGATGTGCTTACAACGGTCGTGGTAGGATTCGACCATGATATGGGGGTCTTGGCAGCCTTGGATCTGAGATCAAGCGGTTGCATGATAAGTTGCGTAAAATTTGCGAATAACCCTCCGTGACAGCAAGCAAATTTCCTCCTACTTGGGCGAGTAGGTTTCTCGGTTTGCATGCGGGTTTAATGGAGGCTAGGAGGCGTGTTCAGCCGGGCGTGCAGTGGACGGCGCAGAACTATTTGATTTGACAACTACAACTAGTACATTATAAAAAACAAAGAAGAGTAGTACAGATAGAGATAAGAATAGAGACTAGGGAGGAGCACCATCTACTGCTTCGTGGGCTACTCCTGTGCTCCATTCGGCCATAACGTCCCTACAGCCACTCCCTCCTGCGCTCCATTCGTAGTATTTGTTGACATTTGGGTAGCGCACTCTTGCGACTGCTAGCAGCCACGACTTCACCGATGACGAATTCTTCCCCGACCTCGGCAACCTCTTCCTCAACGACATGGGCGACAACCTCAACGCCAATGATGCTGCTCCCGTTGCACCGTATGTGTTTCTGTCCGTCCTGTTTGAAATCGTGGTAGAATTCATGTTTCCAGTTTGTGTCCTAGACTCAATCTGTTCATCTACCATGCTAGTCTGCATGATTAGTTTAATCTCTGTTATAGCCATCATGATTTATTTTGTAGTAAATCTCGTAGTAACTTGCTCATATATTCAACTGGCGGAACGTCCCCTACAGCCACTCCCGTTTCATGGACGGCCTGGTCGATGCCTCCAAGGAGCCCTTCGCTCTACTGCTATGAGTGCCGGTGCCGTTTTGGGGCTCGCCGCGGACATCGTGCATCACTGACGCCTTGCTGGCGTCTGGCGATCACTACTGGCCCTTGGCGAAGAACATCAAGTACGAGACGTGCTACCCGTTCACCGTGCCGGAGTTGCTGGAAGATCGGTGCCGCCTGCTAGTCTCGAAGGAGGACGGCAACGTATTCCTTTTGATCGTGGCCACCGGCGAGGCCCGCGCAGGCCGCCGCCACATCTCTGTAGTCTGTGTCAGGGGCAATGCCGCTGACGCTGACACTGACACAAGGCCGATGTACGGGTGCGTGTGCTCACTATTACTACCCCTCGGAGGTCCGTGGGCGGCGACCTTTGGATACGTCAAGCTGACTTGGACTCTGCCGTAGCTGGGACCTTCCGCCGATGTGGACATGGAAGGCGCATGGTATTATTTGACCCCAACAATGTGCATGGGGACTCCAAGGAGGTTCACACGGACATATGCATTACTAAGTTAAATGTTGATCATTAGTCTTAAACTCAATGTAATCCGTTGTCTAAGCATGTGGAGACCTCCATGCATGATCTTGCTCTATTGGAGTATCGCGCATGAATAAAAGTGTATCCATTTATGGTTTAGTCAAGAATCTTCCATGTATGATTTTTACTACTGATGCAGTGAAAAGACTTATGATGAACCATTTCCTGCAAAGCGCAATAAGAGTTATTTCTTCACAAGTTTTGGATGCAGGTTGAACCCGGATGATTCTGAGCTCTAGAGATGAAATAATATCTGAAGAAACCTATCGATACCTATTACACATGAGATGATCCCACATCCTTTGTCAAAATAAACAACACCTCGATCAATGCATTTCACTCTTCCGTGCAACGGACGGGCACCTTACTTGCTCATACAGGTGCTTAAGCTTGCCACATAGGCATAATGTCTGATGTGGCAAGTTAATCAAGAAGAGAGAGACTAGTTTGGTGACCCAAGGAAGAAACGGTGCTAAGCGTGTACCTAGGTGAAAAGACAATTTTTGAGTCTATATAGCTAATTAAATGAAGCAAACTTAGCAACACCATTTCATTGCAAGAGGTCACTCCTTGGCAAATGCAATAAATACTAGTACTCTGTGTCCCATAATATAAGAACGTTTTGGCACTACACTAGTGTCAAAAATGTTCTTATATTATGAGACGGAAAATCTGAAAGAGATAGAGAGGAGTAAAAAAATGAAACTTATAGCCAACCTTGTTGTAGTATGAGTGACTAAGTGATGACTATGTATGACATGCCAACATCAGATAGCCTAACGCACCAGGTTAAATCTCCATGGGCGCGACCGCGCGAGCGACGCGACGGTCGTGGTAGGCGCGACCATGATACGGGCTGCTGGCAGCCCTTGGATCTAAGATCAAACGGTCGCATGCTAAGTTGCTGAAAATTTGCAGAATAACCCTCCAGGATAGGATATTCACCCATAGGTCTAGAATCACGCCATGCAACCATTCGATCTCAGATCCAAGGGCTCTCGGAAGCCCGTATCATGGGAGAATGGAAAGCCACTACCACCGCCATTCGCCTTGGCGGTTTGCTCCTACTGCGTCCCCTTACGTCCCTTTAATACTACGGTGGTTCGCTCCTAGTCGTCCCGTCCATTCACATTACGGCAGTTCCACTAATCCTAACCCTCCTCCCAAATCCATGGCGTCCCCAAATCTCCCCGATCGGCGGTGAGTACAGAGGTCAGAACCATCACCGGTGATGAGTTCGACGTCATCTACACCCGTTCTTCCGCGACGGTGAAAGGATGCTTTCTCGCTTGAATAGCATGTTGAAGATTCAGATGATGAGTGGGTCGCTGGGCTAGATGTTGAGTACCACCAGTCCACAGGGACGAGAGAAGGATCTAAGGGCGAAGAGGAAGAAGCCCGGCCGTGATCCAGGTTTGCGTGCATGACTTATGCTTGGTCTACCACATATGCCATGACGGCGTTGAGTGCCGAGGAATTTAAGGACTTCCTCGAGAGAAACCTATTCAAATTCGGTTCTTGTAGACTTTGGTAACGACAAAAGAAGTCTGCGTCGGATAGGCCTTGTTGTAGGCAACACCTTCGACCTCCAAAAGAATCGGCTGGTGTCCTCTCATCAGCCTTCAATGCAAACTGACTTCAGCGAGGAGCCATGGTTCATCCTTCGTATAGTAACTGGAGAAACCTCCATACATCGTTTAATCGTCATGCATGGCAGCCGGAATGTACTAGATATAGACCACATCCACTACATGCAATGGATGGCTACCTTGTTTCCATATCTACAAGGGTTGGATGAAGAGCAATAGCCAAGTTGGCGGTTCAAGCAAAGAAGTATCGGCCAAGAGGAAGAGGGACAAGGGACGAAGTCGAGGGCGTGGGACGAGGACTCCGAGTAAGGTGGCGATGTCGTAGCTCATGGTGGTTCTAATGCACGGTGTCTACCGGGATAGTTGCAAAGTTTAATTTCAGGTGTGCTTAATTTAATTTGAGGGGTGTGTTGTGCTGAGCCCCAGCAGTAACTATGTTATGTTTCTTCTTGTTACTTTAACTCTTGATGCGTACATACTAGTATTTCTTACATTTCATCCATTAGTTGGTATAGTACTACCACTCGTTTCTTCACATTATATGCGTACAATATATATGGCCAACATCATATAGCCAGCAGTTTAGTTGTCAAAGAATTTCAGTGTGCTTAGTTTTGTCAAAGAATTCCAGCGTGCTTAGTTTTCTTTGAGGGGCTAGTTGTGCTGGACACCATTATTGTGACTGGCCTTTTTAATATGTACCACCTTTTTTTTAATTTCAAGTTTTGCTCCATGGCGCAATCCATCGATACTACTGATGTACAAAAGTATACATTTTTTAAAAGGCTAGAGGCGAGGGCCGGCAGTCTAGCTTGGTTGGTTTCACGAGGCGAGGGCCTTTGTGATTTGACGGCTCATTACTTCTTTGGAAGGCGGGGCCTTGTGATTTGACTACTCGTAAATCGTCGCCGGACGACCTGGATCGAGGAGGAGCAAAGAACCGTCTGGTATACACAAGTTTTCCACCGGAGTAGTGCTGACGGAGGAGCCTGGCTCTGAAACACGGCAGCCAGTGCCATATGGTGATAAAAATGATCTAATTTGCTAGTCATCTCATTGTTAGCATTGTTCTATTCATTCCCTCAAAAACCATTGTACTATTCATGCCTGCCTCGCAGAGCGTGACACGTCTGGCGAAACACACCGAAGCAAAAAGATGAAACACAGCAGCAAAGAAGAAGAAGGAAGATTATCACCCCAAATGATCTAATTCGCCACGGAGTCGCAATCGCTTCTTCATCGCCTCCCGACCTCCATCTCCTTGCGCGTCTCCTCCGCCATCTTCTTCATTCTGTCCACGACGCGAGATTTCTCTACGCGAGCCTTCATCATCTGTTCCACGGCCGCATTACGTACCTTGACAGCAGCCGGGTGCTCGATGCGGAGCTGCGCCAACTCCTCCTTCTGTTCCATGACGAGGGCCTGCAACATCTTCATCGAGGAACTACTATTCTCATGCAGCTTCTTCCAGCCGGCGTTCTTCTCCTTCAATTAGTCGATCTCATGGCGAGCTTCGCCTTGTCCTCCTGAAGTCGCAGGATTTCGTCGGTCGCCTTCTTCTCCGAGGCAATGCTCTTCTTCAAAGACATCACCAAGCCGTGATCAACTCCCCTGCTGATTGAGCTCGGCGGGCATGTCGTCGAGGCTCTCCTTGACAACTCCATCAAGCCTTGGATGAACTCCTTACGCTTATTGAGATGCTTATTGAGCTGATCGAGGCATGCCGTCGAGGATAACGACTCCAACTCCGCCAGCTCGGCATGTTCGCCTCCATGGCTAGGGCTCCACAGGAGCCATCGCCTTCCGTGAGAGATCTTTCGAGGTCTCTGCGTGGCGCGAGCCCTCTCTTTTTCTCCGCAGCCTTGGTTGCCGCTCCCTTGTTACAAGTAGTTCTCGACCTAGAGCTCTGCTCGCCACCGGCCATGCAACGCCAGACGAAGAAGAAGCACTTATGAGGGAGGAAAGGTAGAGTAATTTTCGGATAGGTTGTTCCCCTTTTGTATCCTAAGTACTAGCACCCGGTACTAATACACGCAGTGAGGGAACACGTTCAGGTTTGGTACGTACTAGTAGGTGTGAGCAGGCTTTCGAATGTGATGGGAACAAGGTAAAGATTAATTGATGGTTTTGGTTTCGAGGCCTGAAATGGCTCCCGATGAGTTTAGCGAAACATAAATTTCAAGTACTACACTGCTCAAATGCGTAAATATTATGTTACTATCAAAAATTGGCACAAATACGAAGGAGACCAATGGAAGTACTACTTAGCAACCCACGATTTAACTACTACTCGCATGCGCCTTGATGGAGTAATAAAGTCTATCTACCGCCCTCACCTCCACTCAATTAGCATGCGCTGTAATAATAGACCATCAATGAATTGAACGACTTAACACGCGTCAAATAATCACATGGGGTGGATCTTGGTACAAAATTGCGTCGCCCGTGTACCCGCGTAAAAAGCGCGAGGGATTGAGTGCGTGCGTGGCGTGCGTGCACATCTTCGCTTCGTGCATGTACCGCCCGGTATGGCTCGGGGACCACAGTACATTCTTACGGAACCAACAGCACGTCTTGTGATCAATCCACGCAAGGAGGTCGCAACAACGCCTCGACATGTGCCACGTGGCTTCATGAACTGTAAGAGAGACACCGTAGTATGGCGTGCCATTGGTATTCTAATTTACGTGTTTTGCACATACTCGAAGTACTAGTAAGGTACACGTGCATTGCACGCATCAGATTTTGCAACCAAATTATGAATAAATACCACACTATAGCATGTAAGCTCCAGTCATATATGCCTGATGTAGCCCTTCATTTAATTCTTATAGTTCATCTCATTCAAAATCAATTAGAGGGTGCTTGGATACGTTTTAGTCCCATGACTAAAAGTAGTAAGACTAAAACATGCTAGCCTCATCCATGATTGGATCCAAACACTAAGGAGACTAAAATCAAGTTAATCAGCATTTATTATCCTCCAAACCCTCCAATCCAGAACTCGCCCATGTTAAAGGAGAGGAGTTAAATGAGGAGAAAGAGGACTAATCCACATTTTAGTAGGGGTACCCCTAACTAAAAAATTTTAGTCTCAAGACTAGTTTTAGCCCATCTTTATTCAGGGGTGCTTGGAACTTTAGTCTCTTAAAGAGACTATTTTTAGTCAGACTAAAATAAGTCCCTTGGATCCAAGCACCCTCTTAGTTTTTATAAAATAGCTAAGAACGCGGGAATAGGAAAAACATGGGATTATAGTGGAATGTCTTCTTGAATCCTACAGGATTGTATGATGTTTGATTGTGCATGGAAGAAACGCAGAATTCTTTCAAAGAGGTTTGAGTGGATGGGATGTTTCCTATGAAATCTAGTGCAAATGAATCATATGGAAAAATTCCTATGGTTTACAATCCTCTGAATCAAACAACCAAGATAGGAAAAATTCCTAATGATTAGAATCCTCCAAAGTTCCTTTGAGAATCCTTTGAATCAAAGAAGCCTTAATCTATTTTATGATTCATGGAATTGTGTGTTGTAAAGCATAAAAGTAAAAACAAATAATGGCAATTCAACTAGAAAAAAGTTTGGGCAGTTATGATACGGAAGATTCTAGAACAAAGAGAACCCTTTGTTGTTTTGAGGTTTGTGCATTATGCTTAAGTTCAACCATGGAGTCTGCTAGATTGTACATGTGGCAAAATCTGGTGGGGGGCTAGAAGATGGTGCGAGGGTCCGAGTGGAGGGAGACTATGAAGGAATGCACAAGTGCGAGATAGATATTTAGAGAGAGGGGGAGAACACTTGCGCTGTTGCACGCAGTGGCGGAGCCATGAAAAATAAATGAGCTAGGGGGCCAAGCATTGCCAATCCTTTACGAGGAGGGTCAATTCATGAAATTAAACCTTTTTTCGTAGCAATTGTCTAATGATCACATCCATATTAGCCTCGATATATAGTGATGTTAGGGGGGAGGCAGGGCCATTACTGTCTTCGCCATTAATGCCATTGTGCACTGAGAGATGAAGCGGAAGGCATGGATGATGAGAGGGGACGTTGGATATATAATTAATGTGGGTGTATTAGCTATATATGTTAATCCTATATAGAGAGGTATAGATTGATCGATGTGGGACGTGGAAAGAGGTGAGACCTCACTTTGGATATATCGATTGATCGGTTTGTGTGGAAAACTATGAAAGACCTAGCTCTATACACACATACATAGAGGAACATTGATCGTTGCGCATGCACGCGTGAGAGATAAAGAATGCCCGATATGATGGAGAGGGGGATGTGTGTGGGTGTGTGCCTTCATGGGAGACCGACCTGAAGAAAAAGATTGCATGCGTGCGATGGATAATGCCGACTGGTAGCGTGTGTGCATGCATGCACGAGAGAAAGTTAGTGGTACAATTATAAAGAGAAGACTACTGCACTACTGGAAACTGGGAATTTGCCATCAGCCAGCTCTTTGCCATCTGCCAGCTGATGGCAAAGAATGTCTTTGCCATCTGCTTATAAAAAACAGATGGCAAGAAGCTGACAGAATGGCAAAAGAACATGGTTGCCATCAGCCAATTCTTTGCCATCTGCTGAGTGGATGGAAAATAATCTTTGCCATCTGCGTGAGATGGCAAAGAGGTGGGTAAGGTCCATCTTTGCAGCGGCTGTCAACCCACCTCTTTGCCATCTGCCAGCAGGTGGCAAAGAATCTTTTCTATCTGTTGGCAGATGGCAAAGAAGTGGGTGGAGCCCAATGGATAACGGCGTTATAACGGCCAGTAGCCCCACCTCTTTGCCATCTGCCAGCGGATGGCAAAGGCCCATATCTTTGCCATCAGCCAGCGGCTGGCAGATGGCAAAGAGGTCGAACTATCTCCCCCCTCTTTTTCTAAAAAAAATTCCCCTCCCTTCTCTCCCAGCCCGGCCCCTCCCCCCTCTCTCTCTCTTCCAGCCCGGCCCCACCCCTCTCTCTCCCCACCTCACACACCCACCAGCGCCCCTTGTCTAAAAAAAACTGCCCAAACCTTTCCGCAACGCCAGCCAGACGACCTGTGGCACCTTGACACCCACCGCCCAACACCGCCCTTGCCCGCCCGCCATGGCGCCAAGAACCCCGCCTCCCGCCCCTCCCGCCACCAGCTCGCCTGCCTGATCCCTCCTCCACCATGGCCCTCCCGCCTCCCTCACCGCGTCCCTCCCTCCTCCCGCCCTCCCTGCCCCTCCCCGCCCCTCCGCCCCTCCCACGCCATGACTCGCCTCATGATCCCTCCATCAAGCCCGTCATCACGCCATCCCTCCACCGAAGTCGGCCCTCCCGCCCTCCTCGCCACCATGGCGTGCCCGCAGCCGCCCTCCACCGAGCCGAGCCACGGCGCCGCCCCTTCTCATGACCCTCCCATACAGGCGCCATCAAACTAGCTCACCATCGGGGAAAAAAGGTATGCGCTCGTCCATGCCTATCCTTAGATATACTAGATGAATAAGTAGAGGCTTTGCAATTTCTGTTTTGGAGATTAACCATATTGCCATATAACATTGAATATCAGTTTTATATACACAAATTGCCCTATAAACAAAGTATTTGTAGTCATATGTTGCAGAAGGGATTTAATTTTGCAAGTTGAAGATTGATGTAGCACATGAGTGCACTTTTCATTCAATCAACAATGCAGAACTGCAGAGACAGAGGAATGGGCCAACTCCATAATATTTTCAAAAAGTATTATTGCAAGCAGGCATACACAGAAACCAAAATAAGCTATACAACTCTAGCTCGTATGTTTTGAGTAGAAAAATACTATTATAGAACCATTTTCTCTTGACCTTATTAGTGAACATAGATCTTATTTTTAGACTGCTGCTAAAAGTAGTTCACAAACCATCAGCCACCGCAACATGTAGAGATTTCCTTTATGATGAATCAGACAAAAATTTAAATCCAATCACCACCGTGGGAAAGATAATAAAAAAATCCAAGGGGACCAGCAAAATTCATAGATTAGATTCGTTCATAACTTGTTAAATCAAACTATGTTGCCCAACTTGGCGGCAGGCCTAGATAGCCGATGCAGTAGCAACGCGCGCTTCTACGCACATAGAATTTTGGCGAACTGGAAGTACATGCACGTATAGAAAAAAATATGATGGCAACACTCCTAAGATTGTATTGCTTTAATCTAGTTGATTAATGAACAATGATGTACGTCCTGGTTAAATTAATCGTGCCATTGAAGGCCGGCTGATTGATCTATTTCTTGCACTTGTCTAGTTAGCTCAGCATCTAATTGTAGTCCTGTTGAGTAGGTACATCATCTTTTACTTGGCGAGTTAGGTGACATGCATGTAGATGCAGCAGGGGTGAACACATTCTACAGATCCGAGCATCTAAAATGGGCGGACGTGTGCATGGCGCCGCCGTTAGCATCCGCTAAATACTCAGTCATGCATGCTAAATACTTGGTCAAAACTTAGGTAAAACAGCACCAGCCAAACACGTGTAAAAACTGAGAAAAACGTTGGTTTTAGAAAACTGCAGTATTACTTGCCTACCGATTGGAATACTGTGGTTTTCAATTACAGCAGTTTTGTAAAAACTTTGTTGCCAAACTAATGCCCCGTTTGGTAGCTCAGTATTTTTAAAGTATTCTAAGAATACTGCAGTTTTTCAGATTACCAAAGTTTTAGGCCCTGTTTGATAGCAAAGTATTTTCTATGTATTTTATGAATACTACAGTTTTTTAGATTACCACAGTATTAATTACAACGAGCTGTTTGGCCACCTCTAAAAACTGTGATTTCAATACTGTAGTATTTGCAAAACTGTAGTTTTTTCTCTGTTCTAAAAAAAGAACCCCGGACCTCTTTTTAAAAAACTGAGAATGCTGAAAACACGACTCCATGCACAATCCTGTGCCTTGTCTCTCGACGTGCATCTCCTGGTACCTCTCAATGGTGACAGCTCATTCCAGAGTTTTTTAAAAGGCCGACGTTCCCCCCACTCCCAGGTTGCAGGCCGCCTGCAGTGGCACGTCAGACTAGTTCAGCTGCCTCCTCTATTGTAAGCTATCTTTGTGCATAGATGTTTAGTGCATGGCCGTTCAAGTTTGTGGATGCGGCTGGTTGTTCAGTATGCTGTATGCAGCGGTCAGCGAGTTGTGTACGCGCGTGTTTGCGACTTGTTAACAAACAGCTAACTGCAAATTTACATTACATATAAGTTCTAGCCAAACAGGTCTACAGTATTCCAAATACTCCAAAATACTACAGTATATTATTACTGTGGTATCGTGCACCTATAGAAAAAAATACTGCAGTTTTTAAATACTTTAGTTTTACAATACTTTGCTATCAAACATAGCCTTAGTTACAACAAGGTGTTTGGCTGCCACTGGAAACTATGTTTTTAATACTGCATTATTTGCAAAACCGTGGTATTATCTCTGTTTTAAAAAAAGAACCTCGGACCTCTTTTTTTAAAACTGAGCTTCAGGGAAAGAAAGGGTCCCTGTTATCTTCTTCCTTGCTTCAGGCCGCTGCTGCCCCTCCTTCATTCTCCCATTGCTTCCACTCGGCGACCTTGTTCTGCCGGATCTCGTCCTTGAGCTATGCTACGTCAGTGTGTCCGCCTGGAACTTGCTGCCCCGAAGCGCTTTGCCTATGCTGCGCTAGCTGCAACGGTGCACCGTACAATGGCAAGTCGTCGTACACTGCCTCTCCACGTCGCCTCCCGTCTAACTCCGCCAAGGTAGCCGAGAGGAACGGGGCAAGCAAATCCTGCTGGACTCAAGCTTGCTACTCTGCAAAGCTGAGTTGCTGTTGTTCTTGCTCGTGCGATTTTTTTCTATCGGTGCCGGCCACAACATACAAGTGTCCATACCCAACTAATCAACTCTGATCAACCAAACCATTGAGTGATTGCAACAAGCTAGGAACATGCGTGTTTGTAGTTGCTATCAACTGGCTAGCTAGTGAGCTAATTACGTTGCTGCATAATAAAGCACCAGCCAAACGGGTCACAATATTCCCAATACTACAAAGTACTTTGATATGTCAAAACTGTGGTATCTTCCACCTACTGGCTAAAATACCGTAGTTTTTCAATACTTTGGTTTTTGTAACACCTTGCTATCAAACGCAGCCTAAGCCTTTAAGAATACTACAGTTTTTGAGATTATCATAGTTTTATTTGCAATGAGCTTTGGTTTCTGATACTTTGGTTTTTACAATACTTTACTATCAAACATAGCCTGGCTGTGTTTGGTTGCAAAAATATTTTGAAGTATTTCAAGAATACTACAGTATTTTAAAATACTATGGTTTTAAATACTTTGAGGTGTTTGGCTCTAGTTAAAATTGTAGTATTATAAACTGCAGTATCCACAAAACTGTAGTATTTTTGCAGTATTAAAAAAGAGGTTGGGACGTCTTTTTTAAAAAACTGAGAAACACAACAAAGAGGTTGGGACCTATTACAACGATGTATACTTTGATTGCCAAACATGCCATTGTTTCCACAATACTTTTGAAAAATTGTTGTTTTCATAAACTACAGTATACATTATCGTTGGTATAAAAAGCGGTAGTATCGGAATACTAAGGTTTTATAAAACATTACTTCCAAACGAAGCCTAATTTTTTGAGCCAAACACTTCAAAGTATTTAATACCAAAGTTTTTCTTAAAAACCACAGTATTCCTAAAAACAGCAAAATACTTTGCTCCCCAAACGCACCTGTAGTTTTTTCTCTGTTTTAAAAAAGAACCCCGGACCTCTTTTAAAAAAACTGAGCACGCTAGAAAACAACTCCATGCACAATCCTGTGCCTTGTCTCTCGATGTGCATCTCCACGGCACCTGCAGTATTCTGAAAACCTGCAGTATTCTCAGAATACTTTAAAAATACTAAGCTAACAAACGGGCCTAAAGGCTTGGTTTGGCAACAAAGTTTCTAGAGAACCATGGTAATTGAAAACCACTATATTCAGATGTGTACACAATGAATACTACAGTTTCTTTAAACCATGGTTTTTCTCAGTTTTACCAAAACTACCTAGGTGTTTGGCTGGTGTTTCGCCGGGGTGGTTTTTTTTGGACATACAAGTGTCCTCTATTTATTTGTCAGGAAATGTGAATGACACCGAATTGGAAAACAATCAAGTACTAAATAGGCACTCCCTATTTATTTGTGAATTATGATATAGGTCATATATTTTCCAATTTTGTTATGAAAAACATAATATATATTTGCGTTGATCGGGTGGATTTAAATGTGCAGTTGTTTCATCGCTGTGAGGGTCTGTTGTTCAACGACCTCCCGTGCGTTCGGCGAGCTCCGCCCTGCGTTAGATGCGTGAGCACAAATGACATCTCCTCCTCTCCCGCTTCATTTGCTCTGTTCCGGTCTTCGTGACGATGAAACTTGCTAGCTATAGGTGTATTCAATCATCGATGTCGTGACCACTATGCGTCTCCCGTTTGAAAGGGTTACATCTATAAATATGCATTCATTTGCATATTTATAACCGTAATTCTTCGAATTGTCCAACGTTATCCATGGACAGCCAGTATGTGTAGATTGGGTTCGTTTTCCCATATGCTCTGCTCCGGATCCTGATGCAGAATTTCGTCGATGCCTCTCTACAGTTGTTCTCCGGGTACACATCCTCTCTGCTTATTGCCGAGGCGTGTATCGAGGAGAACAGCGGGGAGGTGTTGGCCGAAATTTTGTGTCGATCCGGAGCAGAAGCATGGAAAACGAACCAATTCCCATACATACTCGGGTGATTAGGACCTATCTTTACCTATTAGCGTCTAGGTTGCATGGGCGTAATAAAAGCGAGAAACTCTATTAACTCGATGAATATGGTTTGCTGAGTTATGTATGTATTTCTTGTGTGTCCAGTGGCTAGGCAAGATGAGTGATAAATGCGTGGATGTACACCGGTCACCCTAGTCAGAAAGACATGACGCCTGAATGGATGACAAAAACCAAGGGGTTTATCAGAGCCGCATTTGCAAATGGACAGAAAACAACCTGGTGCCCTTGCGACAACGATCGTAAGATGTCAGAGTTTGAAATGCTCAAACACCTACAGAAGTGGGGTTTTACGCCCGGTTATACGATGTGGACATTTCATGGTGAGCCTGCCCAACGTTCCAGGCTGAGGAGGGCCGTCGTCGCACCGACGAGCATGGTACCGGGATGGAAAACATGGTGCAAGACTTTGATGATGCTCGGGATTGGACGATGAGATGGAGGAAACTGCAAGGCCTTCAATGATATGTTGGAGTCTTGAGCGTCCTCTCCATGAGCACACCGAGCTTTGTCGGTGGATGCCATCGCACAAGTAATGGCTCTGAAGGCTCAATTCAACTTGGGCAGAGAATGCTATGACGCGATAGTGACACTATTTGGACGCTTTCTACCTAAAGGCCATATAATGCCTGCAATCCTGTACCAGTCGGATAAAATACTCGGTGTACTTAAGATGCCCTATGAGAAGATAGATGCCTGTGAGAATGGATGTGCCTTATTTAGGCTCTAGTATGCGGACTTGAACTATTGTCCCATTTGCAAGTCTTCCGGTATGTTGAGGTGAACAACGGTATGGGTGAGAAGAGTCGGACCAAATCCCCATTAACGTTCTTGGTATATGCCAATCATACCAAGACTTCAACGTCTATTCATGGTCGAAGAGGCGGCGGACAGATGACATGGCACAAAGCTGGGCAAAGAACCGAGCAGGATGCAGATGGGAATCGATGATGGTACACACATCGGATGGTGCTGCATGGAAACACTTCGATGCATTGCATGATGAAAAAGCAGCAGATCAAGGAATCCTCGGGTGGCCGTCAGCGCGGATGGGTTCAATGTGTTTGGTATGATGGCAGCCCAATACAGTTGTTGCTTTGTATTTGTCATTCCTCAATCTCCCCGGGACAGATTATGCAAAGAAAGAACATTTTCACGGCGTTGATAATTACGGGGCCCAACTATCCAGGGAAGAATATGAATGTGTACATGCAGACGCTTAAGGATGAACCGCAAGAAGCTTGGGATAATGGGATCAAGACATACGGCCCGCTACAAAAAAAACTTCCTAATGCGTGTGTGGTACATGTACTGATGCATGACTTGCCGGCGTATCACGCTATTCGTTGGCTGGTATGTGCATGGAAGGTTCCGTGCCCCACATGCAAGGCAGCTCTTGAGTTTAAATCGGCCTTGCAGGCGGTGGCAAGTTTTCTTGCTTCGACATGCATAGACAGTTCACGGATCCTCACCATAAGTTCAGAAAAGACAAGAAGAACTTCATCAAAGGTAGAGATGTCAAAACTCTGCACCACCTGCATTGACGATAGCAGCAGACCCTGGATCGATTAAGCGCTCTCGAGCCGGATCCAGGCGTCGAGGAGTATTTCAAAGGGGTATAATACGGAACACGCTGGACCCACAAGATATGCTTGTGGGATCTGCCAGCATTTCAAAGACCTCCTTTGCCCACACAACATCGGGACGTGATGCACACTGAAAGAATATCGGCGAGGCCCTCTTTGGTACATTGTTCGGCATAGAGGGGAAAAGCGAAGGATAATCCTAAGGCCAGAATCGATCAGGAGGCTCTATGTGATAGACCGCTACAAAACATGAAAAACCAAAAGGAAAGAAGAATGGGGCGAAGCCAAAGGCATGGTTCAATCTTGGAAGGCGGTTATGAGGAAATACTCACTGTGGGTGAAAAAGGAGTTGATGTTCCCCGATGGGTATGCATCGAATCTAAAGAGGGGAGCGAGCCTTGAAAAATTGAAAATATTTGGTCTCAAGAGTCATGATTGGCACATATGGCTTGAGCGGGTAATGCCGGTGATGTTGCGTGGCTTTATCCCTGAGGATGAATGGCTAGTACTGGCGGAGCTGAGCTATTTCTTCCGTGTTCTATGTGCGAAAGAATTATCGCTTTGGCTTGCTAGAATAAATGGAAGAGTTGGCGCGGAGTTGATCTGCAAGTTGGAGAAGATCTTTCCACCTGGCTTCTTTAATCCAATGCAGCATTTGATTTTGCATCTCGACGAAAGCCGCGATTGGGGGCCCTACAGAATCGTTGGTGCTCATGGCGAGAGGATGCGTAAGGCGCTTGAGCAAAATGTAAAATAAGCGTCGAATTGAAGCATCGATGGCGAGGCATTCATTATCGAGGAGGCGGCAAACTTCGTGACAGCACACTACAAAGCCAAAAATCGTCATTTGCATAATCCGAAGCCTCGGTACAATGTTGGCGACTCCTAAAAGGGTGGATCCAACCTCAGCCTATTCAAAGGAAGCTTCGCACCAGCCGGTGCTTATACTCCTTATTGTTGGATAACGATGAATGGCGGACCATTACGTTGTATATCTTGAACAATCTAATGTGAAGTGCGGCCGCACATCGAGTAAGTTCTCGGTACATTGTTTATAACCTCTACTTCATTTGAACTGCTCTTATTCACGGATATTTGATACGGTCGATACGTCGCCAAATTCTCGTATGGAGCGGTTATCCAAAAAGGATTCCGTCGAAGAGTATGAGCTTCGGCAATGCATGGAGGCGGCTATCCTAGTTTCATCTCTTGGTTCAAACAAATGGTAATTTCCATTAGACCATTTCATTTCTTCTTCTAATTTCTGGCTAATGCAACAATCCTTTTCGTATTAAACTTGTAGGCTAGTTGTGAGTCTATGGACGCCTAATTGAGACAAAGTCGCTCATGGTTTTGACTATAAGGTCCATTCATTTGACAAATCTGACATCAACGGGTATCGCTTTCGTACCTATGGCAAAGAGCTATCTATGGCGACCGAAAGTCTACAAATTGTTGTGTCTCCGCTATCGGCGAAGGATATACCGAGTATTATGGAAGAGTTGAAGCAATTTATGGACTTCTATTCTATGGTGCAAACCCACGAACGTCGTAGTCTTCAAATGTCATTGGTTCCAGCCGAAAAGAGACTAGAAGGACTCATGAACATCTAGGGCTAGTCGAAATCAAACAAAGCACCCATTTGGATGTTCCCGATGTCTATATTACGGCTCAACAGGCAACCCAAGTTTTCTATCTACCGTGGGCCTGCCAAAGTGATCCAAATCTCGAAGGTTGGGATGTCGTTTATGAAGTGCCGCCACGTGTTAGACCACCTCCCCCCAATGAAGAGGATTATGAACCTCACATTAATCCAGACACATATGAAGGAGAATTGTTCCAAGAAACACGTCTTTCCAAAAACCGTTTCAAGAACCGCTCACCTCAGAACATTCAAGTAGACAATGGCGGTGAATCCAAGCACGGCGAGGAACAAGAAGAGCGGAACAAGAAGAGGTTACTACTGCGGATGACCTATCAATGCTTGACCGATTACATGCAGGAGGCCTTCCAGATGTTGATGAATTTATTGATGATGATGATGATGATGAGCACGTCATTACTGATAGTGATGAGGATGATGCATTTATTGACCCCGAAGCATATCTGCAGCGATGATGATGCATTTATTAATGATGACGATGAAGATTAATATTATAGTTCATGTCGGTATTCCATTATTATTATATACATATATATTATTAATTGGTTCAAGTTTTAACCTAGCTAGCTCTAAAATGAGCTATACTTAGCATTTATTCCTCAAAATGAATTTGTATGTTTACCTAGCTCAAAATGACATAACAACCTTAATTAGCTCAAAATGACTTTAACCTAGGATAGCTCTAAAATGAGCTATACTTAGCATTTATTCCTCTAAAATGAATTTATATACATATTATTATTCATGTCGTATTCATTTTTTTATGTTGTACTAATTTCGCTTACTCTTTGTCATTCCAGTGTTGACAGATGGTGGGCGGGTCGAGGCGCTCAGGGCTCCTACCTCGGCGCGTGGTGGGAGGGTAGTTCCATTCCCCCATAGCCTCCGGAGAGCGCTAGATCTCAGTTTGCGAGTCCAGCGACGGTCGCTTCTTCTTCGCCGGGAGAGGTCGAGGGGTAAGAAGGAGAAGGCTGCTAGAGGTGGACGTGGCGTCGGGAGAGGTAGGAAGGCTGCTTCGCCTTCCTCGCCGCCACCCAGCTGAGTCACCCGACCACAGGGCTGCTCGTCTGAGATCGAGCCATCTCTGAGGTGGACCCTGCCTATGGCGAGCCACGCCTCTGCCGACGAGCCTCGGGCCGACGACCGAGCCTCGGGCCGCCCGAGCCTCGGGCTGCCGAAGTCTTACGCCCCACGAGACTCGGAGCTCGACAGGGGTCACGCCGAGTCGGAGCCTCAGGCTGCCGAGTCTTCGCTCCAGAGACTCCGGAGCTCAGCCGGGAGTCACGCTGAGTCGGAGTCGAGTGCACATGGTTGTGTTCTGTGGAGACAATAGTCCCGATAGCTATAGCGAGGGTGAGTGGGTTGAGGCGCAAAGTCTACCAGCGTGGTCATACAAAGCTCCGCGCCACCCAGCGACCCCGACCGTAGGTGGTTGATTGCGCCTAACGGGAGAAGTAAGTGCATTTACTCTTTTTAACCTTTTGCCTTGACGCGTTTCTTCTCGAATATCTAATCGTTGGCCTTGTCATCACGAAGTTCTTGGACACACGAAGATGGTGTCCGAAGGCCCAACACTGTCCTTGGTGTGATTTGTCGCCCGATGCTTCCAGGGTGGGTCACGCCGCCTGCAAGTGAGGGCCGGGTTCCGTGAGCTAGAATGACCTGGGAGCAATATTTGGCTGCCCCGGCCGGCCGAGAACATAGGGTCGGCGATGTCGAGTGCGACACAGTGGCCGACATTGTGATCGCCACGTTTTGGGTAATTTCTCCTTTGCCATTTACGTTGTGTTTTCTTCTTTGATTGCATACCTTCTACATGTGTTTTCCTGTTTGATTGCAGACCTTCTAATCCGTGTTTTCTTGTTTGATTGCGGACCTTCTACAGGTGTCTTTGAGGGACGAGGAGGAGGCGGCTCGGGTTATCGACGCCCGAGTGTAGGCGCCTACTTGGAAACTTTCGGCACAAGGCTCGGACGCAGAGCTGTTGGAGACTACTTAGCCTGACTGGTATTAGGAGGAGAAAAGAGAAGTGCCGAGACAAGTATCTGAGTAAGGAGAAGTACATGAAGGTAATTACCTATTCTTAAGGCCTTGTACTTAGTTTCCTTGATTTGATTCGTAGGCGTAGCGCTCAAATTTCTCTTGCTTAACTTAGGTGCCTCCGAGATGGTGTGCGGACAAGATGGACTGCTGGGAGGTGTTGGTGGATGAGTGGTGCTCTCCCCAATGGCGCGTCGCCCACAACATAGAAAAGGAGAAGCGTTTCAAAATGAAAGGTGTGCCACACCATCTAGGCAGCGTCGACCTACATGGGTACGGAAAAGCTGGGTATGTGTGGTTTGCTTCATGATTCATGCAAATTCATTCTTTGTGCTAGCTTGAGTCCTTAACTAATACTCTGTTCCTCTCTTTTAGTCAAAACACAACAAGGATCCAGAAGGCGAGCTGTTAGAGCCTCTATGGCATGTCCAATATTGCACCGTACAAGAAGGCCAAGGCATTCTCTGAAGTCGACCTCGAAAATGCAAAGAACTTCAGCAACGAGGCCTCCCACCACAAGATGGTGCAGATGCGTTAAGCGGGGAAGGCGAGGAAAGGGCGGACTTTAACCCGAGCCGCCTCTTGATCCAGAGCTGGTGATGATATCTGGTGGCGGGAAGTCCCATGGCTCGTTAGCCATTGGTAATGGACTGATACGTTGTAGTAGCACTCTCCTGCAGATCAAGAAGCGCCAGACCAGCTCTGATCCTGAGATACCGCCTCGTTCTGACCGGTGGAAATCGAATTCCAGGTTTGTTAATTATACGGACTCGATAGCCTTCCCTCCATTACATTGTGTTTGCGGTCGTCGATGATTACAATGCTAACGAGTGGTGTTGCGAGCTGCTATTGAGGCGGAGAGAGTGAAGACCAGGCTGCTTTTTGAGGAGAGGGACCGCAGTTGGCGGAGAGGGACCGCAAAGCAAGGAGAGGGACAGGAGAATGAGGAGAGGGCGGCTAGGCTGTTGGAGGAGGAGAGGAACCGGAACGACTTGGCTAACTAGCCATGTATACGCGACCTCTTCGTGGTAAGTTTCTTCATATTAGCTAAATCATGCACGCAATGTTCCTTTCATTAGTAACTAATATGACTGACTCGTCAAAACCAAATGTGCAGTCCATGTGCGAGAGAAGAACGGCCGTAACCCCTCCGCCGATGCCAGTCATTGCTCCGGAGGGCACGGTGAGTTTCATTTGAACGGTCATTAGTTACTAGTCTTCACATTTGAGTTGCATCATGCTAACGATACATTGGAAATAATCTTTGGTGCAGCGTAACTCCCGACAAGCATCGACCGATCCTTCTCCGTCTGCCACTGGCGCGACCGGTCCTACACCTACACCTACACCTACACCTCCGTGATGACGGTAAGTGTCCCAAGTGTTTTGCTTAATAGAGTTTTGTTGTGATGCCATGTTGTATATATCTAGACATATCGTGCATAATGTGTGTATGTTTGAAATGCATTGTATGTGTGGGATTCGACAACTAGTCGTGGTGCCTTTGGTAGCCTTCCATACGTGGAAATGCCTCCTAGTGCTTCCACCGAGCCATGGTAGTTCGCTCTTGCTCCGGAACACATGGATTGACCGGCATGTGTCCTTCTTTGCTCCTGTGTCTGTCCCTACGGAAATGTCACGCGGTGTATCACCAAGTCCTTGTAGCTTGCTACGACTTGGTTGCACTCGCCGATGACCACACGTGCATTGCCGGGTCATGTATGCCTGTCCCTCGCACGCTTGTGCCACCTTGGTTCTATGACTAGTCATGTCGGCCGGGTTCTCTGCCATATGGATACTAGCGACATAATCATATACTTAGCATTTTTCCTCCAAAATGACTCAATATGCTTACCTAGCTCAAAAATGACTTAATATGCTTAGCTAGCATAAAAATGACCTATACTTAGCATTTTTGCTACAAAATGACTTAATATGCTTAGCTAGCATAAAATGACCCTATTTAACCTAGGATAGCTCTAAAATGACCTATACTTAGCATCTTTTCCTCAAAAAAGACTTAATATGCTTAGCTAGCTCTAAAATGATATAGTATGCTTAAGAAATGACTTATTTTAGGTCCTAAATGACTTCATATGCTTAGTTAGCTCCAAAATGACATAATAACCTTACTTAGCTTCAAAATGACCTATTCAACCTAGGCTAGCTCTAAAATGACCTATACTTAGCATTTTTTCCTCCAAAATGACTTAATATGCTTAGCTAGTTCAAAATTACATAATAAGCTTAATTAGCTCCAAAATGACCTATTTAACCTAGGATAGCTCTAAAATGACCTATACTTAGCATTGTTTCCTTCAAAATGACTTAATATGCTTAGCTAGCTTAAAAATGACCTATTTAACCTAGGATAGCTCTAAAATGACCTATACTTAGCATCTTTTCCTCCAAAATGACTTAATATGCTTAGCTAACTCTAAAATGACATAATATGCTTAAGAAACTAGATAACAACCCTCACAGCGTTGTCATGAGAAAATTAGCATACCAAGTTGTAAAAATTCATGAGGTGTGATAAGAAAGAAATGAAATTTTCCACTGAAGTGTGATGCTTCTGAGCGATAAGAAGGAAATGAAATTTACCACTGAAGTGTGATGCTTCTAAGCAAACGCAAATCACATTTCCAAAATGATACTCTACATTTGTAGTAAGTCATTCATTCATCAAAGTCTCTTCAAAAAGTTTCAAAAATTATTAGATGTATGGTTTATGGACAATAAGTTCACTTCATGGAACAGAACTTGGCAATGCAAGCACACTTAGGACACAGACATGTGAAAATCTGGCTCGCTTTGAAACATAAATATATAACCAATGAAATCAGACTAATCAAACTTTGACATATTGTACAAAGATGATATACATATACAAAAAAGGATGCCAACATTTGAATGAAATGAATGGGATAACCAAACTGCATACATACAGATCGATTTAATACACATAATCTGTTTTCATGGGGAGATATTACTCTAAATCTTAGGATATATAAATATATATACACAACAAACATTAGAAACAATAAAAAATACTGTCCTAACACCACACATACAAAAAAAATACACCACGTATTGGAAAGTGTGCTTGCATAATCTTTGTTTGCAGCAGTGTGTGCTTCACCTATATATATTACTGTGAATAAGGTATAGGGTCACTCATACAAAAGAGAGAGGGCCTTAGTACATATAAGCAAGGAGAAATATGACTATAGATTGGCAGGAATAAGACTGGGCATAAGACGCCTGGTAGTGTGTCGTTATATTTAGTGCCGGGAAGAAACTTTTTGAAATCACATGCTTCTTTGATGTATGCATCGTAATTAGAAAACAATGGAAGCTGACGAGTAGTACTCCTCAGTAAACTAAAATAAGAGTGTTTAGATTACTACTTTAGTGATCTAAACGCTCTTATATTAGTTTACTTGAGGAGTATGTTCTACAAGATCGCTCAGTACTTCATTATCTCATACCTATCAAGAAGGGACACTCGATATTATTTTTATATGGTGCGGATAGATAACTGCTAAAAAACATAAATAGACATCATAAACTTATTGAATTCCTTCTTTTCAAAATTGCAAATTATGAACTGCTATATGGATTAACGAATGTGTTATCAATGACTGCATCATAGTTCCAAAAGACACAGATAGTGGAGCACAAAAAAGTACCTAGATTTATTTTCAACGCAATCTGAGTACCATTTTCACCAAGATCTTGCCCATAGATTAAAACATCTGCACAATCAAACATCAGGAAGATTGGGGTTTTTAGTTTGAGAGAGAGAGAGAGAGAGAACGCTTGCTTAAGGAGGTGAGAGGTGAGGTAACTGGATACGTTTCTTCTCCATTTGTTGAGCAGGATTAAGCTACATAATAGATGGATAGATCGTAGACGGAAACAAAAAATACTTGGAACATAAATCACTCAGAATTTCATTACATGGATCCGTCCATATATAGCCTTCACGACATCTTCCTTTTGAGGGAGGAGATGGACCGATGGGCTTCTCTTTATTTTTTGAGGGAGGAGATGGACCGATGGGACCGATGGGCTTCTCTTTATTGGTTTTATATAAACCGACTCATCGGTAATGGAAGATGTAAGAAATCGGTAAGTGGAATCACACAATTTGTTGGAAAAATGCTGAGATGGCAAGTTGATGAGGTGGATAGGCTGCATGTCAAGAGAAATAACATAGTGGGGATGAACTATTTAGGTATTATAGATGACATATTTTAGCTCCTAAATGACTTCACATGCTTAGCTAGCTCCAAAATGACATAATAAACTTACTTAATTAGCTCTAGAATGACCGTAGCATGTTTTATACCAAAATGACTTAGTATGCTTAGCTAGCTCAAAAATGACATAATAACCATACTTAGCTCCAAAATGACCTAATTTACAGATATAAGTTGCATCATAATAATCTTCACATTTTAGTTGCATCATAATAATCTTCTTCTTCTAACTTTTTCTTTCCCATTTTACAGATTTGCTTAAGATCACGGAAGCTTGGGTTGATGGAGTGCTTGTATTTAGTTTTTGTTTTGACCTTGTGAAACTTGCTACCTATGGATGAAACTGTGTAATATTGATGAAACTATGTATATGTCTGGATGAAACTTTCTACTATTGGTAACATGTGTTGGATACATATGTGTTCATGACTATTGGTAATATGTGTTGAATATGCTATATTGGTAATATAAATATATTTGTGTTTGATTTCTGTGAAAATGAATTGATATAAGAAAAAAGAAAATTAAATGGGGCAATATAGTCACTTTGCCATCTGCTGGCAGACGGCAAAGCATGCAGCCTTTGCCATCTATTTGGCCGATGGCAAAGTATGCCGTTAACCTTCTCGACGGAGCTAACCTCGTTAAGAGGTTTTACCATCTGCCAGCAGATGGCAAAGGTTTACTGAGCTCTTGCCATCGTACCAACAGATGGCAAAACTCAGGCTCTTTGCCATCAGCCCAGATGGCAAAGAAGCCATTACCGCAGGGTTTCGCATCGACTGCTTGTTATCTGCTGGCTGATGGCAAAGCCTTTGCCATCCGCCGAACATGCCTTTGCCATCTGCCATGGCAGATGGCAATGTGCCAGATTCCAGTAGTGCTGAGCCCCCAGCAGAACTATGTTATGTTTCTTCTTGTTACTTTAACTCTTCAGTACGTACATACTAGTATTTCTTACATTTCATCTGTTAGTTGGTATAGTACTACCACTCGTTTCTTCACATTATATGCGTACAATATATATGGCCAACATCATATAGCCAGCAGTTTAGTTGTCAAAGAATTTCAGGGTGCTTAGTTTTGTCAAAGAATTCCAGCGTGCTTAGTTTTATTTGAGGGGCGAGTTGTGCTGGACACCATTATTGTGACTGGCCTTTTTAATATGTACCACCTTTTTTTTAATTTCAAGTTTTGCACCATGGCGCAATCCGTCGATACTACTGCTGTACAAAAGTATACATTTTTTAAAAGGCTAGAGGGCGGGGCAGTCTAGCTTGGTCGGTTTCACGAGAGGCGAGGGCCTTTGTGATTTGATGGCTCATTACTGCTGGAAGGCGGGGCCTTGTGATTTTACTACACGTATAAATGCGTCGACGACCTGATCGAGGAGGAGCAAAGAACCGTGCGGTATACTCAAGTTTTCCACTGGAGTAGTACTGCGACGGAGGAGCACGAAACACGGCAGCCCAGTGCCATATGGTGATAAAAAATGATCTAATTTGCTAGTCATCTCATTGTTAGCATTGTTCTATTCATTCCCTCAAAAAAACCATTGTACTATTCATGCCTTGCAGAGAACGTGACACGTCTTGCGTAAACACCAAGCAAAAGATGAAACACAGCAGCAAAAGAAGAAGGAAGATTATCACCCCAAATGATCTAATTCGCCACGGAGTCGTGAATCGCTTCTTCATCGCCTCCCCGACCTCCATCTCCTTACTGGCGTCTCCTCTCCGCCATCTTCTTCATTCTGTCCATGACGCGGGATTTCTCGGACGAGCCTTCATCATCTGTTCCACGGCCGCATTACGTACCTTGACAAAGAGCCGGGTGCTCGATGCGGAGCTTCGCCAACTCCTCCTTCTGTTCCATGACGAGGGCTCGCAACATCTTCATCGCGGAACTACTATTCTCATGCGACTTCTTCCAGCCGGCGTTCTTCTCCTTCAACAAGTCGATCTCATGGCAGAGCTTCGCCTTGTCCTCCTGAAGTCGCAGGATTTCGCCAGTCGCCTTCTTCTCCGAGGCAATGCTCTTCTTCAGCAGCATCACCAAGCCGGTCAATAACTCCCCGCCGATTGAGCTCAGCGGGCATGTCGTCGAGGCTCTCCTTGAGAACTCCATCAAGCCTTGGATGAACTCCTTCTGCTTATTGAGATGCTTATTGAGCTGATCGGGCATGCCGTCGAGGATAACGACTCCAACTCCGCTGCTCGGCATGTTCGCCTCCGCGCTTAGGGCGCTCACAGGAGCCATCGCCTGCCCGTGAGAGATCTTTCGAGGTCTCTGCGTGGCGGCGAGCCCTCTCTTTTTTTTTCCGCAGCCTTGGTTGCCGCTCCCTTGTTACAAGTAGTTCTCGACCTAGAGCTCTGCTCACCGGCCATGGCAACGACGGACGAAGAAGAAGCACTTATGAGGAGGAAAGGTAGAGTAATTTTCGGATAGGTTGTTCCCCTTTTTATAACCTAAGTACTAGCACTAGTACTAATACCTGCATAGTGGGAACACGTTCAGGGTTTTGGTACGTACTAGTAGGTGTGAGCAGGCTTTTTCGAATGTGATGGGAACAAGGTAAAGATTAATTGATGGTTTTGGTTTCGAGGCCCTGAAATGGCTCCCGATGAGTTTAGCGAAACATAAATTTCAAGTACTACACTGCTCAAATGCGTAAATATTATGTTACTATCAAAAATTGGCACAAAATCTGAACGAGACCAATGGAAGTACTACTTAGCAACCCACGATTTAACTACTCGCATGCGCCAGCATGGAGTAATAATGTCTTTCTTCCACCCTCACGTCCACTCAATTTGCATCTGCTGTATTAATTGACCATCAATGAATTGAACGACTTTACACGCGTCAAATTATCACATGGGGTGGATCTTGGTACAAAATTGCGTCGCCCGTGTACCCGCGTAATGCGTGCGAGGGAATGAAGTGCGTGCGTGGCGTGCGTGCACATCTTCGCTTCGTGCATGTACCGCCAGTATGGCTCAGGGACCACGAGTACATTCTTCTGGAACCAACAGCACGTCACTGTGATCAATCCACGCAAGGAGGTCGCAACAACGCCTCGACATGTGCAATGTGGCTTCATGAACTGTAAGAGAGACACTGTGTAGCGTGCCATTGGTATTCTAATTTACGTGTTCTGCACATACTCGAAGTACTAGTAAGGTACACGTGCATTGCACGCATCAGATTTTGCAACCAAATTATGAATAAATACCACACTATAGCATGTAAGCTCTGAGTCATATATGCCCCGATGTAGCCCTTCGCTTAATTCTTATAGTTCATCTCATTCAAAATCAATTATAGGGTGCTTGGATACGTTTTAGTCCCATGACTAAAAGTAGTGAGACTAAAACATGCTAGCCTCATCCATGATTGGATCCATACACTAAGGAGACTAAAATCAATTTAATGAGCATTTATTATCCTCCAAACCCTCCAATCCAGAACTCGCCCATGTTAAAGGAGAGGAGTTAAATTAGGAGAAAGAGGACTAATCCACATTTTAGTAGGGGTACCCCTAACTAAAAATTTTTAGTCTCAAGACTAGTTTTAGCCCATCTTTATTCAGGGGAGCTTGGAACTTTAGTCTCTTAAAGAGACTATTTTTAGTCAGACTAAAATAAGTCCCTTGATCCAAGCACCCTCTTAGTTTTTATAAAAAGCTAAGAACGCGTGAATAGGAAAAACATGGGATTATAGTGGAATGTCTTCTTGAATCCTCTGAGGATTGTATGATGTTTGATTGTGCATGGAAAAAACGCAGAATTCTTTCAAAGAGGTTTGAGTGGATGGGATGTTTCCTATGAAATCTAGTGCAAATGAATCATATGGAAAAATTCCTATGGTTTACAATCCTACGAATCAAACAACCAAGATAGGAAAAATTCCTAATGATTAGAATCCTCCAAAATTCCTTTGAGAATCCTTTGAATCAAAGAAGCCCTTAATCTATTTTATGATTCATGGAATTGTGTGTTGTAAAGCATAAAGTAAAACAAATAATGGCAATTCAACTAGAAAAAAGTTTGGGCAGTTATGATACGGAAGATTCTAGAACAAAAAGAGAACCACCGTTGTTTTGAGGTTTGTGCATTATGCTTAAGTTCAACCATGGAGTCTGCTAGATTGTACATGTGGCAAAATCTGGTGGGGGCTAGAAGATGGTGCGAGGGGCGAGTGGAGGGAGACTATGAAGGAATGCACAAGTGTGAGATCGATATTTAGAGAGAGGGGAGAACACGCGTCTTGTTGTTGCCGTAGTATGAGCCATGAAAAATAAATGAGCTAGGGGGCCAAGCATTGCCAATCCTTTACGAGGAGGGTCAATTCCTGAAATTAAACCTTTTTTCGCAGCAATTGTCTAATGAGCACATCAATATTAGCCTCGATATATAGTGATGTTTTTGGGGGGGGAGGGCCCATTCTTGCCCGCCTTCGCCATTGTGCACGCATCTAAGAGATGAAGCGGAAGGCATGGATGATGAGAGGGGGCGTTGGATATATAATTAATGTGGGTGTATTAGCTATATATGTTAATCCTATATAGAGAGGTATAGATTGATCGATGTGGACGGTGGAAAGAGGGTGAGACCTCACTGGATATATCGATTGATCGGTTTGTGTGGAAAACTATGAAAGACCTAGCTCTATACACACATACATAGAGGAACATCGATCGTTCGCATGCACGCTGAGAGAGATAAAGAATGCCGATATGATGGAGAGGGGGATGTGTGTGGGTGTGTGCCTTCATGGGAGACCGACCTGAAGAAAAAGATTGCATGCGTGCGATGGATAATGCCGACTGGTAGTGTGTGTGCATGCATGCACGAGAGAAAGTTAGTGGTATAATTATAAAGAGAAGACTACCGTGTGGGTGTAAAAGAATAGGTGAGGCCATAATAATTGTAAAGTTGAATTCAAATATTTGAATAAGAGATCCTGATGTTTGAAACCCATGCATGCATGAATATAACGGAGATTTGCGTGGTGTGGTTTGGAAACGAGCATGTTGTAATGTATACACATTGAACAAGGTCAGACTGATTTGAATTTGAAATACCGATGGCAGACATCATTTGGCCACGTCCCATCCGTGCATGGACACACTATTCTAATTGGAGATGATGGGCGGCTTTCGCATCCATATCTATATCTATACCCCTATATATATATATATATATATATATATATTATATTATATTTTATATTTTTTTTATTGTGTGCGGGTAACTTTAACTTTGAAAGATGATCGTTGGATGAGGCGAATCCGATGGTCCAAAGATGGCAAATTTGAGCACTACTGGCCATGGATATCATCTAGATTCCACTAGATTTTGCCACATGTATAATCTAGAAGACTCCATGGTTGAACTTAAGCATAATGCACAAACATCAAAACACAAGCACTTCTTATTTGTTCTAGAATCTTCCGTATCAAAATTGCCCAAATGTTTTTCTACATGATTTGCCATTATTTGTTTTTACTTTATGTCTTACAACGCACAATTCCATGAATCTTAAAATAGATTAGCTTTCTTATAAAAACTAGATGATTTTGAATGAAATGAACTATAAGAATTAAACGAACATCTACATCATGCATATATGACTCAAACCTTGCATGCTATAATGTGGTATTTATTCATAATTTGATTCAAATCTCATGCGTGCAATGCACATGTACCTTACTCTAGTATAAATGGTGTTTGTGTGTGTGTTGTGCGTGTTGAGGTGCAAATTGTCTTTTATTGGGTACACGTTAAGCTTGTTCTTCCGAAATTTCAAGCCGCGCCTTGTTATGCTGAAAATTCAAGCTAGCGTCTCTGTCTATCGTCTTTGCGAAACTCCGCCTCTTCAACCCGCGCCTTGTTAGCCCTAAAATATTTAAGATATATCTTTGTCTCGTTGTGCTCGACAACTCCCTCCATCTCAACCACGCCTTGCTATTCCGAAATTACAACGCGTGAAAACTCCCACCTCCTGTGAAATCCCAACACGCGAAATGCCCATGGTACCCCGAACGAAAAGAACCACCTCAAATCGGTGGGGGTACTTTCGTAACTTACCCCACATTTAGGACAAGCGCGTCTCTAAGCCATGGTTCCCCACTGCCATCCCATCCGCCCACCCATTCGTACACCGAGGCGCGAAAACCGCGTGAAACCCCACACCCTGCTCCGTCCGCCACCCAGCAGAGCTTCTTCCCGACGATGTCGTCCACAAGAACACCTCGGCGTCCCTCATCCACCGTACGGATGAGGATCCGTCGTCGATCTCATCGTCCCCGCCGATTCAGCCACCCCGTCCTCCACCTCCAAGGAGCTGCCCAGCGTTCCCCTTGTTTTTCGCACCACCTCCATTCCCACACCGCCGTCTTCACCTGCACCACCGGAAGAGCATCATCATCACCGTTTCCTCGGATGAAGCTGCGGCCTAATCGGGCGCCACCAAAGAGGTTGTACACTAATCGCCGCATTTTCTTCTTAATTCAATCTCACGGTCTGCCGGCGCTCGGTCTCGAGCCGACACGGCGCTGCTCCATCCGCAAGCGGCGTCGGCCACTTCCTCCACGGCGTCGCTCCCTCGGTGGCGACATCCACATCGATAGGAGCTGCTGCGCTTTAGCTCTCACCGCTGCTGCTGCTGCTCTTGCTCTCGGTCCCCTGCCTGGTCCGCTCTTGATATTGTTCTTGCTCGCGCTGCTGCTCTCGCTCTTGCTCTTGCTTGCGATGTTGCTCGATTTGGCTACACTTGATCGACTGAATCAACTTTTGGGTCGATCGATTTTCAAAGGGGTTGGTCACGGTGAAGGAAGAACCAGCCCGAGGGAGGGGCTCACGGAGAGGTACCCCACTATCTATCTTAGGGTTGGGAATGGGGCGGTGGTCGCCCGGCGGTGGCGGGCGTTGGCGGTGGCGATGGGGATCGCCGAGAAAAAAGCTTGGCAGGGGCCTAGAGAGGATGGCAGGCGGCGGACCGGTGGTGGGGAGTGTTTTCGGGGTGATGCGGCGCGCCGGCAGCGAGGGCTGCTGTTTGGCAGTGGTGGTGGCGGCTCGAAGGGGTGGAGGTTGAAGATGAATCATGAGCCCTTGATTTCGTATCCAAGCTGCAAAATCGGCCCGACGGAAGATGAAAAAGTCAGTCGACCGACGTGTAGCCTCACCTTGCAAGTGCGTTCGGTTCGGCAATAAAATTCAGTTTCGGCAGCAAAATTCAGTTTTGACGATTAGGTTCGATTTGATAGTTAAGTTCGGTTTTGACGATTATGTTCAGAGATGAGCGGCTGATGTATTTTACATCTAGCACTTTGTGGTTATGTATTTTACGTCATGTATTGGAGATGCTATTAGAATTCTACTCGAGTTAACGTTGTTCGTTGTCTCTCTTGTCTGCTTCAGCCTCGGCGTCGTACAACTCACCGGAGCTGCTCCAACGATGAAACCCTCCATCACAGTGAGCGATACCTCGAGCTCCATCTCCAGACGCCTAAGATCTTCCCCTCCCCCGACAGCCAAGTCAGTCGGATCATCGTCACCGACCATCCCAATCACGCTGAGATCGACATGGCTTCGCCAAAGAGGTTGTACACTTGTTGCATCTCTTTTTTACTCTACATGTTATATATATTTTCCATTGAGCACTCGTAGTAACGGAAAATACGATTATTTTATCCTACTATATGACAAGCGGTGAGGTACCGGGCAACTTAGCTATCCGTGATGGACTCTCTTCAACGCCATCATTATTTATCTCTGCTGCGTTTGAGCTGTGCATTTGTCGATGGGCACAGGAGTTGAGCTAGTATGGTAGTGGCACAGGTCCAAAGTAATAGAAGTAGCACAAAAACATTTTTTAGTGTAGGATTTTCCTTGCTCAAGCCTGCCTACTAGAATTGCCAGTGTTTGAAAGGAAAAGTGAATGAAAAACATAGGAATTGGAAAGTTTCCTATGGTACTACTTTTCATGAATTTGGTGCAAAGGAATGGAGCAAAGGAAAAGCATAGGATTTGTTCCTTTAGTGTCTCCTTGAAAGAAAAACCGTAGGAATTCTAATTTCCATTTATCCTCCTTTTCATATTCCTATTCATCTAGCACAAGACTAAGAGATAGTAGCATAATAGCATTATAACCGTACATTTTCTTGTGGTTTGACTTAATCTCACCATGCTTTTTTGCATCCTGTGATCTTCCAATTGTTGTGAATCAAACACCCAGATTGGCAGAAATCATGTGTTTTTAAATTTTCTATTTTGCACGTGCATTCCTATCCTACTCCTGTCTATTTCCTATCACTGCATTGTTAGAATCCTCAAATTCAAACAAGCCCTTACTCAATTACTTGATTCTGAGATATGTGTCAAAGAAAACCTTGTGTGGTTTGTCCTGCTCCTGCGGCGCTGTGTTCCACCCCAGCTCAGCTGCTCCAACGATGGAAGGGTTCACCACAGCAGGGATCCGCTCTCCAGACTGTCTTTCGCCGCCTCAGATCTTCTTCCCCGCCGCCAGCAACCACGACAACTGCATTACCATCATCAAGTGAGTAGATGACCTTGAGGACTACATGGGTCCGCAAGAGAGCTCGCACTCTTCCGTGTCTGCTTACGTTATGAATCGATTAATATGATGACATGCTACATTATCGTCGTCTTCACCTATTAGACTCTGAGTCAGGTCCAAACTAATCTTTGAAACTTGAGTTTTAAATGGTTGTAGGGTACATATTGGGGCAGCAATCGGTACTATCTCTCTACTATCTGGTTAATCTCCTGTCTACTATGAGTCTCATGTTAGGTGCAAACAAACATTAAAGGAGCCATTATCTGTATTTTTAACTAAAGCTATTATTTACTGCTATCATTGGTTTTGGGTCTATCCACGATTTGCTACCATCACTCTGGATTTGTGCATGCACTCCTTACATAATCTCACTATGTTTTATTCCTATGCATGCCGGTTATTGTACACAATGGAACTGATCATGTAGAGCAAAAGAGACGAGCCTTCGTGGCAATAAAATTTCATGCAGACGTTGTTCCATGGTGGGCGCAAAGGCAGCCCCCTCCACCCATTTCGGATCGTAATCAAGAGGAAGATAACTGTTACGAGGGGATTCGATAGGAGAAGACCACTCCTATTTACCCCATGAGGTCTTCGCTCTAACTTGGCATCTTGATGTTGGTAATATCATGCATATGGTGCCTTGCATTGCTTCTTGTATACATTAAAGATGTCATCTGCTTAGTTTAGACATGCTTTGTGTCAATGACATCTTTTTTGTTTCTTTATCGTATATGTTAATCATGCAATGCCTTCTTGTATATCCAGGCATCATATATGTGAATTTTGAAATGTAAACCTGGTTAGCCATTCATCTTATATTTGAATTATATCTTGCCATCATTTTTTTATTATGTGTTAAATTTGTCAACAATTTTAGTACATTCAATTACTCTTCACTGTGCATCGACCATTGACACGGTCATGGAAAAATCTGGAGTGAAACAAGGTCTTGAGCGAGACAATGCTATCGGCAAGCGCATGTCTTCTTTGATTACCGATAGCTCCTCGGAGGAGGATTCGAGACAGATGCAGTCATATTTTCCCCGAGGTGCATGCCCTAACTTGGCAGGTTATGTTGCTCATATATGCGTATGGTATCTTGCATTGCTATGTCATTTTTCTTAGTTTAGACATGCTTTGTGTGAATGCCACCTGTTTAGTGTCTAATTACCATATATGTGAGTTATGCAATGCCATCTTGTTGCAAGACATTATATATGTGAATTATGCAATGTTATCTTGTTGCAAGGCATTATGTATGTGAATTATGCAATGCCATGTTGTTTAGGCAAGCGTCATATATGTGAATTATATCATGCCGTCCTTTTTTGTATTTCTCATTGCTTTTGTCGACAATGTTTGTATATTCAACTGCTCTTCTTGTGCATCAGCCATTTTGAATTGGTGATGGAGAAATGGAGTGAAAACAAGGTCTTGAGCCAGACAATGCTACCTCTTGAAGCATATATCTTGCTGGTTACAGATAGCTCTTGAGAGGAGGATTGAAGGCGGATGACCAGTCCTATTATCTCCCTAAGGTGTATGCTCAAACTTGGCAGGGTTATATTACTCATATAATGCATATGTTGTATTGCAATACTTATTTTTACATCATATACACAATATTGAATGCCATCTCCTTAGTTGACACATCATATATGCAATTGCCCTCTGCTCACTTCCTTAGTATATAAATCATATATTTGAATTATGTCATGCCATGATGTTTACATAGACTGCATGTATCTGAATTATGGCATATAACCCATTTTCTATAGACATAATATAGTTATATCATCTCATCATGTTTACATAGTCATCATATTTTAAATTATGTCATTCTATCCGTGAATTATATCATGCCATCATGTTTCCATTGATGGCATGTTTGTCGATTATGGCATGCCAACCACTTTAATAGACACATCGTATAGTTATATCATGTCATCCTGTTTACATAGTCATCATATTTTGAAGTATATCATTCTATCCTGTTTAGTTAGCCATCATACATGTGAAATTGTGTCATGCTATCCTGTTTAATTAGCCATCATATATGTGAAATTATGTCACTGCTATTACATTTGCTTAGACAACATAAATGTGAATTATTTCATGCCTGTTTTCTTCCCTACTATCCATTGCACCTGGCTATCTTATAATGTCTCATACATTCAATTACTTTTCTTGTTTATCAGCCATTTCAATTGGAGGGAGTGATGGCGATGTCTGTGGGAGTAAAAACACGGTCTTGAGAAAAGATTGTGCTACACATCGATGCAGATAGAACCACGGTTGTACTTGCCCAAGAATCAACCCCACCACACATAACCCACACTCATGCAGATTGTACCCCTACCTAGTTGAATGAGAACCAGCTACACCCCTTCTAACCCCAACCCAGCAGGATAGACACCCAGTTCCCGTTGACACAACACCGTCTCCATCACAGGCACCCAAACACGGCGGTTAGTAAAGCCCAACTGCGGTGCCCAAATCACGAGGACCACCACTCCGAACCTGAAGTCAACGCTTAAAGCAGAAGAAGAATTGTTCTCAGGTCAGGTTCCGTAGCTATGGTTCATACTACTTTGCTCTTGCATCATTGTATTTACTGATACCAACCAATTTCAAATTTGAAGGATGCAATTGAAACTCCAATGGCGCAACATGTATGTTTTAAACATGTTTCTTCAACGTGTTTGGCTGTTTGCTGTTGTAACTTGGTCTATGTTGATTTCAGTTTCAATTGAATAAACAGTTATGTTCTCATGCCATGCACATTACAAGTGTTATTATTGCTGTGTAGTTTCCCACACTTATATTCTGTCTATGCTGCTTTGTCTTAAATAGATATGATTCAACAATATCTATCTGATTTGGCAACATAAACTAGAATGATATAGACCATCTGATGACCATAGTACATAGATATATGTTTGTTTCATGCTGTTATCCTGTCCACCTTACTACTAAACTGGTTTACCAAAATGAGTTTCATATACTACATTGTAAACCTGAGATGTGTTTGTTTGTTTCCCTTTTAGAAGCCTTGGATAAAATATTGGAGAAGAGTACCTGTTATGCAATGGTAAAGGAAGTAATGCAGATAAGGTTCAAGATAGTGAGACATCCCTGTTGGTCTCCAAGAAAGCTGATAAAAACTATATTGAGGACACTGAGACAACCCCAAAGTCCTGTCTTGATGTAGTGTTCGAGTTACTGGCTACCCTTCTTTGGCACCGGCTCTTGAACTTCGTTACTGAATTAGTTCGGCTTCTAGAGTCTCAACTTCAAGATGAAAGACATCGATCAGATGTTATGCGACACGAAGCCGAAGGACTCGAGAAGTCCTACAGAATTGAGATGCATACTTTACGGTGCAGCAAAGTATTTGGAGGACTTAAGCGCCAAACAAGAGAAAGTTAATAAGCTTGCTAAGCATCTTGCCAAAGATTATGGGTACCCGGGATATTGTTTCTTGAGCTCTTACGAAGTGGTTTCAGTTACGGACTTGTTTTGGTGCGGCGTTTATATCTTTCTTGTGTTCCCTATATTTACCTTTGGTGGCGAACTTTGATGCCCAGTGGATGTAATATATGTAATAGCCGTGATAGCCTAGTGTAAGTTGCTTGCTTATTTATTTCCTTGTTGTCTTGTTTATTTGTTTGCTTCTAGTCGATGCGATTCTTTTTCTGCGGTTTGCTAGTGGCTGCAACAACCTATTTTTTAAACTAGGCCACAATAACCATGGGCTAATATTTCTTTGTAGTGACACTTGCACCTACGGGCCGTAAAGCAGTGGGCCTTCTATGGGCCGTATAAGCGATGGGCCTTCCACGGGCCGTAGAAACAATGGGCCTTCTACGGGCCGCGAAACAATGGGCCTTCTACGGGCATTATCATCAATGGGCCTTATACTGGGCGGTATGATCGATTCGCCAAACATGGGCCAATAACGAGTCGCATTATGGCGTAAGCGGGCTAGAGTTGGAATACGTGCATTCATGGGCCGACCATAACGGGCCATCGTTAATAGGCCGTATTTCATGGCGCTATGAAAACGCCCAACGTGTTAACGGACCACAAGCGGCCGACCTGTAACCACAGGCTGAATTTGGCCCATAAGCGTAAAATAGCGATAGCGGGCCGTAAATAAGCGAATCTTTGAAATGATCCCAAGAATAAATGGGCTCGAGAAGGCGAAAGATAACATGGGCTGGAAAGCATTAGCGGAATAATGGGCCCTTAATGGGTATAAAGTGATACACTTTGTTCATTATGGGCCGATTTCTACCATGGGCCGTTAATGGGTGTAAAGTAATACCTTTATTCATTACGGGCCAGCAGTTTCACCACGCAGCCGTTAATAGGCCAAGAGTTACATAGGGCCTCATATGGGCCAAAAGACGTCATGGGCCATACATGGGCCGAAGTGAAAACAATTTGGAATCATATTGGGTGGCCCGGATGATGCTCTTGGGCCCTAATTCGGATAGGGCGAACGGGCCTTGGGTTAGCGAAACTGTAAATGGGCTATATCTTGAGCAGGCCGTTAACGGGCTTTACATGGGCTGGCCGCCACCTTTTGACCAAGTCAAATGGGCGGCCTTTTCACGAAATGGGCCTCTGTTGGGCCGTGCCACGTCGGCGTATCATAGGCGCCTTACATCCAATGAGTGGATGACATCTGTCCCAGCGGTGAGCCGACCGTGTTTCCTCCAGCCAATGATGATTTTACAAGTGGAAAATCCCATTAGTCGGAAATTTTGATAAGGGTTATCGGATCCAAAACCCGACCCGATAGCTTAACGGCGTTCCTTGACGGTGGATGCCACGTGTCGGTCACCCTTGACGAAAGCACTTCTGTGACGCTCGATTTATCATCATGGAAGTGCACACTTCCGTGATGATAATTTTGGTAATGTCATGGAACACATCTCTGACGACAGGTATGACTATCTTGATTACATCATAAATTTGTCATGGATGTACATGCATGACAAAAGCGCGACCCTCTTGTGACAAACACGTATCATCACGAAAGTGTATCTTTTTGGTAGTGCGAGTAGGTAAATGATAAAAAGAAATTTTTTGATGCGGAGTGATACTTTGGCATAATTTCAAGGTAAATCTTCTTAATTGTGGTATGAATATTCAGATCCGAAGATTCAAGACAAAAGTTCATATTGACATAAAAATAATAATACTTCAAGTATACTAACTAAGCAATTATGTCTTCTCAAAATAACATGGCCAAAGAAAGTTATCCCTACAAAATCATATAGTGCGGCTGTGCTCCATCTTCCTTAAAAATATTTAAATCATGCACAACCCGATGACAAGCCAAGCAATTGTTTCATACTTTAACATTTTCAAAACTTTTTCAATCTTCACGCAATACATGAGCGTGAGCCATGGATATAGCACTATATGTGGAATAGAATGGTGGTTGTGGAGAAGACAAAAAGGGAGAAGATAGTCTCACATCAACTAGAGGCGTATCAACGGGCTATGGAGATGCCCATCAATAGATATCAATGTGAGTGAGTAGGGATTTCCATGCAACGGATGCACTAGAGCTATAAGTATATGAAAGCTCAACAAAAGAAACTAAGTGGGTGTGCATCCAACTCGCTTGCTCACGAAGACCTAGGGCATTTGAGGAAGCCCATCATTGGAATATACAAGCCAAGTTCCACTAGTAGAAAACGGAGCTTTAGCGCCGGTTCGTAAGGGCCTTTAGTGCCGGTTATGGAACCGGCACTAAAGTGTGGTCACTAAAGCCCCCCCTTTTAGTACAGAATGCAGGTTGGTGTTACCAACGGTACTAAAAGGATTTTGTTTTTGAAAAAATTGAAAATTTTGGAAAAAAATTTGACTTTTTTTAATTTTATTTTTTCTGAATTATTTGATGATTTAGTCTCTAATCACCTCTCTTAAGCTGCTCAAGTGTGGATCACTCATTCCAAATCATCTAACTTCCGACCGATTCGCTTCCATCCCTCTCACTACTCCAGCCCGAGCACGCTTAACTTTCGGGTTCTATTCTCATTCGTTTAGAAGTGCACTTGTTGTTTTCCGACAATAGTAAGATGTCAATCCTATTAACCCTCGGGGAGTTTAGCTTGAGCATGAAGTCACACATTTCACCGTTTGAGTTTGAAACTATTATTCTAAAAAAAGCAGTAATTATTTAGTAACGCTAATATTTCTTGAATAAGTTTGACCATAGTTTGACCACAGTTTGACCATAGTTTGACCATATTTGACCAAAATTCAAAAATTGAAATAATTATTTAGTAACACTAATATTCTTGAATAATTATGTAGTAACATTAATACTTCTTGAATAAGTAGTTTGACCAGATTTAACCAATTTTTTTAGAAAAACTGAAATTTGACCATATCTTTTTTCCTTTTTGGAATTTGAGGATTCTAAAAATTCCAAACAGGCCGTAAGCGGTCTCCATCGGATCGCGGATTTTCGTGCTGAATTTTTGATATATTATCGTTTTTTCCGACATCGTATGCAAAAGTTATAGCCGTTTACATTTTCCCTACACTTTTTGCAAAACATGTCCAAATTTAAGTTTTCAAATTTTCCTAACTAGTAGATGTAGTAATATAACTACCTCTCGAAGATTTTATTTTCTGAAGTTTTATCATTTTCTTTTGATTTTTCAAAACTGAAATGGCGATACACTGGGGGGGTAGAGTTTGAAAATTGCCCTATAGTGCGGTTTGTGTCTTGGTGGGACTATAGGTTAAGACTCTGTAGTGCCGGTTGGTGACTCAAAGCTGGTACTATAGGTTAGAACCTTTAGTACCGGTTTGTGTCTGAAACAAACCGTCACTAAAGAACTTCGATGGGGCCCTAACTTTGATGCCCAACCTGCCACCACCCCTTTAGTACCGGTTCGTGGCACGAACCGGTACTAAAGGTTCATTACGAACCGGCACTAATGCATAGCCATTCGAACCGGCACTATTGATCACATTAGTGCCGGTTTTTCTACAAACCGGCACTAATGTGCTTCACGTTTGACCCTTTTTCTACTAGTGTTCTATAATGAAAAATTCCCACTAGTATATGAAAGTGACAAAATGAGAGACTCTCTATCATGAAGATCTTGGTGCTACTTTGAAGCACAAGTGTGGTAAAAGGATAGTAGCATTGTCCCTTCTCTATTTTTCTCTCTTTTTTTATTTGGGCCTTTTCTCCTTTTTTATGGCCTCTTTTTTTTATTTTTTTTATTTTTCGTCCGGAGTCTCATCCCGACTTATGGGGGAATCATAGTCTCCATCATCCTTTCCTCACTTGGGACAATGCTCTAAAGAATGATGATCATCACACTTTTATTTTCCTTACAACTCAACAATTACAAGTCGATTCTTAGAACAAAGTATGACTCTATATGAATGCCTCCCGTGATGTCTTGGGATATGCAATGAATCAAGAGTGACATGTATGAAAGAATTATGAGCGGTGGCTTTGGCACAAATATGATGTCAACTACATGATCATGCTAGCAATATGACAATGCTTTTGGAGTGTGTCATAATAAGCAGAGCAATTGGAAAGTTGCATGGCAATATATCTCGGAATGGCTATGGAAATGCCATGATAGGTAGGTATAATGGTGGCTGTTTTGAGGAAGATATATGGTGGGTGTATGATACTGCAGGCCCGAAAAGTCACGTGGTGATAGAGAGACTAGCAATGGTGGAAGGATGGGAAAAAGTGCATTATAATCCATGGACTCAACATTAGTCATAAAGAACTCATATACTTATTGCAAAATCTAGAAGTTATCAAAGCAAAGTATTACAGCGCATGCTCCTAGGGGATAGATTAGTAGGAAAAAGACCATCGCTCGTCCCCGACCGCCACTCATAAGGAAGACAATCAATAAATAAATCATGCTCGGAGTTCATCACATAACGGTTCACCATACGTGCATGCTACGGGAATCACAAACTTCAACACAAGTATTCTTTAAATTCACAACTACTCAACTATCATGACTCTAATATCATCATCTTCATATCTCAAAACAATTATCAAGCAACAAACTTTTCTTAGTATTCAACGCACTCAAAAGAAAGTTTCACATATCTTGAATACCAAGTATATTAATATTAAGCAAATTACCATGCTATTAACGACTCTCAAAATAATCTAAGTGAAGCATGGGAGATCAATAGTTTCTTTAAAACAAATCCACCACCATGCTCTAAAATATCTAAGTGAAGCACTAGAGCAAAAATTATCATGCTCAAAATATATAAGTGAAGCACTATGAGCAAAACTATCAAGCTCAAAAGATATAAGTGAAGCACATAGAGTATTCTATCAAATTCCAATTTATGTATGGCTCTCTCAAAAGGTGTGTACAGCAAGGATGATTGTGGTAAACTAACAAGCAAAAACGCGAATAATACAAGACGCTCCAAACAAAACACATATCATGTGGTGAATAAAAATATAGCTCCAAGTAAATTACCGATGGAAGTAGACGAAAGAGGGGATGCCTTCCGGGGCATCTCCAAGCTTTGACTTTTTGGTGTACTTGGTTTATCTTGGGGGTGCCATGGGCATCCCAAAGCTTAGGCTCTTGCCACTCCTTGTTCCATAATCCATCAAAAGAATTTACCCAAAACTTGAAAACTTCACAACACAAAACTCATTAGAAATCTCGTGAGCTCCGTTAGAGAAAGAAAACAAAAGACTACTTTAAGGTACTGTAATGAACTCATTCTTTATTTATATTGGTGTTAAACCTACTGTATTCCAACTTCTCTATGGATTATAAACTATTTTATTAGCCATAGATTCATCAAAATAAGCAAACAATACACGAAAAACAGAATCTGTCAAAAACAGAACAGCCTGTAGTAATCTGTAACTAACGCAAACTTCTGGAACTCCAAAAATTCTACCAAAATAGGACGACCTAGAAAATTTGTTTAATGATCAGCAGCAATTGGAATCAGTATTTTATCACGTTCTGGTTATTTTTAACAATTATTTTCGTGGACAGAAAGATTCTGGAAATTACAGCAAGATCAAATAACTATCACCCAAGAAGATCCTATAGGTCTAACTTGGCACAAACACTAATTAAAACATAAAACCACATCTAAACAGAGGCTAGATGGATTATTTATTCCTAAACATAAGCAAAAGCAAAAAAAAACTAAAAATAAAATTGGGTTGCCTCCCAACAAGCGCTATCGTTTAACGCCCCTAGCTAGGCATAAAAGCAAGGATAGATTTAAGTATTGCCGTCTTTGGTAGGCAATTCTTCAATGAGGCATCTACCTACTTTAGAATTTTATTTCTTTCTAGTAATTGTCAAATTTTTAGACAAAAGATCGAAAAATTCATTCATAGCAACTTTATTCTCAATAATTTCAAGTCTTTGCATAACATGCTCCAAAGTTAACATAGTTCCATTAACCAAAAAAGGGTGGTGAGCCAAATAAATCTATTAAAGCATTATAAGAATCAAAAGTATGGCTGCAAGAAATTCCCTCCGGTAATGGTATCAAGGATATATCTATACCAAGGATTAGCACCTATGTAAAATTACGAAGAAGAACTAAGTAGATTGCTTCTGGTAGATCTATTTTGAGCATTGCAAATTCTATACCAAGCATCTTTTAGATTTTCTCCCTCCCTTTGCTTAAAATTTAGAACTTCATTCTCGGGAGATAACGGAGAAGATATGAGACTAGTCTTGACAACAAGCAAGCAAACTAACACACGAGCAAACAAAAGGCAAGCGAGAAAAAGGCAAGCAGGAAAAGAGGAGGAGATTGGGAAAGAGAGGGCGAATAAAAGCGGCAAAGGGTGAAGTGGGGAGAGGAAAAGCGAGAGGCAAATGGCAAATAATGTAATGCGGGAGATAGGGATTGTGATGGGTACTTGGTATGTAGACTTTTAACGGTGCCGAAGTGGCTTGTTGTTAGGAGTCCAAGTCTTGACTTGCTCTTGCGTAAGCCTCCCCGACACGCGCCGCTTTGAAATTCTTCTTGCTACCTCTTGAGAACTGCGTTGGATTTCCCCGAAGAGGAGAGGATGATGCAGCAAAGTAGCGTAAGTATTTCCCTCAGTTTTTGAGAACCAAGGTATCAATCCAGTAGGAGGCTACGCACAAGTCCCTCGTACCTGCACAAAACAATAGCTCCTCGCAACCAACACGATTAGGGGTTGTCAATCCCTTCACGGTCACTTACGAGAGTGAGATCTGATAGAGATGATAAATAATATTTGGTATTTTGATATAGAGATGCAAAGTGAAAAGTAAAAGGCAAAATAAAAACAAAGCAAGTATTAAAGTGATGGAGATTGATATGATGAGAATAGACCCGGGGGCCATAGGTTTCACTAGTGGCTTCTCTCAAGAGCATAAGTATTATCGGTGGGTGAACAAATTCTTGTTGAGTAATTGATGAAATTGAGCATAGTTATGAGAATATCTAGGTATGATCATGTATATAGGCATCACGTCCGAGACAAGTAGACCGACTCTGCTGCATCTACTACTATTACTCCACTCATCGATCGCTATCCAAAGATGCATCTAGAGTATTAAGTTAAAAAGCAGTAACATGTAAGCAAGATGACATGATGTAGAGGGATAAATTCATGCAATATGATAAAAACCCCATCTTGTTATCCTCGATGGCAACAATACAATACGTGCCTTGCTGCCCCTTCTGTCACTGGGAAAGGACACCGCAAGATTGAACCCAAAGCTAAGCACTTCTCCCGTTGCAAGAACTACCAATCTAGTTGGCCAAACCAAACGGATAATTCGAAGAGACTTGCAAAGATAACCAATCATACATAAAAGAATTCAGAGAAGATTCAAATATTTTTCATAGATAATCTTGATCATAATCCCACAATTCATCGTCTCAACAAACACACACATAAAAGAAGATTACATCGAATAGATCTCCATGAGAGAGGGAGAACATTGTATTGAGATCCAAAAGAGAGAACAAGCCATCTAGCTACTAGCTATGGACCCGAAGGTCTGAAGTAAACTACTCACACTTCATCGGAGGGGCTATGGTGATGATGTAGAAGCCCTCCGTGGTGGATGCCCCCTCTGGCGGAGCTCCAGAACAGGCCCCAAGATGGGATCTCGTGGATACAGGAAGTTGCGGCGGTGGAATTAGGTTTTTGGATCCTGTTCTGATCGTTTGGGGGTACGTAGGTATATATAGGAGGAAGGAGTACGTCGGTGGAGCAACAGGGGGCCCACGAGGCAGGGGGGCGCGCCCTAGGGGGGCGCCCCCACCCTCGTGACCGCCTCTGTTACTTCTTGGAGTAGGGTCCAAGTCTCCTGGATCACGTTCGGTGAGAAAATCACGTTCCCGAAGGTTTCATTCCGTTTGGACTCCGTTTGATATTGCGTTTCTTCGAAACACTGAAATAGGCAAAAAACAGCAATTCTGGGCTGGGCCTCCGGTTAATAGGTTAGTCCCAAAAAAATATAGAAGTGGAAAATAAAGCCCAGTATAGTCCAAAACAGTAGATAAAGTAACATGGAGCAATCAAAAATTATAGATACGTTGGAGACGTATCAGAGGGTCTAGGGAAGGATTTGGGTATGACAAGCCACTCTGGAAACAAAGAAGAGTTCATCTTCTTCACTTTCCAGACCACAAAGCCATGGAAAAAGAAAACTTAAGCAAAAACCTCAGAAAAACAAAAGAAAAAGAAAGGGCCAAAAATCAGGCTGTCACAGGCACGCAGTTCACGAGCCACACCTTCATGCAATACATCCAAGACCTCGGCAGCAAGGTCTATTTCGCTTCCGTGGCACACCCACGGAGCAACGGCCAGGCAGAGAGGGCAAATACTAAAGTGTTGCATGGCCTGAGGACAAATACTTTTGACAGGCTGCACAAGAGCGGAAGGCGCTGGATTGATGAGTTGCGGGCAGTTCTTTGGTCGATCAGGATTGCGACAAATCGAGCCACCGCCGGACACCCTTGCCACGGTATCTGGGCGAGGCAGTTCTCCCACGTAACTCATATACGGGTCACCTCGAAAAGTGCTCGCTTCTGACGAGCTTGAGCAAAAAGCAATTCTGCGGCAAGATGACGCAACGCTCCTTGAGGAAGATCGTCTTGGTGACTATGAGAGCAGCATGCTACCGACAAGCCTTGCGCCCGCTACCATAGCCGCAAGGTTCATGCCCAGCTTTGAGGAAGGCGACCTTGTTCTTGGCGCATTCAAATTGACCAGAATTCCAACAAGTTGACGCCAAAGTGGGAAGGCCCTTATCGGGTATCTGAGTTACTGTGCCTAGCCTAGTCACTTTGGAGACCGAAGATGTTGTCCCGATGAGCAACTCCACGGAACATCGAGCATCTTCGCAAATTTTACCCATAAGGCGCGGCTTGCCGGGCCTCCCGTCAAGCCACCTTTTGTACAAGCTTTGCCGACAAGGCATGTAACCCTTTGCACAAAGCCAGGCACAGACCCTGAGCATAAATAAACGAAGCTCTGACGCCCTAAGTTATAGCATGCATGCTAGGTTAAGTCTCTCCCTCGGTTAGGGTTGATAGTGCTTAGCGGCGACTAACCCCTAGCCTAGAGGCCGAGTGTGCGTCTTTCTGTCCTCTTTGGTTCGCAAGGCACGTGGACACTTCTGCTGAGCCACTTGGGAGAAAGAGAACGGACCGGCGCTCCGGCCCCGGCAAGCCAAGACTGCCGGGGGCTGAAGACACAAGGATCCAACCATGGCAAGCCAAGGTTGCCGGGGGCTACGGATTCAGATAAGTCTTTCAGCCCCTATTATGCAGTTCCATATGGAACTGGGACAAATGAGACCTTGTTCCGCTCCGAAACCACCATGCTCCCCCTTCTTCTTGTACCCAAGCCATTGGGACAGAACCGGGTCGCAGACGCGGTGGCCAGGAAATACATGAGGGGCCTAACTCTACTTTGCCCTGCCTCCGCCAAGAGCATGAGAATGGTCGACTGAAGTGGGGGGACGGCAAGGCCTGATGCCATGCGACAATGTTTATCTTAGAGATAACAATGACTCGTTCCTTGGCACGGGCCTCGCTCACGCACAAAGAACCTGGCAAGCACCCTTTCTCATTAAAAACGTTCCATACAGGTACAGTTCGTATGGAATAAAGACATGAGCAAGGGGATTACAAGTTTTAAATCTAACAAGTGCCCGCAGGCTTACAAACTAAAAAGAGATAAGGTGCCCGTAATCCCTTTCCTGTCCCTCTCCTCAGAAGGTGAAACAAGACAGCAGGAGGGCAAAAGGAGCGCCTAGGCGAGGTGCGAGGAGCAGAAGGCACCAAGGGTACATCTTGGTGCCCGGAAAGGAGCTGGAAGACGAGGCAGCGGGCCGGCAATACGCGACGAAGGCGTCGGTGCCCGCGTACTCCAACTTGACGGCCGCCACCCGCTTTCTTCGCCTTCTCCGGCCCTCCTACGCCAGCTGCCCAAGGAGACGACGGGGAGCGCCCCGGTGGAGAGCTTGGCGAGGAAGGCCCTCTGTAGGGCGCGAGGCCGAGGGAGGGGTGGCACTGTCAGTCGAAGTCGGGGACGGCATCCTGCCGCCTGACTCCCTTGTCGTCGCTGTCGCTGTCCTCTTCGTCACTCTCGCTCGAGGAGGAATCTTCATCGTCGGAGGAGCTCTCCACGCAGCACTTTAGGCGAGTTCCAAGATCTCCGAAGACCTTGACGGAGAGCAGGCCGCCCTCCATTAACTTGATGTAGAGGACGAGCCCCGCCGTCAGGCTATTGATGCGAGCAAATGTCTTCCACCCGCGATGGAGGTACATAACATGAGGAGCGGGGAAGTCGACGTCAACCTACGTGCCGCCATTCCCGCAGCCCCTCATGTGCAATCTGAGGGTCTGGGGCGGGTCGAGCTCCATTTCCCAAACAAATGAGGTAGGGAGATGGAGACGACGACGCGGTGGCCGGTGCAGCCTGATGAAGAACTCCCGAGGCTGGTCCTGGACATGGCCCTCCATCACGGGCGGCCTCATTGGCGGAGGCACGGGCATCGCGCCGCCTCGTCCCCCTCTCCCTCGACCGCTGTGGCGAACTCGACCTCACCCCCTCCCCCTTCCTCTCGTGGCCGGCTCCGCCACCGCGAGCTCGTGGGAAGGAGGAACGCGCTGTCGAGCAGCGACCCTCGCCCCCACCGTTGAAGGGCCCGCGCCCCCTCTCCCCATGATGGGTGGGAGAGAGGAGCGGAAGTGGAAGAAGATGGATGCAGGGAGAATGTGGGGGTGCCATCCCCCTTCCCCCCTAATTATAAAGTGACGGGGTCGAGGCTCGGCCACCCCACTCAGCCAATCCGGTCATCGAGCGCGAGGAATCGGGACCGACCCGCTGCCCCAATTGGTGGCGGCCAGGTTTCCGCCTCCACCGCTTGCCACACTGCATGAAAGGCACGTGGCGAGCAAGCAGAGTCAAGGGGCGGGTGAGGCGATCGCTCCCCCACCCGTGATCGTGGGGCGTGGGCGCCTTGAAGACCGAGACCGAGTCCACTCGAAGAATGAGTCAGCGCCTCCGCCTCCCTCTTATTACGGGGAAGGTGCGAGCCGCCTCTTTTCCCATTAACTGTGATGTGACGCATGCGTGTGGGAACCGCCCCACGCATGACCCCCACATCACGCACGACCCTCCATGTCGCACGTTCAACGCGGGTCGTGGGGAAGCGCAGCGGACGAAACAATTACTGCGGTAAAATCCACCCCACCTGCCCGCGCACCTTTCTGGGCTTGGCCCAACAAGGCGTCGCCCTTATGTGTGGCCCAGGCCCGGGGGCTCCTGTCGGTGTACAAAATTAGGGGCTCTCCTTTTACCTTTACTTGTGCAGCGCATGAGCCACGCACCGCAGCCACACCTAGAAAGAGAAGCGAGAAGAGGGAAGCGGGAGAAGAAGCGAGCGCCAAGACAACCGAGGCAATGCTAAGACCAGAAACACAGGGGAGCAGAGGGGCGTGGTGGACTCCCCCGGTAAGACCCTTGCCGGGGCGGCCTCCGCGGCCCCGGCAAGAGCCTTGCCGGGGCAACTTGCCCGATGCCAGCAGAGCAGGCCACCCTTGAGCCCGTGGGTACCAACACCAGCCAACAAACTACATTGGAACCAGGGCTCGGGAGGCGCCTCTGTGGTGGCATGCAGATCTTCGTCAAGATCATGAACACACAAGATCGAGATGAGGACCAGAGGCGGCGACCCTCGGCGGGATCCTAGCCGAGGAGATCCCCCAAGACCCCGGCCAAGCACCTTGCGGGATGGCTACAACGCCACGGCAAGACCCTTGCGGAGTCAACAAGACCCTTGCCGAGGGCATCAGCGGGGCCACTGCCAGGCCCGCATCAGCCAAGACTCCACCGCCGTCCCCAAGCAGCTGCTAGCTCAACCAGCTGGGCAGGCACCTGCATGGCGACGGGCAGCCTCTACGCAAACTCAGCAAGCGCCTGCGTGGTGGCATGCAGATCTTCGTGAAGGCTCCACCACCGCGCCACCTCAGCAGCCTGCCTGCCTACATGGCACCGCACGCATCGCTGGCCTGGGCACGTGTCGAAGCGAGGCGGAGCGGCGACGGACGGGACGGGCCTCGTTCCCGTCCCCAATAAAGCTAATGGACACCTAAGTAGATTTAATGCGCTTTGTCCCGTAACGCCGGGCGATATGCTAGCGCGCCGTACATCTTTCCACCTCCTGTGTGCCACGGTGGTGACCCCTTTTGCCTATAAAAGGAGGCCCGAGGCGACCAGGAGAGGGATTCGGCTGTTTTGGGCAAGTTACAACCCATAGCTAGCTCAAGAACACAAGAATACTCAATACATACACCAAAGCAGGACTAGGGTATTACGCATCCTCGCGGCCCGAACCTGGGTATACGATCTGTGTGCTTCCTGTTAGACCTGCTCTTCTCACAACCCCGCGCCCGCCAACCGTAGAAGGGATTCCAGTGTTCCCATAGGTGTCGTTTCACCGACACGTTTTCCTTGGAGCAACTGTGTGGGATGTAAATACGAACGGAAACGTTCAGCGGGGACTGACTGTGTGGGATGTACTTGTGACCGAAAACAATTTCGCCGTATAATTGTATTTTTTAGCTATACTAGACGTATTTAAGTTCTTGCGCTCGCATGCCTACTACGACCTCATTTGCCCGAGCGTGTGTGCCAGGAGGGCATATCCCCGACGGTTTACGGGTGGGTAATGGGAAGGACCCCCCTATCGCCCACACTCACTTGGCAATGGTTCCAGATGCCGTCGCGGAAAGGGGTTAAAAACCGTTTGTTTAGGACCGACGCGCACCAGTGTCTCCAACTGAGCTGAAACTTTTTGATGATTTTTTTGGAACAAAAGAGACCCTCGAAGCTTCATGGGAGGACGGAAGAGCCACGAGGAGGGCACAGCCACTGTATGCGCTGGTGGGCTGGCTTGCCCGGTGGGTTGAGCTCACCTCGAGGCCCATCTTAGGGTGAAACCAATGCCAAAAAATCCTATAAATAGAGAAACCATTAGGGGTTAACCTAGATCAGAAGTTCCGCCGCTGCAAGACTCTGTATCCACCGAAAACCAGTATAGACCCTTTTCGGCACCCTGCCGGAGGGGGGAATCATCACCGGTGGCCATCTTCGTCATCCCGGCGGCCACCACGATGAGGAGAGAGTAGTCCACCCTCGGGGCTGAGGGTTTGCACCAGTAGCTATGTGTTTAATCTCTCTCTCTCTCTCTTGTGTTCCTGAAATGTCACGATCTTGATGTATCGCGAGCTTTCTAATATAGTTGGATCATATGGTGTTTTCTCCTCTCTATCTTGTTGTGATGAATTGAGTTTTCCCTTTGAGATTTCGTTTTATAGGATTGAATACTTCTATGGATTCGAGAACACTTGATATATGTCTTGCAATTGAATACTCGTGGTGAGTCCAGGGCGGTACAACCGCCTAATGCAGCTTGAAGCTACGTCAGTATTTCCCCAAAGAGGAAGGGATGATGCAGCACAGCGGTGGTAGGTATTTCCCTCAGTTATGAGACCAAGTTTATCGAACTAGTAGGAGAACCAAGCAACACAACGTAAACATCGCCTACACACAGATAACAAATCCTCACAAGCCGACGTGTAAAAGGGGTTGTCAATCCCTTTAGGGTAGCGGCGCCTCAAGATAGGCAAACGGATGTGAATAAAATTGTAGTAGATTGATAGATCGAACACCAAATAAAATAAATAAGAATAAAATACAGCATGGTATTTTTGTATTTTTGGTTTAATAGATCTGAAAATAAAAGCAAAGGAAAAGTAGATCGCAAAGGCAAGTAATATGGAAAGAGACCCGGGGGCCGTAGGTTTCACTAGTGGCTTCTCTCGAGAAAAATAGCAAATGGTGGGTAAACAAATTACTATTGGGCAATTGATAGAACTTCAAATAATCATGATGATATCGAGGAAATGATCATTATATAGGCATCACGTCCAAGATTAGTGATAGACCGACTCACCTTTTGCATCTACTACTATTACTCCACACATCGACCGCTATCCAGCATGCATCTAGTGTATTAAGTTCATGGAGAAATAGAGTTATGCAATAAGAACGATGACATGATGTAGACAAGATCTATATATGTATAGATAGACCCCATTGTTTTATCCTTAGTAGCAACGATATATACATGTTGGTTCCCCTTCTGTCACTGGGATCAAGCACCGTAAGACCGAACCCACTACAAAGCACCTCTTCCCATTGCAAGACAAATAGATCAAGTTGGTCAAAACAAACCCGAATATCGAAGAAGAAATATGAGGCTATAAGAAATCATGCATATAAAGGATCAAAGAAACTCAAATAACTTTCATGGATATAAAAAGATAGATCTAATCATAAACTCAAAGTTCATCCGGTCCCAACAAACACACCGCAAAAAGAGTTAAATCATATGGGTCTCCAAGAGACCATTGTATTGAGAATTCAGCGAGAGAGAGAGGAAGCCATCTAGCTACCAACTACGGACCCGAAGGTCTGCAAAGAACTACTCACGCATCATCGGAGAGGCACCAATGGAAGTGGTGAACCCCTCCGTGATGGTGTCTAGATTGGATCTGGTGGTTTTGGCCTCTGCGGCGGCTGGAATTGATTTCCGTCGACTCCCCTAGGGTTTCTGGAATATTGGGGTATTTATAGAGCAAAGAGGCGGTCCGAGTGGCACCCGAGGTGGGCATGACCCACCAGGGCGCGCATGGGCCTCCTAGAGCGCCCTGGTGGGTTGTGCTCTCCTTGGAGCACCCCCAGGCGCAGCCTTGGCGCATTGGGTGTCTTCTGGTCCATAAAAAATCTCTGTAAAGTTTCGTTGCATTTGGACTCCGTTTGGTATTGATTTCCTGTGATGTAAAAAACATGCAGAAAACAACAACTGGCACTTGGCACTATGTCAATAGGTTAGTACCAAAAAATGATATAACATAAATATAAAATGATTATAAAACATCCAAGATTGATAATATAACAACATAGAACAATAAAAAATTATAGATACATTTGGAGATGTATCAGCATCCCCAAGCTTAACTCATGCTCGTCCTCGAGTAGGTAAGTGATGAAAACAATTTTTTTGATGTGGAATGCTGCCTATCATGTCATCTCATATTCTTTTCTTTATAGCATGGACATTTGGACTTTTATATGATCCAAAGAAATAGTCTAGTTTTGACATGACAACTTAAATACTCAAGCATACCAACAAGAAACCACGTCTTTCAAAATATCAACGCGAAAATAAGCTATCCCTAGCCCATCATGCTCAATCATTGATCCATTCATGAAATACACTTGAATATTAACTACACCCAATGCTCAAGTACGATCATAGTGCCTCCTAGTTGGTGCTTTATAAGAGAAGATGGAGACACAAATTCAAAATAAAAATTGCATAAAGTAAAAGAAAGGCCCTTCGCAGAGGGAAGTAGGGATTTGTAGAGGTGTGAGAGCTCAAAGCGAAAATTGAGAGATAAAAACATTTTGGGAGGTGTGCCTTTCCCACCAACGAAAACGACTTAGAGTTCCCAACACTTTCCATGCTAGATATATCATAGGCGGTTCCCAAATAGAAAATAAAGTTTATTCCTTTTTCCACCATACTTTCACTTTCCATGGCTAACCGTATCCACGGGTGCCTTCCATACCAACACTTTCCAAGGAATTTATTATTTGACAACATAAATTAAATTCATTTTTCATTTCGGGACTGGGCATCCCTAATACCTTTGCCTTACTCTCGTGCAATGACAAGTGAATAAACACTCATCGTGAGAATACCACATCTAGCATGGAAAATATTATCCACCCCTCACCGCTCCGCGAGCAGTACGGACACACAAAAGAGAAGTTTATTTTCAAAATTAGAGATGGCACATACAAATTTGCTTAGAACGACAAAAGAATACCGCATATAGGTTGATATAGTGGACTCATGTGGCAAAACTGGTTTAAAGGTTTTGGATGCACAAGTAGTGATCATACTTAGTGCAAAATGAACGCTAGAAAAAGTTTGAGAAGTGACCAACCAAGAGATGAATAATCTCATAAGCGAGCATTAAGCATAATTAACACCGAATAATGCATCACAAGTAGGATATAATTTCATTGCATAACTATTGACTTTCGTGCTTGCATAGGGAATCACAAACCTTAACACCAATATTCTTACTAAAGCATAATTACTCATCAACATGACTCACATATCACATCATCATATCTCAAAACTATTACTAAGAATCAAGTTTATTTTATCCAATGATATTCATGAAAGTTTTTATTGTATCTTTCTTGGATATCTATCACTCTGGAACTAATTTTCAAGTGTTGATTTTGATAAGCTCAAACAAATATAAGTGAAGATCATGAGCATAATGTTTCTTTCTCTCAAATTAATTTAATGAAGCAAGAGAGAACTTCTTGAAAATTTTACTAACTCTCAAATAAATCTAAGTGAAGCAAGAGAGCATTGATGTCTATTATGGAACTTTATTCTTCTAGACACGTGTTGGGCCTCCAAGCGCAGAGGTTTGTAGTATAGTAGCAATTTTCCCTCAAGTGGATGACCTAATGTTTATCAATTCGTGAGAGGTGCAAGATGAAGATAGTCTCTCTCAAACGACCCTACAACCAAATACAAGAAATCTGTTGTGTCCCCAACACAGCCAATACAATGGCAAACTGTATAGGTGCACTAGTTCGGCGAAGAGATGGTGATAAAAGTGTAATATGGATGGTAGAAATATGTCTTTATATCTGAATAAATAAAAACAGCAAGGTAGAAAATAGTAAACGGGCACAAAAACGGTATTGCAATGCTTGAAAACAAGGCCTAGGGTCTGTACTTTCACTAGTGCAATCTCTCAATAGTGCTAACCTAGTTGGATCATATGATTATCCCTCAAAGTGCAATAAAGAATCACTCCCGAGTTCCTATCAGCGGAGAACAAAAGATAGAAATTGTTTGTAGGGTACGAAACCACCTCAAAGCTATTCTTTCCGATCAAGCTATCCTAGAGTTCGTACTAAAATAACGCAAGCTATTCTTTCTGATCAATCTAATCAAGAGTTCATACTAAAATAACACCATATGACACACATCAACCAACTCTAATGTCTCCTAGATACTCCAATGTCACCACGAGTATCGGTGAGTTAATTCTACGATATGCATCAAACAACTTCATGATCATAATATTCAATCCACACAAAGAACTACAAAGAGACCCCAAAGTTTCTATCGGAGAAAAGATAATAAAAGCAGCATCAACCCCTATGCATAGATTACCCTAATGTCACCTCGGGAATCCGCAAGTTGAGTGCCATAACATACATCTAGTGAATAAATATGATACCCCATTGTCACTCAAGTATTCATACCGCAAGACATACATCATGTTTTCTCATATCTGAACATTCAATCCGACAAGACAAAACTTCAAAGGGTAAAGATTCAATTCATCACAATAAGAGTATAGAGGGGAAACACATTATATGATCCATCTATGTTAACAAAGCCCGTGATATATATCACGAGAGAGAGAGAGAGAGAGAGAGAGAGAGAGAGATTAAACACATAGCTACTGGTACAAACCCTTAGCCTTGAGGGTGGACTACTCCCTCCTCATCGTGGTGGCCGCCAGGATGATGAAGATGGCCACCGCTGATGATCCCCCCTCCGGCAGGGCGCCAGAATGGGTCTAGATTGGTTTTCGGTGGCTACAGAACCTTGCGGCAGCGGAACTTCTGATCTAGGTTAACCCCGAAGGGTTTTGTAATGTTTGTGAATTTATAGGGTAAAGAGGGGGTGCGGGAGGCCACCGAGGTGGGCACAACCCAGGTGCTGCTCTGGCCCATCTTGGGTGTTCTGGTACATAAAAAATCTCCAAGAAGTTTTGCTGTGTTTGGACTCTGTTTGATATTGATTTCCTACGATGTAAAAAGCAAGCAAAAAACAACAACTCGCACTGGGCATTGGGTCAATAGGTTAGTCCCAAAAACGCTATAAAGTTTCTATAAAATGATTGTAAAACATCCAAGAATGATAATAAAATAGCATGAATACTTCATAAATTATAGATACATTGGAGACGTATCGGCATCCCCAAGCTTAATTCCTACTAGATCCTCGAGTAGGTAAATGATAAAAGAAATAATTTATGAAGTGTGAATGCTATCAAAGTGCACAAGTTTGATCAATGACAATTTCAATCACTTATCCTAGCATCATAACAGCAATTCTTTCTTATAAAACTTCTGATGTTATAGTAGCAACCAATTCACATGTTAAGGTTCAAACAATGAATTCTCTTCAAACTCAACAACCTATGTTCTTAGTCACCAAGTAATTGCAATTCAACTTATTCAACGGAGTTTAAGTAAGAGCTCCACATACTCAACCATCTTATAGTCTTCTATGATTGCTAACACTCACCGCATACACATGAACAAAATGTTTCAACTAGACACATAGAAAGATAGGGGATTATTGTTTTTCCTCCCAACGTATTCACCTCAAGGGTGATGTCAACAATAATAACTCATGCTACCCATATTCAACTGGACATATGTGCCTAGATCTTTCCTCACCACATGATGCTTGCCAAAGGAGAACAATATAAAGGAATAGAGAGAAATTTTTTGACTCTTTGCATAAAAGTAAATACATAAAAGTAAAAGATAGGCCCTTCGCAGAGGGAAGCAGGGAGGTTGCCATGCGCTTATTTGTTTGTATGCTCAACCCCTTAGTGCAAAAGAACGTCATGTTATATTTCCGCTTATGATAGCAACCTTTATTATGCAGTTTGTTGCTTTTATTCTTTGCCATCACAAGTTTGTACAACGCTCAATTTTCTCTTACACTAAATGATCTCACACTTTTAGAAGCAAATTTTATTGCCTTATTGCACCGACGACAACTTACTTGAAGAATCTTATTAAATCCTTAGGTAGGTATGGTGGACTCTTGAAAATAAGATTTGGGTTTAAGGGTTTTTGGATGCACAAGTAGTATCTCTACTTGGTGCGGAATTTTTGGCTAGGAAAGATGGGGGGCAAGCACCACATGTTGAAGGATCTATGACAATATAACTTCTATGTGAATATTAACAAACATAAATCATTACGTTGTCTTCCTTGTCCAACGTCAACAATTTTGGCATATAATATTTTGATGGGGGCTCACAATCACAAAATATTTCCAAGATAGTGTATTTGCATGTGAAAGTTCTCTTCCTTATGCTAATTATTTGTGAATTGCTTGTATGACCAAAATTGTGATTGTCAAGCCTCAAAAGGTTTCACTTTCTAAACCCAATGTGAAGCTAACACTAGGCATGATATGCTTTCAACTTCATGACATTCAATTTATTCAACAATTTACTCATAGGATATAAGTGAAGCACAAGAGCAATTCCAAAGAAAAGAGCTTCGTTGACGGGATGTGAATGCCGCTTACTTAGCCTCCTTGGAAACTATTTGAGGACACTATTTTATTTAAAAACTTTCAGATCTAAGTATTTTATTAAAACAACAAGTAAAACAAAAATAAAATGACATTCTAAGAATAACACAACTCATGTGAAGAAGCAAAAACTTAGGCTCAACCAATACTAACCGATAATTGTTGAAGAAGAAAGGTGGGATACCTACCGGGGCATCCCCAAGCTTAGATGCTTGAGACTTCTTGAATATTATCTTGGGATGCCTTGGGCATCCCCAAGATTAGGGTCTTGTCACTCCTTATTCTCCTCATATCGGTATCTCACCCAAAACTTGAAAACTTCAATCACACAAAACTTAACGGAACTTCGTGAGATGGTTAGTATGATAAAGACAAACCATTCACTTTGGTACTGTCAAAGACAAGATTCATAATTGTTCTCACACAATGCCTACTGTAACTTATCATTTCCACAATTTATATTGAGCAATATAAGCCATAGAAACTAGAAAGCAAGAAAACTATGCATTGAAAACAGGATCTGTCAAAAACAAAACAGTCTGTAATAATATGGATAACTACCATACTTCTGCTACTCCAAAAATTATAAAAAGTTAGGACCGTGTGAGCAATTTGTATATTAAACTTCTGCAAAAATAAGCAACTCAAAATCACTCTTCTGTTAAAAATGAGACTTATTTTCGTGAGCGCAAAGTTTACATTTTTCAGCAGGGTCAAATCAACTATCACCCAACATGATCCCTAAGGCTTTACTTGGCACTTTATTGAAACAAAAGCAATAAAATATGATTACTGCATTATCATAATCATATTAACACATAAAAACAGTAGGTAAAATTGTTGGGTTGTCTCTCAACAACCGCTTTTCTTTAATACCTTTTAAGCTAGGCATGATGATTTGAATGTTGCTCCCATAAAAGATAAGAATTGAAACATAAAGAGAGCATCATGAAGCATATGACTAGCTGATACGTCTCCAACGTATCTACAGTTTTTTATTGTTCCATGCTATATTATATTCTGTTGTGGACATTATTGGGCTTTATTATACACTTTTATATTATTTTTGGGACTAACCTATTAACCGAAGGCCCAGCCCAGAATTGCTGTTTTTTTGCCTATTTCAGAGTTTTGCAGAAAAGGAATATCAAACAGAGTCCAAACGGAATGAAACCTACGGAACGTGATTTTCTAACGAACATGATCCGTAGGACTTGGACCCTACGTCAAGACATCAACCAGGAGGGCACGAGGTGAGGCGCCCCTACCCCTAGGCGCGCCTCCACCCTCGTGGGCCCCTTGTTGCTCCAACGACGTACTCATTCCTCCTATATATACCTCATTACGCACTTCAAACTACAGATACGGAGCCAAAAACCTAATTCCACCGCCGCAACCTTCTCGTACTTCGTGAGATCCCATCTTGGGGCCTGTTAGGAGCTCCATGGGAAGGGCATCGATCATGGAGGGCTTCTACATCAACACCATAGCTTCTCGGATGATGTGTGAGTAGTTTACTTGCACCTTCGGGTCCATAGTTATTAGCTAGATGGCTTCTTCTATCTTTTTGGATCTGAATACTATGTTCTCCCCCTCTCTTGTGGAGATCTATTCGATGAAATCTTCTTTTGCGGTGTGTTTGTTGAGACCGATGAATTGTGGGTTTATGATCAAGTTTATCTATGAAGAATATTTGAATCTTCTCTGAATTCTTTTATGTATGATTGGTTATCTCTGCAAGTCTCTTCGAATTATCAGTTTGGTTTGGCCTACTAGATTGATCTTTCTTGCAATGGTTGAAGTGCTTAGCTTAGGGTTCAATCTTGCGGTGTCCTTTCCCAGTGACAGTAGGGGAAGCAAGGCACGTATTGTATTGTTGCCATCGAGGATAACAAGGTGGGGTTTATATCATATTGCATGAGTTTATCCCTATACATCATGTCATCTTGCTTAAAAGCATTACTCATTGTTATGAACTTAATACTCTGGATGCATCTTTGGATAGCGGTCGATGTGTGGAGTAATAGTAGTAGATGCGTGAAGGAGTCGGTCTACTTGTCTCAGATGTGATGCCTATATACATGATCATACCTAGATATTCTCATAACTATGCTCAATTCTGTCAATTGCTCAACAGTAATTTGTTCACCCACCATAATACTTATGCTCTTGAGACAAGCCACTAGTGAAACCTATGGCCCCCGGGTCTATTTTCTATCATATTAATCTTCCAACACTTAGTTATTTTTATTGCTTTCTATTTTACTTTGCATCTTTATCATAAAATGTCAGGACCCCGATTCCAAGTCACATCGATCTAGCCGGTAACAACTCATATCACTTTGCGGCCTCACGCATACGGTATTCCCACGTGTGTCGCCTTACCATGGCCCGGGACCGTTTATGCCTTTGGCTCACGTATATGATAGTGTCGCTAGCATCCATATGACAGAGAACCCGGGCCGGCATGGCTAGTCGTGAACCCAAAGCGGCACTAACCCATGGGGACGAGCATACTTGAATCACATCGAGCATGTCGGTCGGCTGGCGTGTGAATCCGGGCTGTAGCACTGGGCTATGAGGACTCCGGGAACCCGGCTGTAGCAGGCTAGGCGAGACTCCGGATGTCACCATGTGACATTTCCTCAAGAACGTATACCAGGAACGAAGTGAAACAGATGCCGCCAGATCAAGTGTCCAGAAAGGAAGAGTAGTCTTTGAGCTAGCGAGGACTCCGTGGACTGGCTGTAGCGGACTACTATGGCTCAAGGAAGCACTAGACTACATTTCCCCATAAGAGAGGCTGCCAAGGATAAACAACTAGATTGTCGGATCCCACACATACCAAGCATTTCAAACATACACACAATATGCTCGATATGTGTAATTACAACATGGCATCACAACATAACTCTACAACTCAAGTATTTATTCATTAGGCTCCAAGGAGGCGAGATATAACAAACATGGGTCTCATGACACAACATTCAGAGCATACAAGTCAAAGCACATGCGGAAGCTTAACATGTTTGAGTACATACATCTACAAATGAAAAAGGCTTAGAAGCCTGACTAACTACCAGAACCAGCCGAGGGCACAAGGTCGTGGGCGAGGTATCAAGCTAAGCGTCAAGTCCACGCGGAACTACTAAGCGAGACCGCTGTCGTCTCTACGCAAAACATAAAATAGGCAAACGTGAGTACAAATGTACACAAGAAGACTTACATCAGCACTAACTACATATGCATCATTATCAACAAAGGGGGTGGTGGAGTTTGACTGCAGCAAGCCAGCTTTGACTCGGTGGCTATCCTGAACTACGTCTGCAAGTAACTCTTTTGAGGTGGCGCACACGAGTCCACATATTCACCAATCAATACACCACTATGGATTCGATCCCGTCTTCCTACGGGAACGCCATCCATAGCACTCACGCTTTATCTTGCGCATTTTAGAGTATCCACTTTCACTTGTCTATGAACTGTTATAGGCAACCCGAAGTCCTTTACATGGACACGGCTATTCGAATAGATCATATTAACCTCATAGGGTGTACTTCTTCACACGCTCTCACCACTTATCGCCAGTATACACGACATGTACTCGGCAACCTTCAGCGAAGCCCGGAGGGTGTCGGCCACAGCCTACCCTAAACACTCAAGTCTCTAGTCCAGGTTTATCGCCTATTCAGGTTCCATCCATAGGGAAGTCTGGCCGAGGTTTCCACTAACGGGCCCCGAACGATGTGAGCAGGGTTCGAGATACCAAGCGGGCATTAAATTTTTGCACGTGCCACGGTGTATCTACCGCATCATAGCCCACCCCTAGGGTCCGGCCTTACGCACGGCCTCCAACACATATCCTACAAACACGTAAACTAGTTGCAACTCACAGACGGAGAACAAGGGTGGTTAAGAAGCCGAGAGAGTCAATTAAGGATCCCAAAGTGTGGTAGTAACTGTTTCATGGATCACAAACCACAGAACTCGATTCACGAGGGCGGCTTCAATGAGACAACCCACCATGTACTCATTACATGGCCTCTCACCGCTACCTTTACCAAATCGTGTTCACACACTTAGTTCACACCACGATGGGACATGTTCACACACCTCGATTCATCCCCGATGAATCGGACCACTCAACTCTAAGCGGTAGCGTGCATGACAAACAAGCATGAATGAGTAGGCACAACAGGGCTCAAACAACTCCTACTCATGCTAGTGGGTTTCATCTATTTATCGTGGCAATGACAGGTCATGCAAAGGATAAAGGGGTTCAACAACGCAACAAGTAAATGAATGAATCGTTGTTGTCCTAATGCGGTAAAAGCGGCGAGGAGGCGAGAGTGGGATTGTATCGGAATGAACAAGGGGTTTTGCTTGCACGGCACTCCTGAAGATAATATAGTTCTTCATTGGTGTCATCGAACTCATCGTCGGAACCACGTCTATCGAGAGGGGACGATTACCGGCAAACAAGGAAGAACACAATCAATGCTATGCAACAATATGATGCATGATCGTGACATGGCAATATGATGTGGTTTGAGCTAATGCAACTAGCAACATGTTAAATGGAGTTGGTTTGAACCCTAGGTTCAAATTCAAACTTCATATGTGAGCTTAAATGCCATTTATATGATTTGTGCTAAACAGCAGCTATAAGTTGTTCTAACATGCATGAAAACGGTACAGATGAATAGATTGGATTTTTGTGATCATTTTTCATATATAAATTATTTAATTTGGAGTTACGGTTGAATTTCTATGAATTATAGAAGTTAGCACTATTTTCTGGAATTTCCTATATTAAAATAAATCCGTAAAATAATTAATCATACGACATAGCGTGCAATGTGGCGTCGATGGTCAACCGGGCTGGGCCAGGTCAAACTGACCTGTGGGCCCTGCGTGTCAGTGAGCCAGTTAGTTAACAAAGCTAATTAACCCTAAGATTAATCCTAAACTCTAATTAGTCGGAGCTGGGACCCACTTGTCATGGACCCAGGGGGTCAAACTGGGCCCACCCTTGGTCAAGGGGGTCGGCGGGGTCAACTCGCCGGCGGCTCGATGCAGCGACAACAAAAGGGCGGATGAGCTCGGGTTCCCTGTCCGATGACCAAAAGGGACGGCGGAGGCATCCACGTGGAAGCCGGGAGTACCCGCGTCTTTCTGTCTGCGGTTGGGGCCAATTTGAGACAGCCCGAGCTCAGCCGGGCGAGGCTTCCTTGTGATGGCCGGAGTTCGGGCGAGGTCGGGGTTGCGCTTAGAGAACAAAGCAGGTCAACGGGTGGGCGCGCCCGGCTCCTGAGCGCGTCTTGAAAGCACGGGCAAGATACTCGGACGCGAAAGTGGCGGGTCATGGCCGCGGTGGCGAGCTTTTCCGGCGAAGCCGCTAAGGCGTGGGCTATGTCTCTAGAGGTCGAGCGCGGCTAGGGAAGAAGAGGGAAACGACGCGGGACTCACCGCGAGTGTAGGGGGCGCCGGAGAGGGATCGGGGAAGGGCTGGAGCAGGCGGGGCATCAGCAGTGATCTCTGGCATCCGAGGAGGGGAACGGCGACGAGCCACTCGTCTTGGGGCAGATCCGCTCGGTTCCTTCAGCTGGGTAGACGAAAACGAAAACGGCGGAGCCACTGGACATGCTGGTGAGTCAGCGGGGGCACGATGGCCGTGGTGGTGACTTAACGGCATGACGAGCCCGTTCGGGTGAGTGAGAGAGAGAGATCCGGGGAGGCAGTGAGGACGGGGAGAGTGAGAGGGTCCCGGTAGCGTGGCGGCGCATGGAGGCGTCCGAGCGTCGAGGGGCCTTGACGCAGGCGGCGAAGAGGTGGCCTCGCGGCGTGCGTCGTGCGTCGGACACACGCCCTCACCGCCCTCTTGGCGAGGAGGTTGAAAGGCAGTGCGGTGGTATTTGGGCCTAGCACGATGGTGGGCCGCCGGTAAGTGTCCCAGGTAGGCGTTCTCTCTCTCCCTTTTGTCATTTTAATTGTTTTTCTAATTTTCTGTAACCGTGGGGCTTTATTAAAAATACTAGGTCAAACCCAAAAATCATGAAACTAATCAATGCCACTGTTTGGAATATAACAAACAGCAAACATTTAGTTTATGATTATTTGAGCATTTAAACTATTTATTAGCATTAAATGCCCAAATGCAAATACTTTATGAATTAATCCAGTGACCAAATATGTCATGAAAAATGTGCAACACCTCTGGTTATGGTTTATAGCATTTTTCCAGAAATGATGAACATTTTTTTAAAACCATTTGGATTCACTGAAAAATATTTTTTTTAGTTGAACCTATTTGAATTGCTTTAGTGCTAGGGCTTGGTCATCCCCACTTCAAAATTTCCTTTGAAATCAAACATGATGCATGGATGCAGATGCCACTAATTAGAATCAATTCTGGGGCTGTGACATAAAAATACCAAAAATATTATCTTATCATATCTATCAGATCTCACTCTCGTAAGTGACCGTGTAGGGATTGACAACCCTTTATCGCGTTGGTTGCGAGAATTTATTTGTTTGTGTAGGTGCGAGGGACTCGTGCGTGGCCTCCCACTGGATTGATACCTTGGTTCTCAAAAACTGAGGGAAATACTTACGCTACTTTGCTGCATCACCCTTTCCTCTTCAAGGGAAAACCAACGCAGTGCTCAAGAGGTAGCAAGAAGGATTTCTAGCACCGTTGCCGGGAGGTCTACATAAAAGTCATCATACCAAGTACCCATCACGAACCCTTATCTCCCGCATTACATTATTTGCCATTTGCCTCTCGTTTTCCTCTCCCCCACTTCACCCTTGCCGTTTTATTCGCCCTCTTTTTTCCGCTCGCCCTTCCTTCGCCATGTCGGAATCAAAAAGAGTTGGGGGTTCTCTCTTGAGTTTTAGTGCTTTGGACAACCCTTCTATTCTATCTAAACTCATAAATAATACTATGGAAAAACCTGCCGGAATTTTCAATGAGAGTCCTAATAATTTTGATAAAGATGATTCCGGAATTTTTCGTTATTTACTCAATGAATCTTTGAAAGATGCTTGGGATAGACTGTTAAGGATCCGGGCTAACTATATACCCCAATACCAAACTGAGATTTACTTGAAGAGCTTTTATGTTGCCCTACCTTCTTCGTTTAAGCATGTCTTAGATTCTATATTTGAAGAAGGCTTTCTTGAGGGGGATGCCGTAGACACTTATGAAAAGATAAAAGCCATATTTGGGCACCCCATGAATGAGAAAGTTGAATCTACGTCTCTTTTGCTTTCCTACCAAAACGAATCTATTAAAGAGATAAAAGCTAGCCTAGATGCAAATTTCTGCAACATCCTTAATCTTTCTTCTACCATTCATAGCCATGTGCTTTATCAAAATAGAAAGATTAATTCTATAGATAACAAGTTTGCTCTTTTCTTCCCTAAAACCAAAGACGGCAATACCTAGATCTATCCTTGCTTTTTATGCCTAGCTAGGGGCGTTAAACGATAGCGCTTGTTGGGAGGCAACCCAATTTTATTTTTAGTTTTTTTGCTTTTTGCTTCTGTTTAGGAATAAATATCCGATCTAGCCTCTGGTTAGATTCCTTTTTATGTGTTAATTAGTGTTTGTGCCAAGTTAAACCTATAGGATCTTCTTGGATGATAGTTACTTGATCTTGCTGAAAATTCCAGAAACTTTCTGTTCACGAAAACAATTGATAAAAATCACCAGAACGTGATAAAATATTGATTCCAATTGCTTCTGATCAATAAACAAATTGTTTAGGTCGACCTATTGTGGCTGAATTTTTGGAGCTCCAGAAGTTTGCCTTAGTTACAGATTACTAAAGACTGTTCTGTTTTTGACAGATTCTGTTTTTCGTGTGTTGTTTGCTTATTTTGATGAATCTATTGCTAGTAAAAGAGTTTATAAACCATAGAGAAGTTTTAATATAGTAGGTTTAACATCAATATAAATAAATAATGAGTTCATTACAGTACCTTGAAGTGGTGTTTTGTTTTCTTTCGCTAACGGAGCTCACGAGATTTTCTGTTAAGTTTTGTGTTGTGAAGTTTTCAAGTTTTGGGTGAAAGATTTGATGGATTATGGAACAAGGAATGGCAAGAGCCTAAGCTTGGGGATGCCCATGGAACCCCCAAGATAATCTAAGGACACCTAAAAGCCAAAGCTTGGGGATGCCCCGGAAGGCATCCCCTCTTTCTTCTACTTCCATCGGTAACTTTACTTGGAAGTATATTTTTATTCACCACATGATATGTGTTTTGCTTGGAGCGTCTTGTATGATTTGAGTCTTTTCTTTTTAGTTTACCACAATCATCCTTGCTGTACACACCTTTTGAGAGAGATACACACATGATTCGGAAATTATTAGAATACTCTATGTGCTTCACTTATATCTTTTGAGTTATATAGTTCTTGCTCTAGTACTTCACTTATATTTTTTAGAGCACGGTGGTGGTTTTTTTTTACAGAAACTATTATTCTCTCATTCTTCACTTATATTATTTTGAGAGTCTTAAATAGCATGGTAATTTACTTAAATAATCCTAATATGCTAGGTATTGAATACTAGTAAAAACTTTCTTATGGGTGTGTTGAATACTAAGAGAAGTTTGATGCTTGATGGTTGTTTTGAGACATGGAGGTAGTGATATCAAAGTCGTGTTAGTTGAGTAGTTGTGAATTTGAGAAATAATTGTGTTGAAGTTTGCAAGTCCCGTAGCATGCACGTATGGTAAACGTTATGTAACAAATTTGAAACATGAGGTGTTCTTTGATTGTCCTCCTTATGAGTGGCGGTCGGGGACGACGATGGTCTTTTCCTACCAATCTATCCCCCTAGGAGCATGCAGCGTAGTGCTTGGTTTTCGATGACTTGTAGATTTTTGCAATAAGTATGTGAGTTCTTTATGACTAATGTTGAGTCCATGGATTATCGCACTCTCACCTTTCCATCATTGCTAGCCTCTTGATGCAGTGCATTGCCCTTTCTCACATTGAGAGTTGGTGCAAACTTCGCCGGTGCATCCAAACCCCGTGATATGATACGCTCTTTCACACATAAACCTCCTTATATCTTCCTCAAAACAGCCACCATACCTACCTATTATGTCATTCCCATAGACATTCTGAGATATATTGCCATGCAACTTTCCACCATTCCGTTTATCATGACACATTCATCATTGTCATATTGCTTTGCATGATCATGTAGTTGACATAGTATTTGTGGCAAAGCCACCATCCATAATTCTTTCATACATGTCACTCTTGGTTCGTTGCATATCCCGGTACACCGCCGGAGGCATTCATATAGAGTCATACTTGTTCTAGTATCGAGTTGTAACCATTGAGTTGTAAATAAATAGAAGTGTGATGATCATCATTTTCTAGAGCATTGTCCCAAGTGAGAAAAAAAGGGAGAAAGGCCATAAAAAAGAGAAGGCCCAAAAAATGAGAGAAAAAGAGAGAAGGGACAATGTTACTATCCTTTTTACCACACTTGTGCTTCAAAGTAGCACCATAATCTTCATGATAGAGAGTCCTTTGTTTTGTTACTTTCATATACTAGTGGGAACTTTTCATTATAGAACTTGGCTTGTATATTCCAACAATGGGCTTCCTCAAATGCCCTAGATCTTCGTGAGCAAGCAAGTTGGATGCACACCCACTTAGTTTCTTTTATTGAGCTTTCATATATTTATAGCTCTAGTGCATCCATTGCATGGCAATCCCTACTCCTTGCATTAACATCAATTGATGGGCGTCTCCATAGCTCATTGATTAGCCTCGTTGATGTGAGCCTTTCTCCTTTTTTGTCTTCTCCACATAACCCCCATCATTATATTCTATTCCACCCATAGTGCTATATCCATGGATCACGCTCATGTATTGCGTGAAGGTTGAAAAGGTTTGAGATTAATAAAGTATGAAAAAATTGCTTGGCTTGTCATCGGGGTTGTGCATGATGAGAGCATTCTTGTGTGGCGAAAATGGAGCATGACTAAACTATATGATTTTGTAGGGATGAACTTTCTTTGGCTATGTTGTTTTGAGAGGACAAAATTGCTTAGTTAGTATGCTTGAAGTACTATTATTTTATGTCAATATTGAAATTTTATCTTGAATATTTCGGATCTGAATATTCATACCACAATTAAGAAGAATTACATTGAAATTATGCCAAGTAGCATTCCACATCCAAAAATCTGTTTTTATCATTTACCTACTCGAGGACGAGCAGGAATTAAGCTTGGGGATGCTTGATACGTCTCCAACGTATCTATAATTTTTTATTGTTCCATGCTATATTATATTCTGTTTTGGACATTATTGGGCTTTATTATACACTTTTATATTATTTTTGGGACTAACCTATTAACCGGAGGCCCAGCCCAGAATTGCTGTTTTTTGCCTATTTCAGATTTTCGCAGAAAAGGAATATCAAATGGAGTCCAAACGGAATGAAACCTTCGGGAACGTGATTTTCGGAACGAACGTGATCCAGAGGACTTGGACCCTATGTCAAGACATCAACCAGGAGGGCACGAGGTAGAGGCGCGCCACCCTCACTGGCGCGCCCTCCACCCTCGTGGGCCCCTGTTGCTCCAACGACGTACTCCTTCCTCCTATATATACCCTCGTACCCCCAAACTACCGTGACACGGAGCCAAAACCTAATTCCACCGCCGCAACCTTCTGTGCCCGTGAGATCCCATCTTGGGGCCTGTTAGGAGCTCACCAGAGGGGGGCATCGATCACGGAGGGCTTCTACATCAACACCATAGCCTCTCCGATGATGTGTGAGTAGTTTACTTCAGACCTTCAGGTCCATAATTATTAGCTAGATGGCTTCTTCTCTCTTTTTGGATCTCAATACAATGTTCTCCCCCTCTCTCGTGGAGATCTATTCGATGTAATTTTCTTTTGCGGTGTGTTTGTTGAGACCGATGAATTGTGGATTTATGATCAAGTTTATCTATGAACAATATTTGAATCTTCTCTGAATTATTTTATGTATGATTGGTTATCTCAAGTCTCTTCAAATTATCCGTTTGGTTTGGCCTACTAGATTGATCTTTCTTACAATGGGAGAAGTGCTTAGCTTTGGATTCAATCTTGCGGTGTCCTTTCCCAGTGACAGTAGGGGCAGCAAGGCACGTATTATATTTGTGCCATCGAGGAAAACAAGATGGGATTCATATCATATTGCATGAGTTTATCCCTCTACATCATGTCATCTTGCTTAAATCGTTACTCTGTTCTTATGAACTTAATACTCTAGATGCATGCTGGATAGCGGTTGATGTGTGGAGTAATAGTAGTAGATGCGCGAGAGTCGGTCTACTTGTCTCGGATGTGATGCCTATATACATAATCATACCTAGATATTCTCATAACTATGCTCAATTCTGTCAATTGCTCAACAGTAATTTGTTCACCCACCATAATACTTATGCTCTTGAGAGAAGCCACTAGTGAAACCTATGGCCCACGGGTCTATTTTCTATCATATTAATCTTCCAACACTTAGTTATTTTTATTGCTTTCTATTTTAGTTTGCATCTTTATCATAAAAATACCAAAAATATTACCTTATCATATCTATCAGTTCTCACTCTCGTAAGTGACCGTGTAGGGATTGACAACCCCTTATCGCGTTGGTTGCGAGGATTTATTTGTTTGTGTAGGTGCGAGGGCCGCGTGCGTGGCCTCCAACTGGATTGATACCTTGGTTCTCAAAATTGAGGGAAATACTTACGCTACTTTGCTGCATCACCCTTTCCTCTTTAAGGGAAAACCAACGCAGTGCTCAAGAGGTAGCACTAGCACATTTAGGTCTAACCCACTTCCTATGCATAGGGATTTTGTGAGCAAACAACTTATGGGAACAAGAATCAACTAGCATAGGAAGGCAAAACAAGTGCAACTTCAAAACAATCAACACATGGAGAAGAAACATGATATTATTGAGATATGTAAGAGCATAAGTTCCTTCCTCATAATAATTTTCAGAAACATCATGAATGGATTCAACAATATAACTATCACATACACCACTCTTTTCATGATGCACAAGTATAGAAGTATGGCATACATGTCATCATAATAATCATCATAGATAGCCACTTTATTGTCATAGTCAATTGAAACCTCTTCCACAATAGTGGATGTATCACTAAATAAAGTCATGACCTCTTCAAATACACTTTCATCAATATTGTAATAAGATTCAACACCCTCCAAAATAGTGGGATCACTACTACCTAGATATGACACTCTTCCAAACCCACTTTTATCAATGTAATCATCATAAATACGAGGCATGCTATCATCATAATAAATTTTCTTATCGAAAGTAGAAGGAATCAAAGGATCATATTCATTAAGCAAAGCATCCCCAAGCTTAGGACAAGCATTATTTCCAGCAAATAAATCTTCAAACATATCATACTCATTAAACATAGCATCCCCAAGCTTGTGGTTTTGCATATCATCACAATCATTCTTATCAATAGCCTGAATGGCACCAACAGTATAGCAAACATTATTATCATATTCTTCCAAGCAAGTGCTAAAAAGATTTTCAAGATCATAAGGGATATCGTTATCTTCCAAATCATAATCATTACAAAAATTAGTAGGTATCACAAAATCATACTCAATATCATCATCCTCCATCAACATATTTGATTCACTTTCACGAGGCACAATGGTGATAGGAGCAACATTATTTGGGATAGATACATTTTTACCTTTATTCTTTCTTCTTTTCTTCTTCTTCACCACATCATGTATGGGTTTAATTAGTTTTTTCAAGCTTCTTGTTGAAGAGATTGATTGGATAGGAAGCTCCTCCTTGTTACCTGATTCATCCTAATAAACACTAGGAGGGTATTGGGAAACATGTTCCCTTTCATTAGTACTCTCTTGATATTCCATTTGTTTTCTTGTTTTTAGGTAGATGGCAATATAAGGATTCTCAATGCAATTTACCGCACAAAACATAAAAATTTATTCTAGATCAGAATCAAGAAATCTCTCGGGATTTGGAAAACCCTTAGTTATACGTTTCATTTCTTCATACCCCAAAAGAAGACTAAGCTCTTTATGATGCTCAAGGGTAATCAAGTTATCACAAATTTTGGACACGATTTGATCATGAAATAATTTGCATTGGAGATTTAAATGACCGCGTTCATTGCAAAGTTCACAAGGATGGCAAAAAAATTACATCTTTCAACACAATCATCTAGCCTCTCTTGCAGCTTTTTTGTTTCTAAATATTTATGCTTCTTACAAAATCTATCTTCCCTTTTTGGTGTGAAATTGCACTCCCAATTCACTCCGCAAAAAGTGACATGCTTATAAGAAACATTTTTGTCATGACTTGTGCAATCACCATTAGCATAACTAATATTCAAAGAATTCATACTAACAACATTGCAATCATGCTCATCATTCAAATATTTTTGTGCCAAACATTTTATTGACTTCTTCTTCTGATAATTGAGCACAAATTTCCGATCCATCATTTTCAAAAAAGACATTATAAAGATGATCAATAATATGATGCAACCTCAATTCGATTTTTTGTAGTTTTCTTTTTATAAACCAAACTAGTGATAAAACAAGAAACTAAAAGATTCAGTTGCAAGATCTAAGGATATACCTTCAAGCACTCACCTCCCCGGCAACAGCGCCAGAAAAGAGCTTGATGTCTGATATGTCCATTTTGCATCATGTTTTCTTACTGTTATTTATGATGTTTTTTCCATAATAATGCTTTTTGGAGTAATTATTATGCCTTTTCTCTCATAATTTGCAAGGTACACACCAAGAGGGAAAATTCCGGCAACTGGAAATCTAGACCTGGAAAAGCTACGTCAGGCCACCTATTATGCACAACTCTAAACAAGCTGAAACTTCACGAGGAATTTTTTATGGAATATATAACAATTATTTGAGCAAATAACTACCAGAGGGGGCCCACCAGGTGGGCACAACCCACCTGGGCGCGCCTAGGAGCCCAGGCGCGCCCTGGTGGGTTGTGCTCACCTGTGCCCACCTCAGTGCCCATCTTCTGGTGTATAAGTCATTTTACCTAGAAAAAAATAAGGAAAGGACTTTCGGGACCTGGCGCCCGCCCGCCTCGGCGGAACTTCAAGCAGGAGCACTTTTGCCCTCCAAATGAGCAATTACACTGGGAAACTCCCTCCCGGGGGAAATCATCGTCCTCATCATCACTAACAACTCTCCCATCTTGGGGAGGGAAATCTCCATCAACATCTTCAACAGCACCATCTCATCTCAAACCCTCTAGTTCATCTCTTGTGTTCAATCTTGTTACCGGAACTATAGATTGGTGCTTGTGGGTGACTAGTAGTGTTGATTACATCTTGTAGTTGATTACTATATGGTTTATTTGGTGGAATACTATATGTACAGATCCATTATGCTATTTAATACTCCTCTGATCATGAATATGTTTATCCTTCGTGAGTAGTTAGTTTTGTTCTTGAGGTCATGGGAGAAATCATGTTGCAAGTAATCATGTGAACTTGATATGTGTTCGATATTTTGATAGTATGTATGTTGTGATTCCCTTAGTGGTGTCATGTGAACGTCGACTACATGATACTTCACCATATTTGTGCCTAAGGGAATGCATTGTGGAGTAGCAATTAGATGATGGGTTGCGAGAGTGACAGAAACTTAAACCGCAGTTTATGCGCTATTCCGTAAGGGACCGATTGGATCCAAAAGTTTAATGCTATGGTTAGAATTTATTCTTAACACTTTTCTCGTGATTCTGCGTATGCTTGCTGGAGTGTTAATCATAAGTAGGAGGTTTGTTCAAGTAATAACAACACCTAAGCACCGGTCCACCGACATATCAAATTATCAAAGTAGCGAACACAAATCGAACCAACATGACGAAAGTGACTAGATGAAATTCCCGTGTACCGTCAAGAACGCTTTGCTTATCATAAGAGACGATTTTGGCCTGTCCTTTGCCTCAAAAGGATTGGGCTACCTTCCTGCACTTTTGTTACTATTATTGTTGCTTGCTCGTTAAAAATTATCTTGCTACCAAACTACTTCGCTACTTACAATTTCAGCACTTGCAGACATTACCTTACTAAAAACTACTTGTCATTTCCTTATGCTCCTCATTGGGTTCGACACTCTTACTTATCGAAAAGAGCTACAATTGATCCCCTATACTTGTGGGTCATCAAGGCTATTTTTTAAAGCGCTTGCCGGGGAGTGAAGCGCCTTTGGTAAGTGGAATTTGGTAAGGAAACATTTATATAGTGTGCTGAAATTTATTGTCACTTGTTACTATGGAAAACAATCCTTTGAGGGTTTGTTAGGGTAGCTTGACCTCGTCCGGAACCACAATTAGCTACCCCTCAACCTACTGCACCTACTGAAAATATTGAATATGAAATTCCTTCGGGTATGATAGAACAACTGCTAGCTAATCCTTATGCAGGAGATGGAACCGAACATCCTGATATGCGTATAGAGGGGGGGGGGTGAATAGACTCTAATCAAGAAAAGTTGCGGTTTTTAATTCTTTAAGTTTATGTGGAGTTTTAGCACAAGTTTAAACATTCAAAATACATATCAAGCAAGCAAGCCAAGGGTATATGAGCAGCAGAAAGTAAAGCATGCAAGTTGTAAGAATGTAAAGAGAAGGGATTGGAGTGTGCAAATGCAATTTGGAGACACGAAGATTTTTTATCCGTGGTTCCGATAGGTGGTGCTATCGTACATCCACGTTGATGGAGACTTCAACCCATGAAGGGTAACGGTTGCGCGAGTCCACGGAGGGCCCACGAAGAAGCAACCTTGTCTATCCCACCATGGCCGTCGCCCACGAAGGACTTGCCTCACTAGGGTAGATCTTCACGAAGTAGGCGATCTCCTTGCCCTTACAAACTCCTTGGTTCAACTCCACAATCTTGACGGAGGCTCCCAAGTGACACCTAGCCAATCTAGGAGACACTACTCTCCAAGAAGTAACAAATGGTGTGTTGATGATGAACTCCTTGCTCTCTTGCTTCAAATGATAGTCTCCCCAACACTCAACTCTCTCTCATAGGATTCGATTTGGTGGAGAGAAGATTAGAGTGGAAAGCAACTTGGGAAGGCTAGAGATCAAGATTTATGTGGTTGGAATGGAATATCTTGACCTCAACACAAGTGTAGGTGGTTCTCTCTCAGAAAATATGTGTTGGAAGTGTAGGCATGTTCTGATGGCTCTCTCCACGAATGAAGAGTGGGTGGAGGTTATATATAGCCTCCACACAAAATCTAACCGTTGCACACAAATCACCAAACTCGGTGGGACTGATTCAAATAACTCGGTCAGACCGATTTGGTTCATAATGTGACTGTTAGGGTTTTCGGTGGGACCGATTCAAAGAACTCGGTCAGACCGATTTGGTTCATAATGTGACTGTTAGGGTTCTCGGTGGGACCTACTTGATCAAATCGGTGGGACCGATGTGCTAGGGTTAGGGTAAATCCAAAACTCGGTTTGACCGATTACTCAAACTCGATGGGACCGATTTGGGTAATAAGCGAAACAGAGAGTTAGCCAAGCAAACTCGGTGGCGCCGATTACATATCTCGGTGAGACCGAAATTATTGCAATGGGCAACAGAGAGTTTGCAAGCCCATCTCGGTGAGACCAAGATCCCATCGGTGAGACCAAATTGATTAGGGTTTCTTGCAGTGGCTATGTCAACTGAACTCGGTGGCTCCGGATAGAAAGAATCAGTGGATCCGAGTTTGACTTTTTGTTTGGGACATATGTGGATGTGAGAAAGTAGTTGAGGGCTTTGGAGCATATCACTAAGCACTTTGAGCAAGAACCTCATTAAGCAACACCTCATCCCTTCTTAATAGTATTGGCTTTCCTATGGACTCAATGTGATCTTGGATCACTAAAATAGAAAATGTAGTCCTGAGCTTTGAGCTTGACCCAATCTTTTGTCCTTGGCACTTTGAAGGGGTTCCACATCCTCTAGTCCATGCCACTCCATTGTTGAATTTATCTGAAACATACTAGGTAGAAGCATTAGTCCAACAAGAGATATGTTGACATTAATTACCAAAATCACCCAGGGAGCACTTGTGCTTTCAATCTCCCCCTTTTTGGTAATTGACGACAACATACATCAAAGCTTTAGATAAAGATATAGAGAGCAACAAGTAAAGCTTTGGAAGGACATGTAACATGCATAGGCTCCCCTACATGTATGCAATCATATAAATATGGAACATAGGAGAATGTGAATGCATAAGCATGACAGAGTAATCCATGTGTTACATGTATCTTGGCTATATGCATCAGAGCTAATGATGTAAGTATAGGAAATGTACCTTCATGTTCATGAGTCCTTCTTGCAAACAGTATGTACATCAGCAAGAAGTTCTCATGCACATGACTGAGATGCATATACTTACCTTGTGGTTTTGACTTGGCTTAGGAAAGAATGAACCTGAGTAAACAAGGTTAGATCACACAGATACATCTAATAGCCAAAGCAAACAAAAGAAACCACAAGTGTACCAAGACTGGGATGACATGTAGAGAGTGAGTACTGAGTACTCTAAAGGATATAGACATGTCCCCAAAGGTAAAGATGTGCAATGAATTCGAGGATTTCCTTCCCTTAGATGTCTTGCTCCCCCTGAATCTTGCATGGGATATTGGGAGAAGATAGGGAACAGAAAATCAGAGCAGAGAAAAGAAACAGAGCAAACGCAAACAATCAAACATGTCTTTCCCCTCTTAAAGAAATGTGACTTCTCTCCTCTTGAACACCAAGCATCTGAGGTTTGTTACACTCTCCCCCTGAGTATTCTCTCCCCCTATAGGAATGATTAAGCTTAAGCTTTGATGTAACCTCTCTCTCCCCCTTTGACATCAATTTCCAAGAAGGGATCTTCTGGATTTTTATTTCAAGAGGGTTTGGTCCTTGAGTCTCAAAGCAAAGTAGCAAGTTGACTATGATGCTGGTAGAGGTCAAGAGTCATTGAGTGGAGCTGGAGCAGAATGAATGCAGGAATAAGTGGCAAGCTGTCTTTCCTGTAGTGAAATCGGTGGCACCGAAGTTGTGCCGGTGGTTCGAAATATCTCGGTTGGACCGAAGGAAACAAACCGGTGTGACCTAGTTCATTACAGAGAAAAAACTTGTCACCTCAGCTCGCTAGGCAATTTAGATCTCACAAGGATTTGCAAGGAATTAGCTGAAAGATTTGCAATGAATTGGATGCAGAAAATGCAGAACAGAAAAAGAATCTAGATGAAGTTTTTTTAAAGGGAAACAAATATTCATGAGACAAATGCAAGAGCATGGAGAAACACAAGAGAACTTCATCTAGAATTGGGAAGCGACAAAGTCACCTATGTTAGAGTATATTGACTTAGGAGTCAAGTGAGGGCACTTGATCATAGGTCATACTCATCGTTTAAGCTCAAAATGGGGTTACCATTTTTTGTTTAAGCATCTTGATGTATTCACATCTTGTTGAGTTGCTTCGAATCATGTCTTTGAGTAAAGCTTCTCTAAGATGGAATAACATACCTTGGGTGGTGATGATGATCTTGGTCATGTAGTTGAACTTGTGTGGGTTGCTCAAGGTTGATGTAGCTCATCAAGAGTTGGGAGCACCACTTGGAATTTGAGTTCATCTACCTACATGGGTTAGTTTTGCAAGGAAGAGCACTTGTGTATCCAAATGACAATCATAAAATTTAACATAGAATTTGTCAAAGGATATGTTTGAAGGGTTTTGTGCTTCCTAGTCTTCAACCACCATTGTGTAGAGACTTGGTGATGTAGAAATTGCTCAAGATATGAGTGAGTTGCAATTTCATGGATTTAGATTCATCCAAGTACCTATAAGGGTTAGATAGCATGCAAGGGTGCAAATATATCCAAGACATATAGATAGCATCAAGAAAGGTATATCAAGGATTAGTCAAAGGCTCATGCCTTGCATGTATCCAAATGAAGTTCCTACTCCAAGTTTGAAGCATCAATGATGTTCAATTCACCTCTCAAACGGCAAAAGACTTTCTCATCAAGCGGTTTGGTGAATATATCCGCTAATTGCTTATCGGTGCGAACATGCTTAAGATCAGTGTCCCCTTTGGCAACGTGATCTCGAATGAAATGATGACGAACTTCAATATGCTTAGTTCGAGAATGTTGCACGGGATTGTGAGCAATCTTGATAGCACTTTCATTGTCACAAAGCAATGGAACACGTTTCACATATATCCCATAATCTTCAAGAGTTTGAGTCATCCAAAGTAATTGAGCACAACATGATCCAGCGACAATGTATTCCGCTTCGGCTGTGGATAAGAATACCGAGTTTTGTTTATTGGAGGACCAAGACACAAGAGATCTACCAAGAAATTGACAAGTACCCGAAGTAGATTTTCTATCAACCTTGTCTCCGGCATAGTCTGAATCAGAGTAACCAACAAGATCGAAAGATGACCTCTTAGGATACCAAATGCCAAAATTTGGTGTGTGGATTAAGTATCTCACTATCCTTTTCACAGCCTTAAGATGACACTCCTTAGGGGCCGGTTGATATCATGCGCACATGCACACACTGAGCATAATGTCAGGACGAGAGGCACATAGATATAACAATGAACCGATCATAGAGCGGTAGACCTTTTGATCAACCGGTTCACCGTCCTTAGTCAAGTCAAGATGTCCACTAGTAGGCATGGGTGTAGACATACCTTTGCATTCTTGCATATTGAACTTCTTGAATAAGTCCTTGGTGTACTTTGTTTGAGAAACAAAGGTACCTTCCTTAGTTTGCTTGATTTGCAAACCAAGAAAAAATTTGAGTTCACTCATCATAGACATCTCAAACTTCTACGACATTAGCTTTCCAAACTTCTCACCAAAATGAGGGTTAGTCGAACCACATATGATACCATCAACATAAATTTGGCACACAAATAGTTCTCAATTAACCCTTTTGATAAAAAGAGTAGAATCAATTTTTCCAATTTCAAAGCCTTTTTCAATAAGGAACTTGGTCAAGCATTTATACCACGCTCTAGGAGCTTGTTTAACACCATAAAGGGCTTTGTGAAGTTTGTAAACATGATTGGGTTTCTTAGGATTGACAAAGCCGGGAGGTTGCTTAACATAAACTTCCTCCTCAATTTCACCATTTAGAAACGCACTTTTAATGTCCATTTGGTACAAGGTGATATCATGGTGATTAGCATAAGCAAGTAAGATGCGAATGGACTCAAGTCTAGCAACGGGAGCATATGTCTCACCATAGTCCATACCTTCGACTTGAGTGTAGCCTTGGGCGACTAGGAGTGATTTGTTGCGGACGACTTGACCATCTTCATCTTGCTTGTTGCGAAACACCCATGTGGTACCAATGATGTTGTGGTTGTTGTCGGGCTTCTCGACCAATGTACACACTTGGTTTCTCTCAAAGTTGTGTAGCTCTTCATGCATAGCGTTAATCCAATCCGGATCTTCCAATGCTTCTTCAACCTTCATAGGTTCAATGCTAGAGATGAAAGAGTAATTTTCACAAAATTTAGCCAAACGAGTTTTAGAGTGAGTGATTCTCCCGGTTTGGATATCATTGTAGATTTGTTCGACGGGATGGTCTTTGGCGATTCTTGCGCGAACTCGTGGAAGTTTTGGCTTGGCTCGGGTGGAACATCCTCTTCATCTTGTTCTTCTTCTTGGTCTTCTTCATTGTTGACGTTGTCATTCTCTTGTCGTGGTGGAGAAGGAGGTTGTTGATGTTCATCTTGGTGTACTTCCTCGTTTTTTTTGTCTTGGTGTGTCCCACTTGTAGATGCTTCCGTATCAACTCTTGGTTCACCTTGTCGTGAGGTAGAAGCTTCCACTTGAACGGACGAGGTAGTTTCCTTCACCTCCGTTGGACGGATCTTGCCAATAGACAAGTCTTGGATTGCTTCCGAAGGGTCTTTCTCTCCTATATCAATTGGCAATTGCTCTACTTGCGAGCCGTTAGATTCATCAAACTTCACATCTACCGTCTCTTCAACCTTTCGGGTGAAATTGTTGTAGACGCGGTAAGTGTGAGAGTTTGAGCCATAACCAAGTAGGAAACCTTCATGAGATTTAGGAGCAAATTTAGAAGCATTTATGCTTATCAAGAATGTAGCACTTTGAGCCAAATACTCGAAAGTATCCAACTTGGAGTTTGTTACCGATGAGGAGCTCGTATGCCGTCTTGTCGTGTAGCTTTTGAAGATACAAGCGATTTGTTGCATGACAAGCTATCTCAACCGCTTCCGCCCAAAAGTGTTTTGGAGTCTTGTACTCATCAAGCATCGTTCTTGCCATCTCAATAAGAGTCCGGTTCTTTCTCTCAACAACTCCATTTTGTTGAGGCGTGTACGTCGCCGAGAACTCGTGTGAAATCCCTTCTTCGTCAAGAAAGGTGTCCATGTTTGCATTCTTGAACTCTGTTCCGTTGTTGCTCCAAACCTTTTTGATCTTCACGTCAAATTGATTTTGGGCCTTCCTAGCGAAGTTTTTGAAGATCTTTTGGACCTGCGATTTGTCATCAAGAAAGAACACCCACGTAAATCTTGAATAATCATCAACTATGACTAGACCAAATGAGTTACCACCGAGACTCTTGTAGGCATTGGGACCAAAGAGATCCATGTGAAGTAGCTCGACTGGTCTTCTCGCGGTCATGATGTTCTTCGCGCGATGACTTCCTCCAACCTGTTTTCCTGCCTGACAAGCACTACAAAGTCTATCATTGTCAAATATGACATCTTTTACTCCAAGGATATGATCACTTTTAATAAGCTTATCAAGATTTCGCATGCCCACATGACCTAGCCTTCTATGCCACAACCAACCCTTAGAAGATTTAGCAATTAAGCAAGTTCTAGGTTGAGCCTTTTTAGTGAAAACAACAATGTAGAGATCACCTCTACGATATCGTAAAGACCATTTTATGATTGTCTCTTTGAAACACTTGGCAATCTACCTCGAAGAATAGGACATTGAAACCAAAATCAGCAAGTCTAGATCTTTGAAAGTAAATTGTACCCAAGAGATTCAACGAGCATGACATTGTGTATGGAGCTATCATGTGAGATGGCCACCTTACCGAGGCCAACCACCTTACCCTTTGAGTTATCACCAAAGCTGACATACTTTCGAGGGTCGTCGTTTTCAGCAAGCTCACGGAACATATCTTTATCTCTGGTCATATGATCAGTACATCCACTATCAAGGACCCATTCCTTTCCTCCAGCCATGTAGCCGCGAAGATTTGCCATAAGACCAAAGTGTCTCATCGCACCATCAAGATCATAGTCACTATCTTCATCCTCATCATAGTATCCATGTTCAACATCATCTTGTGATTGATCAACCCCTAGAGAGGGTAATTCATTATATAAATGATCATTTCTATGGTTATCTTTATGAATTCTAATAGCTTCGAAAATCATATTGCTAATGATTCCAACATCTCCTTTGGCACGCATGAGATTGGTAAGCTCAAATAGACAATTACCAAAGCTAGGATCACTAGAATTCATCTTACTCAAGGCAATAGACTTATGGAGAATTTCGTCTAAATTTTTCAAGGAATAATTTGGAAATCGTTCCTCAAGAAATCTCCATATAGTATAGGCACAATCAAGAGTAGGTAAATTAGCAATGAAATTTTTGGGCAATCCTATAATGATAAGATTGATAGTTCTAAGATTGCGAATCATGTCAAGATCCTCTTCGGGTGTAGGATGCAAAGGATCAATATGAGGTGCACAAGGGCTAGTAATGTACTTGTTCAAATGATATTCATTGAAAATCTCAAGCATTTCATTTTTTCCACTCATAGAAGAACTCTCCATCAAGAATAGGCACTCTATGTCTAAGACTCCCCAAAGTAGACACATCCATCTTCCTCCAAAGGTGTTTAAACCAAGGCAATGGAGACCAAAGCTCTGATACCAATTGAAAGGGTCGAGAAGAGGCGTCTAGAGGGGGGGGGTGAATAGACTCTAATCAAGAAAAGTTGTAGTTTTTAATTCTTTAAGTTTATGTGGAGTTTTAGCACAAGTTTAAACATTCACAATACATATCAAGCAAGCATGCCAAGAGTATATGAGCAGCGGAAATTAAAGCATGCAAGTTGCAAGAATGTAAAGAGAAGGGATTGGAGTGTGCAAACGCAATTTGGAGACACGAAGATTTTTTATCCGTGGTTCCGATAGGTGGTGCTATCGTACATCCACGTTGATGGAGACTTCAACCCACGAAGGGTAACGGTTGCCTTGAGTCCATGGAGGGCTCCACCCACGAAGGGTCCACGAAGAAGCAACCTTGTCTATCCCACCATGGTCGTAAGCCCACGAAGGACTTGCCTCACTAGGGTAGATCTTCACGAAGTAGGCAATCTCCTTGCCCTTACAAACTCCTTGGTTCAACTCCACAATCTTGACCGGAGGCTCCCAAGTGACACCTAGCCAATCTAGGAGACACCACTCTCCAAGAAGTAACAAATGGTGTGTTGATGATGAACTCCTTGCTCTTGTGCTTCAAAATGATAGTCTCCCCAACACTCAACTCTCTCTTATAGGATTGGATTTGGTGGAAAGAAGATTTGAGTGGAAAGCAACTTGGGAAGGCTAGAGATCAAGATTTATGTGGTTGGAATGGACTATCTTGACCTCAACACAAGTGTAGGTGGTTCTCTCTCAGAAAATATGTGTTGGAAGTGTAGGCATGTTCTGATGGCTCTCTCCACGAATGAAGAGTGGGTGGAGGGGTATATATAGCCTCCACACAAAATCTAACCGTTACACACAAACACTACAAAAAAAAGACACATCCGTGACATTTTGGGCCGAACGAATTTTTTTCATGTCATACATATGACACTTCTATGACGATAATTGTGACAAAACCCGGTATCATCATAGATGTGGTGGGCTCCTACTTCTATGACAAAAAATCATGACAGAAAATGGGCTTTTCGTCCTGGGCGGGCCGGAGACGCTGCTGGATGACAATCTTTGGGCCGTCCATGACGAAAAAAACCGTGGTAGAAGCGAGGGGGAGGAAAATTTCGGGGAGTTGCCGGTTACGGTTGGAGGTCGGGGGTGGAGCGACGTTCGCTCTCTCGTGACGCGACGCTGCAGGTGCGCAGGCGTTGGCTCTAATCAAGCCGAAGCGAGGCGTTGGGCTTTAATCAACTCGAGCGATTGGTGCAGTTACGCTAAGCATCGGAACCCGAGGGATCGATCAATGGCTGTTAATCAACCCGATGGAGCGATTCGCTTCGCTATCGCCGCTAATCAAGCCGATCGATGCTTCCTCCGGGATGAACAAAGGAGTGTTGTGCAGGGGGGGGTTTGGATGAGCAGTGGCGGTGGCGTTGCCTACGGATGAACAGGAACCCGTGGTGTGGAGGGCTGGATGAGCGATGAGCGGTGGAGGGGTGGCCGTGGAGGGTGGTTGAACAGGACCCCGTGGTGTGGAGGGCTGGATGAGCGGTGAGACGGTGGAGGGGTGCTCGTGGAGGGGTGGTTGAACAAGAGCCGGTGGAGTAGCGCGCGGTGGAGGCTGGATGAACAGGAGCCCGTGGAGGCCGGAGGAGGTCGACGGTAGCCCGTGGAGGCCGGAGGAGGTCGACGGTGGAGATGAACAGATCCCGTGGAGTCCCGCTTTTGCGGTACGCCACACCCTCCCCCCTGCTTCTTTACCGTAGCACTCCAACACAAGTCCGCTTGGCCCGCTTTTGCGATCGCCACACCCCTCTCGATGAACATGACCCCCGTTTCGACCGTAGCGCTCCAACACAAGTCCGTTTCGTCCTTTTTGCCATACGCCGCACCCCTCCCGATCAAGAGGACACCCGTTTCGACCGTAGGAGGTCCGTTTCCTCCATTTTGCGGTATGCCAGACCCCTCCCGATCAACAGGACCCCGTTTCGAACGTGGCCGGTCGAACACAAGGCCGTTTCCTCCATTGTGTGGTACGCCAGGCCTCGTTTTCATCGCCTGTTCCATCCAAGCCCTCCCGATGAACACGACCATGCATTCCGTTCCGACCCAGCCGGTTGGCTCCCCATGAACACGACGACGACACTGTTTCTCCGTTCCGACCCAGCCATGTATGCGTATATGCGATGGCGTTAGAGACCCTTCCCGTATGTAACGCATTTGGCTGTATTTTCTTTCTTGCACCCTACGCGCTATGCGTACATGTACATGCCACGTGCGGCGCCTCTACTATGAAACGTCGGCGCCTCTACATCCACCGGTATATATGTAATGCATATCGTCACGTTGACCGTAATGACAACGCTACGTACGCTTCGACCAGGTGGGTCCCGACTGTCAGGCACTTCCTTGCGTGCGAAGATGTAGCTGGTGGGTCCCAGCAGTCAGGGGGGCGAATCGTTTTGGTTGTTGGTGCCCGGACCCACTTCCTGGCGTGCGAAGATGTGGGTGGTGGGTCCCTGCGGTCGGCGAACCGTTTTTTGCCGGACGCACTTCCTTGCGTGCGAAGGTGTAGCTGGTGGGTCCCAAAGACTCGTGGGGGAAACGCGTTTTTCGCGAAATATGGTGGCCCGTCCGGTGGGTCCCCGCTGTCGGTGGAGGAATAATTATTTTTCTGCGTAATAAGGAGGCACTTCCTTGCTGCGGCCGTGGACCCGGTATCGACCTCTCCACGTACAATCCACGTCCGATGGAAGCCGTTCCTTGACCACGTTGACCACGCCCGCGCCAAGAGCAGCAGAGGCGGTGGGACGACGGCGAGGCCTAGGAAGGGGACGGCGCTGGAGCCGGGAAGACGCGGGCAAAGGATGCCCATGCGTGAGAAAGTCTGAGGTTCACCGCTTGTTGTGGTGTGAGGCCACTTGTCACCGCAGAATAACGAGTGTGGGTGAGTAGAGGGATGGCCTGGCGGTGGTGGGAGTAGTAAGGCGGTGAGGCCTCCGCCGCGCATCATGATCGGCCACGGGAGGCAGGAGCACGAGGCACGCATCTGGCGCTGGTTTGGGCGGCCGGAGCAAGACGCCTAGAGGTTGAAGAAGCACTACGGTAGTGGGATGGACATCGTGACGGTCACTGGAGCTAGAATCGTGCATATTGACTAAGTTGACAAAGCTCTCCGTCCCGTCAACTTAGTAGGCCCACAAGTCAGCCTGCCACTATACCGGGTCCCAGCTAACAGGGGAGTATTCATTTTTTGTGCGTAATAAGGAGGCACTTCCTTGCGTGCGAAGATATAGCTGGTGGGTCCGAGCCGCTGCTGGCGGTAACGTTTTTTCACGAAATCTGAGGCCCTTTCGGTGGGTCCCTCGATGTCGTGGACGAATCATTATTTTATGCGTAAAAGGAGGCATTTCCTTGCGTGCGGCCGTGGACCCAGCTGTCGGCCTCTCCACGCATTGATCCACTTCAGATGCATGTCGGTCGTTGACCACGTTGACCGAGCAGCGCCGAGAGCACCTGAAGCGGTGGACGCACGGCGAGGCCTAGGAAGGGAATGACACGGAGGCAGGGAAGACTTAGCAGTTGTTTCCCACGCGGAGGGGAGTACGACTGAACGAGGGTTTACTAGTTCGTCTGTCGTCGCCAGAGAATAACAGCAGGTGTGGGTGAGTAGAGGGATGGCTAGGCCAGCGATGGGAGTACAGTGGGGCGGTGAGGCTCTGGCAGCATAAGCCGGCCACGAGGGAGCGAGCAGTCCCGATCCCTTGCGCTTGTTTGAGCGGGCCGGAGCAGAAGAGCAGAGATTGAAGAAGCATTTACGGCCGTTGGATGGACATCCAACCGTCAATCGCTGCGTCTTTTAGGAAAGCCTCAAATCTGTGGAAAATAGCATACAGCCCATCTCGCCATTATTTCTAATAATTTACAGCCCATTTGCTAATTCTTAAGATTTTTTGAGCCCATATTCTTTTTGTTAGCATTACAGCCCATATTGTGGCCACGGTTAAAAATTATACGAAATTTTGCATATTTAGGTGCAGTCCTAACTGTTTTTAATCCCCAAATTTCGACTCACATTCAAACTGATTTTAAAAATAAATGTATATCAATATAAAATCCAACAAATTCTCCACGCATAAAAATTAATGTAATTTAAAATCTTGAAATGAAAAAAACATTTGAAACTAATTGTCGGTTTGATGTGTTTTAAAATGTACAGCCCATTTCTCATTCTTGATGGGCCATTTTCTTGGCCAATTAATGAAAAAGCTCTCCTCGTCTTGAAAGATTTGCAGCCCAACAGCCCGACAAAGCGACTTAATTGGCAAATCACAAAAACTGGGTCAGGGCCATGGACCCAAATTTGGCCCTCTCCACGAAAGATTATTCCGATGGAAGTCGCTCTTGACCACGTTGACCATTCCGCACGGAGAGCACCACGGAGGTGGACGACGACGAGGCCTAGGAAGGGGACGACGCGGAGCCGGGGAAGACGCGGCAGTGGAAGCCCGCACAGAGAGGAGTACGAGGGTTCACTGGTTCGGCTACGGTGTGAGGCTGCCATCGCCGCAGGCTCCGCCAGAAGTGGGAATAGTAGGCGGTGAGGCCTCCACGGCAGCCTTCAACAGGCCACGGGAGGCAGGAGCATGCGGCACGACCGGCGCTGCTTTGGGCGGCCGGAGCAAGAAGACCAGAGGTTGAAGAAGCACTCGGCCGTTGGATGGACATCGTGCAGTCCTTTGGAGCTAGAATCGTTCATATTGACTAAGTTGACAAAGCCCTTGGCCCGTCAACTTAGTAGGCCCATTAAGACATCCTCCCACCAAGGTGGGTCCCAGCTTGCCGGGGAGTATTCATTTTTGTGCGTAATAAGGAAGCCCTTCGGTGGGTCGAAGTGACAATGAGGGAACGTTTTTTCACGAATACGGTGGCCCGTCCGGTGGGTCCCAATGATCGGGGAAAGCGATTTATTTCGCAAAATACTGGTGGCCCGTCCGGTGGGTCCCCGCTGTTAGGTGGAGGAATAATTATTTTCCGCGTAATAAGGAGGCACTTCCTTACGGCTGCCATGGACCCAACTGTCAGCCTCTCCACGTACAGTACTCTTCCGATGGAAGTCGGTCGTTGACCATATTGACCACGCCGCACCGAGAGCACCACGGTGGTGGACGACGGCGAGGCCTGTGAAGGGGACGACGCGGAGCCGGGCCACAGGAGGCAGGAGCAGGCGGTAGCACAGCCGGCCACGAGAGTCAGGAGCAGGCGGCACGACCGGCGCTGCTTTGGGCGGCTGGAGCAAGAAGACCAGAGGTTGAAGAAGCTGTATGGCCATTAGATGGACATCATACGGTCACTAGAGTATTAACTAAGTTGACAAAGCCCTCCGTCCCCGTCAACTTAGTAGGCCCACAAGTCAGCCCAACAATATGGTGGGTCCCAGCTAGCAGGGGGTATTCATTTTTTGGGCGTAATAAGGAGGCACTTCCTTGCGTGCGAAGATATAGCTGGTGGGTCCGACCTGTCAGCGGGGGGAACGTTTTTTCGCGAAATACGTAGACCCTTCCTGTGGGTCCCTATCTGCCGTGGAGGAATCATTATTTTGCGCTTAATAAGGAGGCATTTCTCGTGCGGCCGTGGACCCAATCGGCTGCCCTCTCCACGCGTCTGATCCACTTCCGATGGATGTCGTTCATTGACCACGTTGACCAGGCCGCGCCGAGAGCACCAGGGCGGTGGACGATGGCGAGGCCTAGGAAGGAACGACACGGAGCCAGGGAATACTCAGCAGTTGTTTCCCACGCGAGTACGAGGGTTTCTTGGTTAAATCTGCCGTCACGGAGAATAACAACATGTGTGGGTGAGTAGAGGGATGGCTAGGCCAGCGATGGGAGTACGGTGGGACCGTGAGGCTCTGTGGCAAGATAGCCGGTCATGGGAGGAGGGGAGCAGCAGTCCCTTGGCGCTTGTTTGAGCGGCCGGAGCATGAAGAGCGTAGATTGAAGAAGCGACAGCCGTTGGATGGATATCCAATGATCACTACTCCGTGTGTTGACTAAGTTGGCGATGTATGCGTGTCGCCAACCTTTTTTTTATGAAAGCATACACGTCAACCTGTAGTAGGCGCACAAGTCAGCCTCAAATCTGCGGAAAACAGCATACAACCCATCTGCCATTATTCCTAATAATGTACAGCCCATTTGCTAATTCTTAAGGATTTTTTTGGAGCCCGTCTTCTTTTTGTTAGCATTACACCCCATATTGTGGCCACGGTTAAAAAGTATACGAAATTTTGCATATTTCAAAAGGTCAACTGCTTTAATCCGTAAATATCGATTCACATTCAAACTATTTTGAAAAATAATTTATATAAATATAAAATCAAAATAATTGTCCACGCATAAAATCTATGGAATTTAAGACCTTGTAATGAAAAAAATGAAACTAATTCCGGTTTGATGTATTTTAAAAATGTACGTGCCATTTACGGGCAAACCGAATGAAACTCTCCTCGCCTTGAAACATTTGCAGCCCGAATAGGCCGATAAAGCAAGTAGGCCTTGTTTGGGTATTTCTTTAAAAAATAGAACTGGCTAGCCATTTTTGACAAGAAAAAACACAGCTGGGCTCATGATGTGGTAAACATAAATAAAACCTCGGCTAGACGGGCCACAGCCCGTTGTTACCTCGATCCATCGCTAAAACTAGTATAAATAACAACCGCTTGTTCCTCATTGTCTCAAAAAACTGCTTGTTCCTCAACAAAAAACTGCGCGACTTATTAGGGTCTCGGTGTCGGCCGCTGCGTGAGTGTAATTCTCTCGTTTATTGACTACGTTGGCGATGGCGTGAGCCCCGGATGTCCAACCATTAGGAGGAACCATATTTTTGGGCTTGTACTATAGAGGCACTTGCTGGCTTACGGCCTTGCCGCTGGTGGGTCCCTACTGTTATCCTCTCCACGTACAGTCATCTCCTTGTTCCTCTCGGTTGTTGACGACGTTGACAACACAAGAGGGCGGTGCACCGCCCACGGCGAGTGAACCAAGGCCACAAGGCGGAGGACGACAGCGAGGCCTCGGGTGGAACAAACAGGAGCCGTTGAAGATGCGCCGGTCCAGTCGCAGGCGGAGGGGAGTACGAGGGTTGACTGGTGGGGGTGGTGGCGGCTAATCACTTGGCTTCTGTAATGCACAGTGAGCTCAAGCAGCCGGCGTGAGTGATGTTATTTCCCTTGGTTGTGATTTGTTACAATATTTCACTCTAAATTAAACGAATGGCAAGCCATTTGCCTTGTTTCAAAGAAAATATGACAGCCACAAATGAAAGTTGAAAAGGGCGATGTCGGTGTCAAAACCGGCGGATCTCGGTAGGGGGTCCCGAACTGCAAGCGTCTAGGCGGATGGTAGCAGGAGACAAGGGACACAATGTTTTTACCAGGTTCGGGCCCTCTCGATGGAGGTAAAACCCTACTCCTGCTTGATTAATATTGATGATATGGGTAGTAGAAGAGTAGATCTACCACGAGATCAAGGAGGCTAAACCCTAGAAGCTAGCCTATGGTATGATTGTTGATGATGAAGTTGTTAGTCCTATGGACTAAAAACCCTCCGGTTTATATAGACACCCGGATAGGTTAGGGTTACACAGAGTCGGTTACAATGGTAGGAGATCTACATATCCGTGACGCCAAGCTTGCCTTCCACGCCAAGGAAAGTCCCATCCGGACACGGACGAAGTCATCAATCTTGTATCTTCATAGTCTTGGAGTCCGGCCGTGACGATAGTCCGGCTATCCTAACACCCCCTAGTCCGGGACTCCCTCAGTAGCCCCCGAACCAGGCTTCAATGACGATGAGTCCGGCGCGTTGATTGTCTTCGGCAATGCGAGGCGGGTTCTTCTCCAAATTCCATATACTTGTCAAATAGTGTCCGGCTTCTGATAAATGTTGCGCTCTTCAGCTTCTACACCAATAATGGCTATCTTCCACGTGTTTGAATGAATGCGAACAGCCAGGGTATTTTACAATTACCCCTAGTCACAAGAATGAGCCGCCCATAAAAGGGGCAAGGATCTAGATCTGAGTCACACCACCTCCCCCTTTGCAAGCCTACATTGGAGCGCCTCTGACTCAAGTCCATTCCATCATGGACAGTCGACGCGGCTCCTCTTCTCGCGCTCCCAGCCCTCAGCCAAGAAATTGGGAGAGATGCTTAGTCCCGCATAACGAGCTAGTTATACTCCAAACCAAGGGATTTCTTCCCCCAGCCTTCTTGGTTCCGGTTCGAGCGGACTTGCCACCTACAAGGGCGGAAAAGCAGAGAGCATCCCCAATCCCTCTAAAGGAGAGTGGGTGTGCTTCATCTCTTATCTAGTAAGAGGCCTCGGATTTCCCATCCATCCGCTTTCTCCGGCTCTTGGAGTTCTACAACCTCCAATTGCACCATCTTACCTCCTGCCTCCATCACGCACATCGCGGGCTTTGTGGCCCTCTGCGAACTATTCTTGGGTGTTGAAGCTCACTTGGATTGTGGAAGAGAATATTCGCCTAGTGCCCCGCTCTCATGAGGGGTTAATATATCAAGTGGGCGGAGCCGAGCTATGGCGCATCATGGGACCCGATACCTGTCCGTAACCCCAAAGAAGGCGTCCAAGACCCGGCCTTGAATGGTTTTACATGGAGGACATCCACCGCCGGATCCTGCTCGGATCGGCCTTCCGGAGTTCAACAACGCCTCCTCTGAAGAAGCGCCTAAGCCGGGCGCCCTCGGAGCCTCCGGAGAGAAGATGACCAGGACGTCTGTTATTTGATGAGCCGACTAAGGTTACTGGCTCATGCCGGATTGACCATGCCAGGGGTCATGGCAATCTGCATTATGAGGGGAGTGCAGCCGCTTCAACACAGAGGCCGCCCCATGTGGGACTTCAACGGGAAGGACGACGCCACCCGTCATGGCCGCAAAGGGCCGGAATCGGTCACCGAATTGGTGAAGACCTTGTCTGCCATGTACAAAGGAGAGGAGGAGGACTTCCCTCAAATCTCAACCTTGAAGGAGTTTTCTTCGAGTAATCCTCAAAGCTGGGTAAGCAAACATCTTTGCGATCTGTCCGATCCATGTTCCCATAGTTAAATATCTCATTTCATGGTTTTGTTTTTATGCAGACTCGCTACCGACTGTGAAGAAGATACACAACCCGCCTCCACAACCCGAGGATCCGGAACGGTCCCTTGATCCGACCTCCGAAGAGGATCCGGATATAAAGGTGGAGTTGATCGATGGGGTATTCTACCAACTTAGCGTCGACAACGCGTTGGTCGCCATTACCTACGGATTACCCCGAATATTTCCAGCCTCACGGGTAAAGAAGACCGAGGTCCCAAAATCCTCGATAACGACCCCTCCATGCTTTATTTTTATCACCGTATACCAATGGTGTTTTCGCAGGGGTACCTTCGAGGCAGAAGACGAGCCAAGCGCGGCCGACCAACAAAGGCGCGGCGGCCCCGCAGTTAAAAAAGAAGTGCGGTCCGGATCGAACTCCGCCGCAATGGTATGGCATGTCACCATACACCGTGATTGCTTCTCGGAAGGCGAACTAACACCGATATCCTTTGCAGGAAAAAGAGCGCTCGCCGGACTAAATCCGGAGAGGTTGCCGATCAAACCTTCGCCGGACAGGCTTCAAAGCCGGGTCCGGAGGCTGAGGCGAGCACGAGACGTGCGTCGGATGTTCCTCTGACAGAGGATGCCGACAGGTTGTCCGCCACCAACTCCGAGGTGGAGAGCGCCTTGAACCACGGCGCCACGACGATTCTTGGTGACGCGTGTTTCTCCCGAGGCCTTGAATGCCTTTTGACAAGTTATAGATGCGCACCTCCGTGCAGCTCAAGATGGACTAGCGAGCCAGAGCAAGCGTTATGTGAAGGACATACGGGTAAGTAATTTTGACAATTATATATGCCAGTAGCCCCCGAGACTTAAAATAGTTAGAATAACTGATTTAAGGATCATTTGTTATACATGATCTTACAAAAAAGAATACCCGAATGTCCCAGGAGCTCAAAGAGTGCAAAGCCCAACTTGAGGCCGCACTAGCCACTGCAGGGGGAGCTACCGAGACCCCCACTAGTAATATATGCATCAAAAGATAAATAATTTAGGAAGTGCGGCGTGTGTGTAAAGCTGACAAAAACAATGCAGATGGTGCCGGACTAGATCCGGACAAGCAACAACTCTTGCACCAGTTAAAGGCTGGCGAGATCGTGCTTACAAGGGTGCGGCAGGAGAAGAATAACCTCCAAGACGCCAACACCAAGCTGGGTGAGGAACTGAAGGACGCTCGCGCTCAGCCATCTCGACTGCGTGAAGGAGAATCGGACGGCTTCGTCAGCGGCATTTTCAGTAAGTGCTTGAGCCGCACCTTGAAAGAGTTCGGCCGAGGAAGGCGACTAACATAAGTATGTATGTAGGTTTGCTCACAGGTCGTCCTGAGGAGGAGATGCCCAATTCTTCGGGTGATCTCCTTCCCGAATTGCGTCAGCTGCACGAACGAGTCCGGCAAGTGATGAAAGGCATCGGTCAAGCCTTGTGGCCATCAATCTCCCTGCCCGAAGGCATTGGGGAGCTGGCGGAGCGGCTTCAAGGTGCACGGCGGCGCTTCCGGCTATGGAAGATATCGGCCTGCCGTCAAGGCGCCAGGGAGGCCTGGGCCATGGTGAGGACACGGTACACAAAGTGTCATGGTTTTGTCACGACAGATGTCCTTAGTGTCAGGACTTAGTCGCGAGGCCAACGCATCTATGTAGTAGCTTGAGAGGGGTTGAGCGGAATCGAGAGACGCAACATAAGACAGGGATTAGGACAGCTTCTGGCCCCGGGAAACATCATCCGGTAAAAACCCTACATGTTGTTTGAGGCTAGGTCTCATTATCATCACGAGGGAGTCGTCGTAAACCGGCTCTCCTCTTTGTGTCTAGCCCTAAGATTGTTTCTTCTTGCTTGTAGCTTCCCCCTCTTTGGGGAGCCCTGCCCCTCCTTATATATGTTGAAGGGGCGGGTTACATGTGGAGTCCTATTAGGATCAGGACTAGTCTATCTCTAATGCAAACCGGATACAAGTCCTCGTCTTAACTCCTTGTAAGGTGAATATTCCTCATGCCTTTCCTCTTAAACCGGCCCACAATAGTTGAACCGGTCTTCATGAACCGCCAGACGGGCCACCGGGTCTTGTCGCTCCTCTGACCCGTCCATTTGGGTCACCGGTGAGTTACAACGTCTGGCGGGTTCTTTGGTAAATTGCCAGTCTGGCGGGTCACCGAGATGAATATCGCCAAATGCCGCCGACCTCAAATAAACCGCCATGTCCGGCGGGTTAACTTCCGGCGGTTTACACCAAGGTATATCCCGACATTAGCCCCCAAGTTTAGCTTGGATTTATCCATGGTAAACTTATGTCGCAAAATAAACACCAGAACAAATTTGGCAGGTTGTGCTCCGGGTTAAGAATTCTTGTAGACCGGCACCGATCGTCCTTAAGTCCTTTGTCATTTCCTCCTTCTAGAAAATCCGGTCAATAACCAGCTTCATACTCAAATTGTTGATGTTGGCTTTTTATAGAAAAAATATTATGAAGAATAATCCACTTGAATCGGCTTCCAAAAGCGCGGTTTAAGAAATATTTGTCTTGAAATACTCATCCGATATTCAACCGTTTGAAGATGCGTAACTTGCCGGTTTTATCATTGCCAAAAGACTGCCGGGTTATAAAAACTTGATAATTTCGAGTCATGATTGTTGCGCACACCGGTTCATGATTGTTGCCAACGCCGGTTCATGATTATTAATGATGCCGGGTTGCAGCCGCAGTCATAATGATTGGTGACGCCGGGTCAACCTAGTTTGCTCAATCGGAGAATTTGAAAATATTTCTTCGATAATAATATAATACCTGTAGCCCCCAAGTCTTTGAAGCGAGAACAAAGTGGTCGCTTAAGACTTTGCTTCAATATAAATACTGCCACTTTCAAAGAAATCCATGTTGTTCATCCCAAAGGACTAGTAAAAACTGAATACTCCATACTATGTAGCCCCCAAGTGCGGGTTGTCATGCTTGCAGCAACTCGGGACTTGTAATTGTCTTATACTCATAAAAACTTCCACCGATGTAGCCCCCAAGGGCGGGTCATTATGCAATAATGAGCAGGGACTTTGTAGGTGTAATCATGTAGATTTGAGCAATGATGTAGCTAGCCCCAAGGGCCCGGCTCGATAAGATACTTTTGAGCTGGGACTTAATATATACTTCAATGAAAAATAACATCATATGATGTAACCCCATCATTGGACTTGAATCCACGTCCACAAGGTTAAGAGCCTTGTGCTTTAACAACTGAACAGTGGACCCTTCAATATAATGAATAAAAAGCTTTGTACCTTCAACTGTTGACAGGAGCAATTCGTACAAAGCCATAATATTGGTTATTGGTTATAATATTGGTTATAATAGCCTTGTGCTTTACCAACTGAACAGTGGACCCTTCAATCATAATATTGGTTATTGATAACCATAATAAAAATCTAGCCATGTCGGCTATTCAAGATAATATAATCTGGTATGAAAAACCTTATTCATTTAATATCATAATGAAAATTCAGCCAAGTTTGGCTAGTTGAATAATATAACCCAATGATTTATAAGCGCATGATTCCAATGGCGCAATCTAAATATGTACTGGCAACTTATAGTCCAAAACCAGGCCGGGTTAACAAACACCGGATAATTTCTCATCACATACTTGGCGACTTATCGTCTTAAAGCCAGGCAGTTTAATAAACACGGAAAATTTATCATCATGCTTTATTCAACTTTGTCTCTGCAAACAACAAGTTTAAAGTGTCACTGGCGGTTTACCACGGACGGGTCATAATACCCAACATATAACCCTGTGTTTATAACCAAGGCTGCACTTTAAGAATAATCAATGAAATATATCATACCTGTGACATTGAATCACATCATTGGTTTACCAATTTTTTGTAGTAAGGGTGATGACCCCAATCTTGAGTAATGATAACTCCTTCCATATTGTGCCGGTTTATGATAAAACCGTACCGGGTTGTGATAAACACCGGTTTAACCATATATAATACTGGCGACTCGTAGTCAAACCAGACCGGGCGGATAGTCTCCGGATTATGATTTGATCATGTACTGACAATTTGTAATTGAAAGTCAAGCCGGGTTAATGAACACCGGTTTACTCCATAATAAGATGGTAACATCAAACCGGGCAGATAGTCTCTGAATTGGGATTTGACCGTGTTCCGCCAATTTGTAATTGACAGTTTGAACCGGATTAACAGTGTCGGTTTAAAAACGCAACAGAAGTAAAAGTTCTTTAGCAAAAAAGAACAGAATTCAAGCAAAGGCAAAATAAAACCATTGCAAATGAGGCTTTACTGAGCCGATCGATGGTGTTACCATGGTCGCACCACGACCAAGCTCCCAAGAAGGTGTAGCCATGGTTCAAGTCAGCCAGGTCCCCCCAATCAAACCGTGGCATTATGCCGATCAAGTGGCGTGGCAATGGTTCGGGTTCGACCAAGCCCCCAAGTGACTCTATGGCCTTAGGCCGATCAAAAGGCGTGATCGGGTTCAGACTTGACCATGTCCCCAAGTGATCCGTGGCTTTCGCCTATCAAAAGGTGTTGCATTGGTTCGGACACCACCAAGCCCCCAAGTGATGCTGTGGCATTGAGCCGATCAAGAGGTGTGACTATGGTTCGCATACGACCAAGCCCCAAGTGATCAATAATATGATAAGCCAATAAGGCATGATACTCATGTTTGAACCGCAAGATCATGGCAGCAGGTCCTCTTTGGCACCTTTTAACTTTTTGTAAGAGAAAAATCCTTCTTGAACCGGGATTTTGAACCGGATATCGAGAGCTTCAAAGCTTTGTGGGAGGCATCTTTCCCTTGAACCGGATTTTAAACCGGAATCTTCATTTTCAGCTGGAAATTTTCTGACGGCCTTTAAACTCGAACTTGGCGAAGCTAATTCCTTTTGAACCGACATTTTTAAACCGGATTTTAGAGCTTCGTAGCTTTGCCGGAGAACAGATTTCCCTTGAACCGGATTGTAAACCGGATATTTGAGAACTTCAGTGAGACTGACTTCCCTTTAGCCGGATTTTAAACCGGAATCCTTACTAATGACCCGGAACTTCTTCATTGAGCCGGGATTTTGTAACTGTTATATGCTTTCTAAACCGGAAATTTTTTGACAGCCTTTAAATTTTCATCAATATAATAGTAGCCTCCGGGATCGGGTTATCTTTCCGTCCATCGTCCTGGGGTTTTTAACTTTGCTGAAACTGGCAAGATTTGCTGAGTTATGTCATCGTAGCCCCCGAGTCTCAAAGGTGACTCGAGGAGTTGGCTTGAGATTCTTCATGTTTGACCGTGATATAAACCGGCATAACTTGTATATCATTGGTGTTGATAGCACGATGTGAATCCACGTAAGGTTGAGGTGATCGCGGCGGGTTATAAATGATCCCGTATGAGCTGTGTCAAGAATTTCGCCAATGGTTCCTTCCAACTGGCGATTTGAAGTTAACCAAAATTGTAGTGGCGACGATTTGTGCGCCTGCTCATTGAGCCATCCAGTGCAGACGGCGGTTGATGATAATTTGCCTCCAATTTGAAAGAAAACCGGGCTACCCAAGCTGTGACTTGCTCATATCCAATAAACAGCTCACGCTGTACGGCCCGGTATGTCAATGTAGACCAGGCCGCGAGAGACGGACAGCAGAGATGACCGCAGCATCAGTGGCGGCTCCGACAGATGAGTCGGCCGCGGTGGTGTAAACCGGCGCTGACGGGCGAGTTAACCACGTCGCTTTGATGTAGTGAACAATTGTCCTGCATCAACAATGTTGCAGACCAAGACAAAGTTAAACTGTTCTACAATATGTACCAATAAAATATATTTTAGATGGATATCACCTGATGTGCCAGGCCGGAAATAATTCGCCATGAAATTGATGATCGCTAGGTGAAGTTGAAATCGCTCATGGGTGAACCAGCCGCGTAGTAAACCGAATGCGGACGGGTGAGTCAGCGCGATATTTGTAATTTCGCGCGACAAAGAAAGTGACGCTTGTAAGGTGGTGCGGACAGGTTAGACGGTCAAGCGCATTGATGTAAACCGGACCGCGATACGCTGCGTGTCCGGTGAAGCTTCTTAGCCGCACAATTTAACGATGCCTCCATGGTGAAATACCACCCTTTTTCTTTTAATAGCCGTCACGCATAAAATTTATTAAAGATGAGTAATTGTTCTCAAAAGAATTGATACATGCTAAAAATACCGAGAACGTATAGCACCTGACTTATTTTCCTAATGAACGCGATCATCGGTATTGGATAATGTTGGTCATAGGCCAAAGCAGGTGTACGTTGTGATCTGATGTAATATTGCTTTATATATGTCTCAAATTATCCGCATCGAATAGCAGATTTCAAGTCTGTGCTATCCTTAGTATTCAAGACTAGCACTCGATCATGTAGTCTTCTTATGTCCATCTTAAACCGGCCAGACAAATAATGGCAACAAAGCTTCACCAGTCTAATTGATTCATCACTTTGACTAGTCTCGTCCTACACGTGATGGATGGTGGTCCTTTGTGGGAATTGCGCCATTGTGCTTTTCAATGTAGCACTAGTAGTAAGCCTTTGGAGAAAAAACATGGCATGCAAAATACAAACGCTGGTAATCTTGATCCTTTTGCAGCCTTTTGTCATCCGGGTAACATTAATTTACCAAATGTAGTCTCAGGCCTCGCCAGAGTCGTGAAAGGCATCAAAGTCCGGATCAATCAAATCTTGTAGGTTGAATAAATAAGAGCTTTTGACTTCTTCCACCGGCTCTACACTTCCTTTTTCTTGTGCACATTAATCTAGGCTCGATCACGACGCTGGAGCTACGCTGCAAGAAAGATGATGGCGACTCGAGTGGCCACAGTTTAATATTCTCGGTAGCGTCAATCGGCATAAAAAAGCTGGAACCAAGAAAAAAAGAAAAGGCCCTCGCAACTTAGATTCTTATGCGGGCGGTCAGAGGATCTTCCGTGTGAACTCAGGATTTGCGGCGGCGAGAGCTGTCCATGGTTTAGCAAAAAACGAGGTCAAGACAAGGTCCAGGTCGCTGTCGGTTTTTACTTTAAGGGTTCCGTTAAGGCTTAATACATGGGTAGTAAGAAGCATCTTCCAGGGAGAATAGTTCCGTTAAGGGTTCCTTTCGCTGGGGTGCATGCCCTAAAGTGCATGTCAAAGCTGCTATGAAAGCAAAAAATCATCTGGGGCGGATGGGTAAAAGTTACAAAAATCATCTTTCAATTCACCGATCGAATATTCCCTTAAGAACGCTTAGCTTTCGGCTTCACCCTGTTCGAGTTACACATCCGGCTGACCCGGCGGTAGCAATCGCAGAGGTGCTCCCTTTACCACCTAGCCGAACAATCGGGAACGTAGGGGTAAGCACAGGAGCCAGGCAACCCAGCTTGGCCAAAACTTAAGTCATATCGATGCATATAATGGCGAATAAAAGGTACATGCGGAAGTTTAACACATGTGCTGGGCATGAAGCCCGTATAAATAAGCTTCTGTTAAAGAAGCCCCCAGGTATAATGAGTGCGGAAAAAGCGCAAACGAGCCTCTAAAGGCTACAAGAAGAAGAAGGAGGAAGGAGAGAAATAAAAGACAGTAAAAAACAAAAGTAAAGAATGCGGACGGAGGAAGGAGACGAACTTGAAGTCCGGCACTTGGCGTAGAATATTAAATGAGCGGGCTGCGTTCCATGGGTTCGGCTCAAGTCGGTTATCCGATGCGTTTAAGTGAGCGGTATGCTCCATGATCGGGACCTGGTGCGATGATGAAGGGACCTTCCCATTTGGGCTTGAGTTTGTCCTTTTTCTTGTCCGGCAGCGTAGAACTAGTTCGCCAACGTTATAAGCTTTGGCCCGTGCTTCCCTGTTTTGATATCTTCGAGCCTCATTGTTGATAGAATGTGGAACGAGCTTTTGCCACGTCGCACTCCTCCTCCAATGCGTCCAAACTATCCTGCCGATCGAGTTCGGCTTCTCTTTCTTCATACATGCACACTCGAGGTGAGTCATGAATTATGTCGCAGGGCAAGACTGCCTCTGCGCCGTACACCATAAAAATGGTGTGAATCCGGTAGAGTGATTTGGCGTGGTCCGCAGCCCCCGTGCAGTACGGAGTCAAGCTGCTCAACCCAGTGCGTGTTAGATTCCTTAAGGGACCGCACTAGTCTGGGTTTAATGCCGCTCATGATTAGACCATTTGCCCGTCGACTTGACCATTAGTTCTGCTTGTGGGTTCCTCCCTTAAGGGGTCCAACCATGTCAAGCCCCCACACCGCGAACGGCCAGGTGATGGGTATAGTCTTAAGGGCGGTGGGTGGCATGTGGCTTTGGTTAGCAAAAAGCTGGCAAACGACGCATCGTTGGACTAAGTCCTGCAGATTCTCTGCCTGCCATCGGCCAATAAAGTCTGTCTTGGAAGGCCTTGCCTACAAGGGCCCGGGCTGCGGCGTGGTGCCCACCCGATCTGGCATGAATTTCAGCCGGGAGGGGTCGCCCTTCCTCTTCTGGAGATACACCTTTGAAGGACTCCGGTAGTGCTTTTCTTATAAAGCTCTCTCTCATGGACTTTATAGGCTTTAGAACGCCCGTACTATGCAAATGAGCCTCATTTTGGTCTTTCTTCTGGAGTTCCTACCTAGTTAGGTAGGCTAGGAATGGTTCCGTCCATGGGGCGATAACCGCCATTATTTCATGGGCAGAGGGTGTTATCTCGGGGGCAGAGCCTCTTGTTGTGTCAGAGTGTTCGGCATCGGGCGGTGCGGTTGGGTCCGGATTATTTCGGATCTTTGGCGTCAAAGTCTCCGTTTATTTGAGATATTGCGAGGTTTGAATCCCTGCGCACCTCTAGGCGTTGAATGCCCATGGAGACATCATCCGTGAGGCCGTGCGAAGGGACTCAGATTCGGTAGCGCTGTTGGAGTCCGTATACATTATCTCGAAGGACGATGGACTGTGTCCCCGGTTGGGGACGTCAGATGACGCCAAAGCCCCTGTGCCGCCCAACATTTTGGAGCCGTCAAAATGCATGATCCAATTGAGTATGCGCCATACTCTTTAGGGAGTTCGGCTTGATCCATTCGGCCACCGAAGTCGGCCAAAACGCGACTTAATAGCTCGTCGTGGCTTATAAGTTATGTCGAATGGAAGGAGCTCTATGGCCCATTTAGCAATCCGCCGTCGGCGTCATGCGGTTGTTTATAATGTCGTTAAGAGGTACTTGAGGCTACCGTTATCGAACACTCTTGAAAGTAGTGTTGCAGCTTCCGGGATGCCATGAACACCGCATATGCTATCTTTTGATAGTGTGGGTGCCGACTTGCATGGAGTAAGGGACAAGGTGGACACATAATAGACCGGTTTTGAGCAGGGAACCGGTGTCCGTCTGCTTTCGCTCGACGACGAAAGCACCGCTACCGACAACTTGATGTGTTGCGCGATATATAATAGCATTGGTTCTCCAGCGTTGGTAGCAGCTAGGACCGGATTTGTTGCCGAATGGTCTTTATTTCTTCGAGTCCGGCCGTGGCGGCATCCGGTCCACTCGAAGTGTTCGATGCGGCGGAGGAGGCGGTAAAGAGGTAATGCCTTTTCTCCTAAGCGGGAGATAAAGCGGCTTAGAAACCGCTACACATCCCGTCAATTTTTGTATTTGTTTGAGGTCTTTTGGAATATCCAATTGTGACAGAGCTCGAATCTTGGCTGGGTTTGCTTCAATTCCTCTACGGACACAATGAAGCCCAGAGCTCTCTCCGGCGAACGCCAAGACGCATTTTTCCGGATTGAGCTTGATGTCATATTTTCGAAGATTGTCGAATGTGAGCCTCAAGTCGTCTACTAGAGTTTCGACGTGTTTGGTTTTGACGACCACGTCATCTACATATGCTTCCACCGTTTTGCCGATCTGGTTGGCCAGACATGTCTGAATCATGCGCTGATATGTTGCGCCGGCGTTTTGAGCCCAAAGGGCATTGCGTTGAAGCGAGCGGGCCATATGGAGTGATGAATGTTGTTGCGGCTTGGTCCAGCTCTACCATCTTGATTTGGTGGTAGCAGAATACGCGTCGAGGAAGCACAATGAGTCGTGTCCTCTTTGTGGCGTCAATGATTTGATCAATTCGCGGGAGGGGGAAGGGATCCTTTGGGAAAGCCTTATTGAGGTCTTTGAAATCAACACATAGGCGCCAGGATTTATCCTTCTTTGGTACCATCACCAGGTTTGCTAGCCAGTCCGGTTGTTTTATATCTCTGATGAATCCGGCCTCCAAAAGTTTGGCTAGCTCCTCCCCCATGGCCTGTCTCTTGGGTTCAGAAAAGCGCCGAAGAGCCTGTTTGACTGGCTTGAATCCTTTTAGGATATTTAGGCTGTTCTCGCCAGCTCACGTGGGATTCTGGCATATCGAAGGGTGCTAGGCAAAGATGTTCCAGCTTTTCTTGTAGAAATTTTCGTGGTCTGCGTCTACATCGAGGGTTTAATTGTGCCCCGATGGAGGCCGCTCTTTGCGAATCCGTCCGGTGGACTTGGAATTTGACTATTTCATCCGCTGGTTTAAAAGAAGTGGACTTGGATCTTTTATCAAGCATCACATCGTCCCTGTTCACCGTGGAGCGCATCGCGGTGAGTTCCTCGGCCGCTAGGGCTTCGGATAGTGCCTCGAGTGCTAGTGCGGCTGTCTTATTTTCGGCGCGGAGCGCTATGCTCGGATCACTAGCGAGAATGATGATTCCGTTCGGACCGGGCATTTTAAGCTTCATGTACCCGTAATGGGGTATAGCTTGGAAAATTGTGAATGCCTCTCGTCCTAGTATCGCATGATATCCGCCTTTGTTGAATGGGGCCACTTGAAATGTGACCTCCTCGGACCTGTAATTGTCCGTGAGGCGAACACTACATCCAGCGGTGATTTTTTCCTGTGCGAGATACTTCCCGGTGGGGATTATTCCTCTAAAGGTTGTGCTACTTAAGCTCAATGCGGTTCCAGCCTATTTCCATCTTTCGGAGAGTTTCCTCATAGATGAGGTTTAGTCCATTGCCGCCATCCATGAGTACCTTAGTGAGGCGAAAAGCCGTCTACTATCGAGGCCGAGAACCAATGCGGTGGTGCCCGGGCAGTTCGAATTTAGGTTAAATCGCGGCATTGAAGGTAATAGCTGTGTCACCCATGGATTCATTGTTGCTACTTGGTAGACTTGACAAGGCTGCGGAGTTGTCGTTTTCGCATGTTATTTGATGCGAAAGTCTCGAAGACTATTAAGACCGTCTTGGTGTTACTTTGGGATGGGATTACGAGCTAGAAGCTCTTCGCCACTTTTGGCCACCTGCCGTAGTATCCAACATGCTCAAGGCTATGAGATGGAGCGGCGCCCTACGTGCTATGAATTTTGCGAGGTCCGTTTAGCCAACCCTCGATGCAGATTCCGTACCCTTTAGGGGTTTTGGTTTTTGGTATTCAACCCGGTGCTTGATAATGATGCACCCTTTTGTTCCGGACTAGGGATGTATTGAGGCGGATTATCCCAAAATTTACTTTCGGTCTTCGAGCGCTCTCCATTGCACAATATTTTTGAACTATGGTCGCCAAGTCAAGAAGCGTGTGATTTCGCCGACGGCTTATGGCGTTTAAGTATTCCCTTGTCCGTGCAATTATTGCAAAAATTGGGATTACGTCCTCCTCTCGGCGATCCTTTATCCTGTTCATAACCGGAGGAATCGGCCCGATAATAATGTCTTGTTTCAGCTGGCTCTTGCCGAATTCAAGAGAGATCGCCAATGTTTGGGTGGGCGGGTGGTACTATATACGGAACCCGTCCCATTCAGGACTCAAGGGCGAAGTTTCGAACTTCGAATTCTGGATTTTTGAGTGCAATCCAATGAGTCCGCCCGCGCTGACTTTAGGGTCGTGGCTTGATCAACATCCGTCCCTCCGCAGAGTCCGCATGGAGGGATCAGAATCCGGACGTAACTAGTCCTTAAGGTGGGGAAGAATCGCCGCATTGCTCCTCTATCACGGTAACATGATGGGTAGCACAGGAGAGTTGATCTCTCTTAGATCGGTTTTAGGCCCGATCCGGTCGTGTCTGTGGCGACTCGGTGGCGATGCAATCCAAGAGCTCATTTATGGAGGAGATCTCGATCGGATCTAACTATTCGCCCGATTCGAATTAACATGAAGATTGGATTTGATGACTCGAGAGGTCATCGTCGGCGGAGGCCGAATCTGGCGGTCATAAGAAAACGCCAAGCGAAGACTCGACCCGATGGCCAAGGCTTCTTTGGCGAGGGTGTCGCCTTTAAAGACGAGGCGAGGCATCCCACCCGACGGCGACGACACGGAGGAAATCTCAATGAAAGCACCAATGTCGGTGTCAAAACCGGCGGATCTCGGTAGGGGGTCCCGAGCTGTGCGTCTAGGCGGATGGTAACAGGAGACAAGGGACACAATGTTTTACCCAGGTTCGGGCCCTCTCGATGGAGGTAAAACCCTACTCACCTTGATTAATATTGATGATATGGGTAGTACAAGAGTAGATCTACCACGAGATGAAGGAGGCTAAACCCTAGAAGCTAGCCTATGGTATGATTGTTGATGATGAAGTTGTTCGTCCCTCTGGACTAAAACCCTCCGGTTTATATAGACACCTTGGGATAGGTTAGGGTTACCGTAGTCGGTTACAATGGTAGGAGATCTACATATCCGTATCGCCAAGCTTGCCTTCCACGCCAAGGAAAGTCCCATCCGCATACCTGGACGAAGTCTTCAATCTTGTATCTTCATAGTCTTGGAGTCGGCCGTGACGATAGTCCGCTATCCGGACACCCCTAGTCTGGGACTCCCTCGTGCAGGAACATCTAACTCCAGCTTACAAACTGTACAAAAGCATGAGGGTTGATTGTTCATCGTGTTTAAAAAACCTGCATTGAAAAGGGCGACAACATCTAACTCCGGCCTTTGTTTTAGGCGATCACGATCAAATGGATCGGTCAGGTCCATAGAATGAACATCTGGATCGTAAAATTTACTGGATTATGACCACAATATGTTGTAAATAGAAGCCCGGCATGTTCGTAAGCTCTTTTGCCCACACGAAACTCCTTTTTTGCTCTTCGACATACCCATCCGTCAAAACCATCTTTATTTGATAAACTTAAGCCTGATGGACAATAGTAACCTCGCATTCAAAGCGGGAAGAATGTGAAAAATCTTGTGTTTGCATGGTTGGCTACATATCGTTCTAAGCGTTATTGTCTTCAATCAAATCTCATGAGAAGTGAGAAAATCCCGATGCTTACGAATCCACCGATTGGTTATAACTTTCTTACCCCGGCCCCCACATTGCCTAAATAGACATGAAAATTGAAAAGCAGTTAAGGTCTAAAAGAAGAGTGTCGAAGAGCAACAGCTGAGCAGTTAATTCTAGTACACTATATGCGGGCTTCCAATGTGCGTGAAATTATCACCTTTACATACAACTTCTCCAGACATGGAAAGCATTGCAGCAAGCCAATAATCTTGTTCAGATCAAAAATATTCATTTGGATATATAAGATCTTGTGAGAATCCAAAGCACCATTGATAGGCCATCCATGGAAAAACTCTTCATTGAGCATAGAACTTAATATTAGTACAAAATGTGTACTCCAAGATGATATATAAATTATGCGTAGAAATTTAAAATGGAGCATATGGTTACAAGTGTAGATGATAATATAAAGTACCTGAAGAACTGTTGAGCCAAACACCATATTGAAAAGAAACCTGTAGATCATGTATTACACCCAAGGTCTCTAGTTTAGAAGCGCGAGAGAGGGCGGTTATTTGCAGCGGTGAATAACTAGAATCAAGGATCAACCTTTGAAGTGAAGGGGCATCTTGGATGATGAGCTGCCTTCCGTCAAAAGATATTCCAATTCTTACAAGATTAGGCGACTTTATTTGGAGACAACCGATTCTAACTGTGAAAACAAGCACCAGGCACTCCGGTATGAGTCAATGGAGTGGATGATGCTCACCAATGACCTCCGATGCATCGAACCCTTTAAGTGAAAGTTTCTTGAGAAATGGGATTGAAGGTTTAATACCAGATTATGCGGAAGGTAGCACAAATATAAAGGTGGCGGTGTGGGGAGAGGAGGAAAACCACGATATGGACATCGGTGCTTTGAGGGCACAAGTTCATGGCATTACGTATGTGGTATGTGATTTCGGGGAATAGTAGAACTCAAGCGACTGTAGTTACGTGAATTGAAGATTTCAGCGAGGCGTCCACCCGTGCGAGGGCATGGTATGCTTGCTCGAGTAGCATGGACGGGATGCGAGGCTTTGAGCGGAGCCTGGTGGGAGGAGATGATGGCTCTAGGGATTTCAAAATCATTGAAGAGAGATAGTCGGCGACGATCGAGATTAAGGGCGGCGTGCCACCGAATTGAGAGGACTTGGGTGCGGCAGCAATCCTTGGTGGGGAGAAGCGAGATGATCTCCCCAAGGGCCCAGCGTCAGGAGATCGCTGATCACGGTCCACCCGAGATTCTCTGAGTTCCCGGGATCCGGTGGGGGCGGGATGGCCGCTTCTCCCAGCTGCTGCCAGTCTTGGGATCTAACAGGCGTCGCTTGTTGGTGAGCCTCATCTTCTTAGCGGCTGGGGTCAGCCGACTCCATTTTCCTCGAGGGTGTCGTGTCGCGCTCCGCAGTTTGAGCAGAGTAACGAATGGCCGAGCCTAGTTGTAGTCTTGAGCCAAGAAGAAGGGGAGCCGGGGTTTCTGTAAGAGTGAGGAAGAAGGGAGCTGGGGTTTCTGTAGGAGTGAGGTGAGGAATTTGGGGGTATGAGTGGAAGCGGTGGCGTGAGGTGGGTGGGAGCGAGGAGGAAGAAGAGCACCCAGGTTTTGGGGGAGGGGGCAGTGTGCTGGGTGTGGGTAGCGCCTTTTGAATTGATTTTACTATTTACTAGTGTGGATTGGTTGTTTTGTCTTGGGCCCAGAGAAACAATTACTACTAGTACAGTGGAGACACTCTACCGCTTCTGGCTCCTCCTAGGTCATTGAAACGCCTCCCTCTACTGAATGCCGTTATACTTTTGTTCACCGACATGCGGGCCATGCAGCGTGAGCCCAAATGCCATCCACCAAATTAGCGTGCGATGTGCAAAGCGGAGAGTCACCCAGTCGTAGCACGGCGATGTGAGCACGTCGTGTCCACAAAACCCCACCTCCCCGCAGTCTAAGTTTGACTGAACGAAGCAACCACCATTTCACTCTTTGCTGAATCCCCTTCTCCCTCACCGTCTTCAAGAAAGCCAACACTCGCATCTGCCACTGTTCTTCTCTCCCAATGAAGGGAAGGTAAGAGGATCCGTGATGTTGGTATATTTTCGTTCAGAGAAAAAAACTTTTGCAAAGCAGTAACAGATCCTCGCTCTCTTTTTTGTTTCATTGTCATTGTGATTGTGTTTTCCTTTCAGTGGTCTCCTAGTATTCGTCGGTTTCATGCTGGACCAAGGAGAACCGGGCAAAGATCTACCGATATTGGAAGGCAGACGCGGGAGGCTGATCCCCACGAACAGAGAGCTCCAAGAAGATGGAGGCAACCACCAAGCCGAACCCAGATACGCTCACGGCCACTACTGAGATGTTCAACGCCCCATTTGAGGTTACAGACCCGTGGCACTGCAGGTGAGCAGTTTTCCCCCTTCGAGGATGTGCCCCATTGAGCTGCCCAAGGTGATTTCATTCTTTGCCGATCTCAATTGTGGTATTTCATCTAAGTATGTGGTGATTTTTTTTAAGAAAAGGAAGTATGTGGTGATTAATAATGCAAAATTTTATTAGCTTCGATGCCATGCTATACATAGTGTTTTAAATAACTTGTGGTTCTTATCTTTGAAAAGTAATTCAGAATTTGTTTACATTTCAATTAGAGCTCTCGATGCGACAAAGGATTGTGTGGTTGTGCATGTCACTCGCTATGAGGCGACTGACCTGAATATAAGCATTGGGAAAACATAGTTCTTAGGCTGTTGGATCACGGAAGCCATTTGCGGTTATACCAATGAAGAGTTGTATTCCAGCCTCACTTGTTGTCGGGCGTGTTGTCCGAGGGTGTCTTGAAGCACAAGAAGTTCAAAGCTACTCCTTCGTTTGTGAGGCATCTTGTTCTTGTCAAGCTTACAGCAGAAGATGACATGGCATGCCTCCACAAACAAAGTTTATCGATGGCAAGGCCACAAGGTTGTCTTCATGAAGGTTCACACGATTGAGCTGCTGCGGGACTTTCTCGATGATGTTCATGGCAAGGTCCGTCTTGTGTCCAGCCAAATTAGATCGAGGCATGAAATAGTTGCCCCAGCTAGTGTTTAATAGTAGTTTGGATTGTGTCTAATTATCGAACCTTGCACATTATCGACCCCTAGGGGCTAGTGCTCTGTTTGAAACCGTTTATAGGAGCTGCTCCTACTTTTGTGTGCCCGTGAATCATGTGAGAACCATCGTAATTTTTTTAAACAGATGCGTCCTCACTAGTTTTTTTCATGAATATGGCATGGTAAGACATAAGTTGTCACGGTTTATCATACGAGAAGCGGTGTGTGTTTTGATGAAATAGAGCACTTGTTCGAGAACTGTGCGCCCGGCGTATACATAAGTACTTGTAAACTCTTGTTGGTGCTACCCACTTGTAGCAGTTGTGCAAAACACGGCACATTGGCTCAGCTCGCTTCAACACTAGGCTATGGACCAGCTAACAATCAACAATCTGGCTTTGTCGACATATAAGCAACTACTATGTATCTTGTTACGAGTGGTTCATGCAGTTAATTGAGGCCACAATGTAATAAATTCCAAAGCGTTCACACGCTAGTCCAGCGCTCATGTGGAACACTCACAATTAAACTTCGTCTTCATAAAAATCTTGAAAAGCATAAGTTAAGCAATTTTATACATCTCAATGATTCATAGAACATAACAAACATATACTAGTTCACAGCAAAAGACAAAGTTGTGAGAAGGTTTACAAATCGAGGAAAAAACAAGCAAGCCTTCTACGAGCAAAGGGCCTCCCGGGCTTAAATTTCCTGGAGTTCACTCTGGTTCTTTCTTGTTGCCACCATTCAGGGTTAGGTTCTCCCATTCGAATAACCGATTATAATTGTGGTCTCATTTGGAATCTTTGAACTGAACCATGCGATTATCTTGACTAGCTGAAATGCTTGTGCATTCCACTAAATTTAAGCACCACTATTTGCGAAATAAGTAGACCACAATGCCTCTTGTCCGCACTTTTGTCAAAAAACCGCCCGTGCAGCCCGTGCCAGCTAGTCCTCGGTCCATGGATGAACTGGTAGAAAGTGCATTCCGGACTAGGATGCGGTTGTTTTCACTCGTCCCTGCCTTTGCAATCGTGAAGTAAAAGCGTCTGAATCAGCTTCTTTTAGATTGTGTTGGTCATTCTACCTTAGTTACTACCAATGTAGGGATACCTTGAAGGCGGGAGGTTAGGCGATGGCAACGAGGGATAGCCATCTCATTTCTTGCAGTTTTACTAAAACTGAGGTGTGTGCTGATTGCTTGTGAATAGAAATGATACGAGACAGACATCCCGAAATGATATGGAGACAGACATCCACTGTTTTGCGCTAAATCTGAAATCTGATTATTTAAGCGGTGACACATATTACTACTTTCCCCGTTTCCTCTTAGAACCAAGTCCTAGATTCATGCTACAGCTTTCCCACTTTCTTCTGTTTGAACCAAAGCTTTGAGTTCCTTTGTATGAACTAGCTTTACTTCTAATAATAGTAGAAGTCTAGGTGGCTTTGTAACAATGAGGAAGTAGAAAAGGATCCACATCACGAAGGGGGAAGAGGCTGAGGCGATAGAGCATGGCAGGTTTGAAGGAATATATACACGAGGGTCGTCGGCATGTGGCAAAGACTCAGCCGGGAGGCGCATCTTGGCCACAATGCAGCAGGGGAGGAAGAAGGGGTCGGAGGCCCTCGAGCCAGCGCTCTCTCGGAGAAACGACCGGCCGCCCGATCGGGGCCTTGGGCAGCCGTTGGTCTCCTCCCTCGCCGCCCGACGGCAGCGTGAGCGATGCACCTACATCCCCTGCCCGGTCGAGGTTGTCCGGCGGTTGTGACCAGCCGTGAGCTGAGAGAGAGTGTGTGGCCACCTATGTCTTGCTTAGATCTGGAGAGCATGAGAGAGTGAATGAGAGGAACCCTAGTAAAGCAAGAGCTAAGGCTCCTGCTTTTATATATAGTGGAGTGATTTTGTTGTACCGGCTTCAAAAAAAAATCGCGCTCCCTCGTGTACCATGAGTGGGTGTGAGAGAGAACTAGTGCGTCGTGCCTTGCTTCTCTTCGTGAGAGTACAATATATACTATGCCCACAGGCGTTAGCCGCAAGAGTAATAGTATAAGTGTGTGGCGTGTGAGCTAAAATAAAATGTCTGCGCCTTCTTTTGTTTTTAGAAGTTCTCGGGTAGGGTGTGAAGAGCACATATGTGCGTGGCGTCTACCTGCAGATAGAGGATGGGTGCGACGTGCGAAGTCTGCGAGAGGACTCGGGAGAGTCGTGACTTGTGAGGGTGCGTGTGCGTGAGAGAGAGGGGCACATATCAATGCAATGCATGTGTCCGTAACTCATTATCCAGACAAGCGTTAAGCTAAGCCTTTTCTGACGAGCGCCAGTAGAACCGTTAGATCGGCATCCGGCTAAAGGTTAGTTTTGCCATGTCATTTGACGTAACAGCCACTCCTCCTACACACAAATCTGCCACGTGAGTGTTAGCAAGCGTCGTATGCTCCCTCCGTTCGAAATGCGATTGCATATAGCTTTATTGAAAATTAGAACCTCGCAAACTTTTACCGAGTTTTCGTGTACCAAATTGCACATGTAGAATACCACTGTATATATCATTTCATTCATCTTGATAGGTAACTATAAAGATGGGTGAGGAGTCTACAAAGAAAGACCATCGTATCACCGCAGCAATTTCAACCATCCTTTAGTGTCGAGAATATCATAGGAACTCTATATGATATGATTTTTATAGGATTTTTCCTTTAGAGCCAATTGGTTCATAGGAATAGATTCATATACTCTACATTTCAAATGAAATAAACATGATATCATTTCTATAGCTTTAGAGCCACTTGGTTCATATGAATGGATTCCTATACTCCCTTAATTTCAAAGGAAAATAAACATTAGTGTATATTCAATAGAAAAGTTCGATGATATGAACCAAATTACATCTCTTTACTAATCCCTCCTCATAGGAATTGAGATACATGTCATCTCTAGATTCAATAAAAAGTTCCTATGATGTGAACCAAATGACATCTCTTTTCCAATCCCTACTCATAGGAATTGAGATGCTCCATGTCATCTCTTTCCCTACAACTTCCACGTATGCATCTTCTATTCCTAAATAGATAGTACAACCCACTATTAGCTTTTATCCAAAACATGCAACTATGGCACAAGAACTATATAGTGTGCCAATAACTTTGAAAGATGGTCATTTGGATGAAGCTAACCCGACAAAGGTCTTGAGAGATGGGCAAATCCGAGCACTCTTGGCGTTGGATATCATCAACATTCCACCAGATCCATACATGTACAATTTAGAAGACTCCATGGTTGAACTTAAGCATAATGCACAAACCTCAAAACACAAGCACTTCTCCTTTGTTCTAGAATCTTACGTATCATAATTGATTTTTTTCTAAATGAATTGCCATTATTTGTTTTTTTACTTTTACTATTTACAATGCACAACCCCATGAATCTTAACATTTTTATAAAACTAATTGATTTTGAATGAGATGAACTATAAGAACTAAGCGAACATCTACATCATGCATATATGACTCAAAGCTTTACATGCTATAGTGTGTATTTATTCATAATTTGGTTTGAAATCTCATGCGTTCAATACATGTGTACCTTACTAGTTTTGAGTAGAGTAGCAAATTTCACCTGGCCGGGGTATCTCAAAATGCAGGGCCCATGCATCATTGCCTTTCGGTCGAACCTACGCCCATAATTTTTTGTACGTACTATATCTCCACTGGTCCCCGAACCCAAAATGCTGCCTCGTTCCCGTAAAACCAAGTGGCCCACACATATTTAAGGCGTCGACTCGAACCCGTTTACTACGACGTGGCCCCGCATGCCGTAGTACTCCTACAAACCCTACCGCCGCACTCATCATCGGTTTTCTTCAAGAGGATGAGGGAGAAGCCGATTTGTAGTGGAGGCGCTTTCAAAAAAAAGGATATGTAGTGGAGACCCCTACCCTAGGGTGCCCTAGGTAGCTGCCGCATACGCATCATTGTTTTCTCTTTTCTTTATGCTCTTCTTGGCGCTAGAGTGAAATGATGGTTGCTTCGTCCGTCCGACTTAATGCGGGAAAGGTGGGTTTTGTGATTTCACCCCTCATCGGCTCATTTTCTACTCTTTGCTGGCGCTTCGACCGGGTGCCTCCAATTCCAACCGCTGCTCTGAACTGTAATTTGGTGCATCGCACGTGGAACAAAAGAGCGGTGGATGAGCCACACGTCTACCAAAGGGGTCTGTTAAGTGTGTCGCCATTTAGGTAATGTGGACTGACCACCTTGAGTTGCTACGCCAACACGGCGGAGCCGCCTACCACTTGGTTTTGCTCCTTGGTGAATCCCGACTATAATGATCTAAAAAGATGCATGCTGAACTACCCTCTCCGTCTCGGTTTTTTATTTGTAGGCGTCTCGGTTTATAGGGCCTGCACGTAGTTCTAGGTCATCCATTTGACTAACTAGATATGAGTTACTATGTCAAAAGTATATCATTGGATTCTTATTGGTTGATATGTGAAGAAACAAGAAACGAGGTAGAAGTTAATGCACAGCCTTAGTATTGTGGGATTATTTGGTTTTCGTAAGATGGCGTGCATTTAGTTTGCAAGGGTGGTCATGAATGGGTTGGGATAGATTCGGAAAATAGACATGTTTGGTTATAAAGCACATGAATGGTTCGAGTCAAAAAGAGAATATGCCTTGAAGATCTTGAACCATTCCACCCAACCAAATCGGTCGAATCAAATGGCCACCCTTTGCATGCATGACTATGTGAGCATGGTGGTGGTCCCGTCTTAAATAATTAGCTCATCTCTTATATTCAGCCAAACACATGAATTGAATGGTTCAATCCCAAAAAATTGAATGGTCCCAATCCATTCATACGATACCTTCAACCAAAGCGCATCCGGCCGGAGGGAGTAGTTGTATTTAAAAGTCAAAGGCGGGGCTTTTCACGCATGGTAGGCGAGGCAGTTCCGCCTAGTCGGTTCAACAGAGACGCGAGAAGAGGCGGGGAGTAGGCTGCTGCAAGCGTAGGGCTGTGTGATTTGATAGCGATTCTTCTTTGGGCAGGTGGGGCCCAGTGATTTGACTTGCCATTATCATTTTAAGCTGCGGCGCCGACCGGCGTGAGTCTCGATTCCTGACCACCTCCATACAGGTGCTTCTCCCAATGCTCCACCATGTGGACTGTAGTAGAGGCTGGATCTTGCATGAGATCCCACTTCTCCACTTTTCCTTGCCTCTCTTTCCTCCACATATGCAAAAATGCCATGTAAAGCGCACTATTGTGCTTACTTGCTCCCTACAGGGTGCTTAAGCTTGCCACATAGGCATAAAGTGCGATGTGGCAAGTTAATCAAGAAGAGAGAGACTAGTTTGGTGACCCAAGGAAGAAAGCGGTGTTAAGCGGCGTGTACCTAGGTGAAAAGACAATTTTGAGTCTATAGCTAATTAAATGAAGCAAACTTAGCAACACCATTTCATTGGAAGAGGTCACTCCTTGGCAAATGCAATAAATACTAGTACTCACATGTCCCATTATATAAGAGCGTTTTTGACACTACACTAGCTAGTGTCAAAAACATTCTTATATTATGGAGACGGAGGGAATCTGAAAAAGATAGAGAGGAGTAAAAACACTTATAGCCAACCTTATAGCCAACCTTGTTGTAGTATGAGTGACTAAGTGATGACTATGTATGACATGCCAACATCGGATAGCCCTAACGCACCGTGTTAAATCTCAAGGCGCGACCACATGGCGTAGCGGACGGTCGTGGTAAAGGCGCGACCATGATACGGGATCTTGGCAGCCCTTGGATCCGAGCTCAAACGGTCGCATGCTAAGTAGCTGAAAATTTTAAGAAGAACCCTCCAAGATAGGATATTCACCCATAGGTCTAGAATCACGCCATGCAACCGTTCAATCTCAGATCCAAGGGCTCTCAGAAGCCCGTATCATGGGAGAATGAAGCCACTACCACTGCCGTTCGCCGCGGCGGCGATTCGCTCCTACTCTTTCCGCACATCCTTTAATACTACGGCCGGTTCGCTCCTAGTCATCCCGTCCATTCACATTCTGGCGGTTCCACTAATCCTAACCCTCCTCCCAAATCCATGGCGTCCCAAATCTCCCCGATCGGCGGTGAGTACAAGGTTAGAACCAGCACCGGCGATGAGTTCGGCGTCATCTACACCCGTACTTCGCGACGGTGAAAGGATGCCTATCTCGCTTGAGACGCATGTTGAAAACTCACATGATGAGTGGGTGTTGGGCTGAATGTTGAGTACACCACGATCGTGGGACAAGAGAAGGATCTAAGGGCGAAGAGAGGAAGAAGCCCTGCGTGATCCAGGTTTGCGTACATAACGTTTGCTTGGTCTACCACATATGCCATGCCGGCGTTGAGTGCCGAGATTTTAAGAACTTCCTCGAGGACAAAAGCAGTCAAATTCGTTCTTGTAGACTTTAAGAACGACAAAGAAGTCCTGCGTCGGATAGGCCTCGTTGTAGGCAACCCCTTCGACCTCCGGAAGAATCGGTGGTGCCCTCTCGTCGACCCTCAATTCTGACCTGGCGAAGCCATGGTTCATCGCCTTCGTACCCATAAGCGGAGAAACCTAATTACCGTTTCATCGTCATGCATGGCAGCGAGAATGTACTAGATATAGACCACATCCACTATGCAATGGATGGCTACCTTTGTTCAATATCTACAAGGGTTGGATGAAGAGCAACAGCCAAGTTAGCGGTTCAAGCAAAGAAGTATCGGCCGAGAGGAAGAGGAATAAGGGCAGAAGTCGAGGGGCGTGGGCGAGGACTCCGAGTGAGGTGGCGATGTCGTTGCTCATGGCGGTTCTAAACTTCTAATGCAGTGTCTACGGATTAGTTGCATAGTTTAATTTCAGGTGTGCTTAGTTTAATTTGAGGGGTGTGTTGTCTTTGAGGCCCCGGAAGAACTATGTTATGTTTCTTCTCGTTACTTTAACTCTTGATATGTACATACTAGTACTAGTATTTCCTTAATAGAATTTAGCACCCCAATTAAGCACGTACTAGCTTTTTTAATAGTACTATATGCATAATTTGGTGTGACAGCTCTCTATATGTACCACCTTTTTTAAATTTCAATTTTTGCTCCATGGCACAATCCATCGATAGTGGAGTACTACTATACAAAAGTATACATTTTTAAAAGGCTAGCGTCTTGTTCATCACATATATATATATATATGTATATATATATATATATATATATATATATAGCAGTTAAATTCTCAACCTAGAGCAGCGTGCATGCCATGTAGTAAACCGATCCGGAGGAAGTATAGTAAAAATGAGGTGATTTTACCCAGCGATGGCGGGGAGCATGGCCTGTCATGCGGTCCCACGTGTCATGATGTACCAAGGCGATGTGTGTGTCCCTCTTGAGGCGAAGCAATACTAGTACGTGGTTTGAGATGATGTCGAACGAAGTGTGAAATAATGGTTGCTTAGTCCGTGCAGGAAGGTCTTGACATTGTGATTTGACGTCTCATTACTCATTACTAACACTAGGCCGGTGATGCAGTGGGGTGCATCCCCCACTGCTGTTCTACTGCCTTTGTTATGTGGTGCTTGACACGTCGAACCGGTTGCTATATGTCCCACATGTCGGTGACAGGAAGTACAGAATTCATGAAAGGGACCGTCGACGGAGGAGTATACTACAGAATTCATGAAAGGGAGCGACTTAGTTTTGGAAAAATCTCTTTTTACAGAGTACGTACCCACTAGAGTTTATAGGGCTCATCTAAAAAACATTCGTTTTTCCGTTTGAGAAGTCTCAATTCTAGTACTATACTAGTAGTAGTACCATTACATGTTGGATTTCGAGGTGCGTTAGATCACCCGAGGCAAGTAGTGTCAAGAGGAAACTAACCAATGCATGTACAAGTTCATGGAAATTTAGTGGTCATTCATGCATTTGTTCTAATTAATGCCTCAGTAAACATAACTTCTTGAGAAAAACGAGTGTGCAAACTACGAAATTAATTCGACCACTCACCGTCTACCTTGGTTGGAGAGATTTTGAAATTGAGCCATAAAGCTGGAAAGGAGGAGTAGTAACTTTGTCTCGATTACTATTTGTGGTCTTGTATAGATGCAAAATGTATTTTTTATAGTGGCCTTTTATAAGTAAATAGAGGAGTACTAACCAAAAAGTCGTAGTAGGGACGAGGAGTAAGCGGATGGAGTAGTAAAATTTTCTCCTCGTCTTTGCGAGCCACTTGCTGAGCGTGGGGCGAGGAGGCGGGCATAAAGGCGTCTGATGGTACTCGGCTTCACCTCATCCTGCGAGCCACCGCGCTTTGTGGGCGAGGGAGGCGTACTAAGCAAGTTTCTCCTCGTTCTGCGAGTTGACGGGACACATCAAAACTACTCCGATGTATAGAGCCTTGCCTCTAAGGTAGGCCCACATGGTTTGCCTCTTTTTTAATTTAACATAACAGCGTCAAGTCGCCAATTTGTTTGTTCACCCGTGGTAGGCGATCCTCCCTCCACCAAGTGGACAACCCAAGACACGTGCCAAATTACCACGTGGGCTGCCTTTTTTCGTCTGAAATGAGCTCCACCGTGTACCAGCGGGTGTGGTTGGGAAAGAGGCAGAATGCGTGCGTCGTGCGTGCACCTCTTCTCTTCGTGCCCGTCCCCCACCTACGTGGGTGTGTGTGAAGAGATACAAACCCTAGACATAATGCGTCCATCCCCATGCCTCCACCCAGTCAAGCCACCGGTCACCACCACGGCACCACGCCCCACTCCTCCTCACCTTATCTCTCATATTTCTCCCTCCATTTTTATATACAAGGGCCACTATCAAAATTACAATTCTTGCAGATATACAAGGCCACTAACACTAATCGATGCAATATTAATGGTGTTTGCCTCGTGGTACTAGCAAGGAGGACATTAATTATCCCTTGCATGCATGCGGGAGTTTGTAAAAAATGCATCTTGATGTTCCGTGCAATGCACGGGCATCTTACTAGTCCATGAAAACAACACATGGCAAAATTCCACATGAGCGAGGGATTTGAATCTATTGGGAGGGGCTGTTTTGGATCTTGCCGGGGTAGCCAAAATATTGGCGACCCTTTTGTCCACCGGTGCCTTTGCCACCCGATGAGCGAGAATGGCTCGGGTGCTCATGCTGTCATGCATCCTCCGTAGCATACGTTGAGAGACGAGCTTCGCCACGAGCTGTGTTTTTTGTCCCTAGCGCCGCCGAAGTCGCCCAGACCGACGGCGACCCACAAATTATGCCATCCAACCGTAGCCGCACACATTTTGAAAGCAACTGAACCAACCTGACGAAATTCACGAAAACACGTGAACAAGCTGATACTCATTCACGCAACCACCGGAGTATTTCATATAAACAACGGCCCGGAAATCATATAAAATACCAGATTTTCACACAAACATGACGGTTCATTACATTAAAATGAACTACAGCGGTGCTAGTTCTGGACAACCACAGTATATAATACATAGCCCTAAATGGTCGCTGATCGATTTGTGTTCCTCATGTCCGGCGTGACAGGATCACGGACTGCCGGGGAGCCCCGGAAATTATCGCTTCAGCGCAAAGGGCGGCTCGCTTCCCCACTGCCTAACTGATATCATTGGTTGGTGCGAAGATGATGGTGGTCGGCACGGTTCGGAGTTCATCAAGCGGCCACTACTTCGCCATATGGGCGGCACCGGCTCGAGTTCATCCTAACATTGACCTCTTCCGTGGAGCCCAAGCGGGGTCGACGAAGGTCCTCGCAACAAAAGGATCCGGCAAGACACCTGCTGTGTACGCCGGCGTCGCCTCCGCGGTGGCCTTCATGGGACCCAAGCGGCGGCGGCCTCATATCCGGCGGGCTACCCAGCCGGCTTGGATGCGGAATAACTACTCTTCGTAAGCCATTGTAAGAGTGGACAAAATGGTGGAGGAGATAGGGGAGCAGCGGAGGTGTGCGATTCTTAGCCGGCATTTGGCCTCCTTTAAATAGGAGATTAAATAGGCGGCGGACGGGAGGAGCTTCGACCGGCGTTGTGTTTAACGCCGGCCCGGTCATGAAACGGGCGTGTGTCGAGTGGGTTTCTCGGCTTCCACATGGGCGGGTTTCATGGAGAGCGTTTGAATGCGGCGCAGGCGTGTTCAGCGGGCGTGCACGCGAGTGGCGCCCTCGACTACGACCCTAAGACACCGAGCCGTTCTTCCACTAACGATGTGGGCTCTTTGGGTGCATGGCACGCAAGTCGGTGGCCCAACGGAGTAGCGCACAGCGAAGGAACCTTTTGTGGGCCAGGGCGGTCAGAAGCGGGCATTTCATAAACCGATGATTGTTCATTGAGTGTGACGTCATCTTTTTCATGTAGTTAAGCGTGTGTCTTGCGTCGTGTGCATGCTGGCATGTGAGTGTTGCGTGCGTGCAAGGGTGCGTTTTAGTGTTGCATGCATGGGTGCGTACGTGCAAGGGTGCATTTCTGTGTTGCATGCATGGGTGCGTACGTGCGTGTGTTCGTGAGTGCATGTGTATGCGTGTCGGTGTTGCCGCGCCCGGCATGCGTGCGTGTGTATGCGTTAATATTATGCGTGTCGATGTTGCCGCCTACATGCGTGCGTGCATGTGTATGCGTCGCGGGGTGAGAGCTACGTCGGTCGGTGACTTTTTCATCTCTGGTCAATAGATTTTCCAGCCGTTGGATCACGAAATCAAGGGCCTCCAGTTTATCATCAAACTACAACCCCCCCCTCCCCAAACCGCCCGGCCACCACCGGCGAACCGCCCGCCCCGCCGCCCAGCCGACCCGCCCTCGAAACCACTCCCACCGCCCGGTCCGCCGCCCGCGCAGCCGAGAGAGTGGGCCCAGCATATATGATCTTGAGATTTCTGAAGTCACAATAGGTGCCTCGTGAGTCGAGTGGAGCGTCTCCTCCCAGCGAGCGCACATCGCCGGAAAATACTGAAATTAACACAAGATAAATGCGAGCACCGGGACTTTAACCTTGGTGGGCTCGAGAAACCACTGTCCTCTAACCATCCAACCACATGTTGGTTAGCACGACAAAATGTATGTGGTGACCGTGATGAGCTTATTCTTAAGTCCAATGACCATACCGTGCTTTCGCTTCAAATACAATGACCGTAAGTGTCGTCAACAAAATACAGAGCACGCATCAAATGCAAAGTCCGTCAGTGTCATCAACAAAATATGGAGACGTATCGTGAGCTAGATACCGTTGTACTATTGTATATGCTTATTTTCTTAGTTGCCGATTGCGTGTGTGGTGCGGTGGCACATCATTTCTAGTTGTGGTGGGTCAACATGAAGAATCATGGGTCGGTTCCATCCTGCGCCACATATAGGTTGGACCGAGACGTGTTATATAGAGACCCATGTGGAGGACTCGGCGTACAACACGAAGCTACAGTCGCGGAGGACTCTATCCCCACCGGTGATAAGCCGACTATATATGATTTGTAACCCTAGGCCCTTAGTATGTTATACAAGCTTGGGGGCTAGTTCATCGATAGTATACACACACGCACAATGCACGGTATTCACGTGTACTTTTGTACACACCTAACACTAATATACGATTGCAGGGAGTAGGCTCTTTCTTCAAGCGCAAGGGTCCGATCCGAACTAGGGTAAAACTTTGCCTCGTATTACCATCCAGCCTAACAGCCGAGGATATCCTACCGAATGATATGATGAAATCATATCTACCAACTACTATTAGAGAGGTGTGTCGGGGGGCAATGTGTGCGAGAGAGGCCTAAAGATAATGTGCATGCGTGAGACACGTAGGCACATATATGTGCGTATAGAGGGCTAGTAGAGACCGTGCATGTGTATATATGCATGTGAGAGAAATAGTGTTTTCCAACTGAGATTAGTGAAAAGAGTGGTACATAGTAGTCGAAGAGAGAGATAGAGAAGCGGAGAGAGCATGTGCGTGAGACACCCCGACACCCTGAGAGAGATTGTGAGCATGTGTGAAAGAGAAATGCCGATGCATATAAAGTGTGTGCACTTATGCGTTAGATAGAGAGACATCTACGTGTAAAAGGCGGTTCTACGCATTAAATTAAAATATAAATGGCATTATTATTTTTGGATGAGATCATGAATTTTGCAAAATTGCGTATGGACCGAAAATCGGTCTATCGAGACACCCATACTCTATTGAATTCTAGCATGTGCATGTGTTTATTTCATATTATCGATCCATAGAGTGAGAGCGGTTTGAAATACAGGCAATGGATGCTTTTGCAATTCATATATAAACATTAATTAGTGCACTCCATGTTGTTAGTGTGAAGCACTTTATACATTTGTCACTTGCATGGATACATTCCAAATTGCTAGCTACGAAATAAAATACATGTCGAATTCAACATAAAGGGGGTTTCAAGATTGAATTCATAGGAAGTGCATTCATCTATTTGAACCGAGATAATGGCATTTGTAAATCAGATGTAAAAGGGGCATCAATCTTTGTTGTGAGTTTGAACATGGTATATATATTCATACGCATATCTAATTTTTTTTTGCAACCAAGGAGATTATACCGGAACCATGCATGAACTGAGGTAAGTTGCATATTTTTTAATATATACTCGTGTACAATGTATATTAAAATGTACCCTCCATTCCAAAATAATCGTAGCTTTAGGATTTTCAAGAGTAAAGATTTGTGAAGTTTGACAAATCCTGAAAGTTCAATTCAAGAGAACCCGAAAAGCGTTAATGTACGCTCCCAAATATTGAGCGAAGCTCCAAATAGGCCTCTGTTCACCGAAACCGTGCTTGAGACTAATGTTTTGGTGGTAGGAAATTCTTGTCTGACTCTGGCCCGTGTAGCCTATCGGCCCGATGTCCAAAGGTCTAAACCGGGTAGGTTTGTAACTTCACCAAGACGCCAGTCTCAACTGCCTCCAAGAAGCATTCATACGCCGTGGGCGCCTAAACACCCATGCGCTCGGCCGAAATCTGTCCCGCCCACATTTGGGACACCTGACATGACTGTCCTACCCGCAACCCGCAATATGTCCGAAATTTTAGATGGGGGCAAAGTTTGTATCTTTCCCCAAATTTCAAACAAGCACGTCTCAAACCGAAACATTGTTCCCCCTTAGGTCCCCGCCCTCCGTTTCCCCATTCATACTCCATGGTGGCATACGCCCTCTCCACCAACCATGAAACCCCAACCTCCTCCGTCCTCCACCCCATAGCGGCCAATCCACCGCCGCCCTCCTCCATCACCCCGGAGCCGGTACCCCGACGTCGTCGTCCAATGCAACCGCAACCGCAACGCCCTCAAGTACTTAGCAGCTGAAGCCGAGGCAAAGCTGCCTCCATGACACCGACGCCGACGTGCGCCGTACCAGAACCACTCCGACCACGTCGTCCTGCGCCTCACTGCTGCGGCTCCACTGTCGCAACCGTCCACAGCACCGGAGTTGTTCCCGCTACGCCGTCGTTCGCCGCCTCGGATCTGCTTCCCCGCCTCCGACGGACGGCCAACGCACCACACTCAACAACTTGGCCATGGGTTCGTCCAAGGCTGCACCGTCCTCCACAACTTCTGGTTTCCGGCGAACAACAAGATCGTCGGAAAAACAGAAGGAGGACACTGATCTTGCCGGCGAGAAGAGGTACTCCTCTTCCCTTATTCGTGCAAATCTTACGTCTCCGCTCACACCGTATTCATCCCACGGAAGAAACTAGTTGAGCACTTCTTACTGCATCTTCTTTGTGATACTAAATGCACAAGGTTTCCTCCCTTTTACTATTTCACCTTTTGCCGGAGGTCAAGAGTCTGGCCTGGATTTCAATTCGGGGTCGGTCGAACCATAATTAAAAGAAGCGTACCCGCTTAGGCGCGGAGCACCTAGTCCGCCTTTGTTCCCGGGAAGCGGCTCATCAGTGTCTATCATAGGGGTGTGGGGCGCAGGAGCTGCTTGTGCCCGATCTGGAGGTCGGCGGGGTTTGAATGGATTGCCGGGGGGCGGTGCCAAGCACGGCGGTGCGGCGAGGTCGAGGGGAGGGCGTAGGCAGGGGAGGAATACTGGGCCGGTGGTCGCTAGCGTTTCGAGGAAGATCGTCAACACTGACTGGCTGGAGGTAGATAAAGGCGATCTCCTCGTTCTTTGTACATCGGACGGTGCAGAAAAAATGGACTGACCTATTTGCTTTTCGGTCATTGTTATTTTCATAGAATCCTGTAGTAATTGAGTGTGCCATGCATGTTGTAGAGCTATCATATGTCTCCGTCATTTATTTCTCACCGACCTGCTATCTGCTACCTTTACACCTTTGTACTAATTGTGCACACACTTCACCCATACTCACACTATTGTTTTTTTATGCATGGGTATTTCGGACTACGCGGTGTTGATGAATGCGAGAAAAGAAAAAGGCAATTAAGTCGATGTAATTCGAAGATAAGCGATGGCGTTTCAACGCTCTAATGGGTGCGGTGTCGTGGCAGTTGGAGATAAAAGTAGCTCTGCGATTGATGATCTCAATTGCCACACACAACCATCGGTGCTTGCTTTAACCCGTCTTTGTCAAATGTGGTTGCATGTTGCATATGGTGTCTAGCTTGTATTGCTTCCAATTTGGTTAAATTGCATCTGCTTACTTTACACATTATACCTTTGATAATGACATGCCTTCTTGTTTTGATACATACTACATATGTCTATTAACCATGTTCGTACATCAAACTAATGCTCTTTTGTATCCCTCGTCAATCACTTATGATGAGACAACACCCGGGTGGAGTTCTTGTGAGACGCCCTACTCGTTTAAAGAGTGCGGTGTCATCCTCCCCACATGATTCTCAAGAAACAGCAAGGCTAAATGAAGATAGTCAACGTAGCTCTCTAGTTGATCATTGCAATTCCCCGACACCACCATCGCAGGTGCTTGCTCTTACTTGGCAGTGTGATATGTGGTTGCATTTTGCATATGGTGTCTACCTTGTAATGCTTCTAATTAGGGTAAATTGCATCTTCTTAGTTAACACATTATACCTGTGAATATGACATGCCTTCCTGTTTTTGGTACATACTACGTCTTTCTATTAACCATGTTCTTAGATCAAACTACTTCTCTTGTGTATCCCTCATCAATGCTCCTAATTTGTTAAATTGCATCTCCTTAGCTTACACATTATACATGTGAATATAACACGCCTTCCTGTTTTTGGTACATACTACATCTGCCTATCACACCATGTTCTTACATCAAACTCACTGTTCTTGTGTATCCTGCGTCTATAAACATGATGAGACAACAGCTGCGTGGGTTAATATGAGACGCAATACTCTTATAAAGAATGCAATTTCATCCTCTCCACATGATTCTCAAGAAACAGCAAGCCTAAATGAAGATATTGAACGTTGCTCTGTACCTGAAGACAGCACTTCCCCTACACCACCATCACAGGTGCTTGCTCCAACTTCGCAGTGTGATATGTGGTTGCATGTTGCATCTGATTGTCTAGCTTGTAATGCTTCTAATTAGGGTAAATTGCATACGCTTAGTTTACACACTATACCTGTGAATATGACATGCCTTCCTATTTTTGGTACACACTACATCTATGTGTTAACCTTGTTCTTACATGAAACTACCTCTCTTCTGTATCCTGCATCAATTACTTACGATGAGTACCTGTATTCGTTGCATATTGCATATTATTTCTAGCCTGTTCCCGTGTATTTCTTCTAATTTGGTCAAATACATTTGTTAGGGCACCCTTTTAATTTGGCAGAGTGATATTGGTTTCATCTTTCATATGGTTTCTAGCTTGCATCGATTCTAACAAGTTCAAGCACCTTGTGCTTAGTTTACACTTATACATCATACATGTTAATATGTCACGCCGTCCTGTTTTTCATACATATTCCATCCTCCTATCATGCGGCTGCCTTACATGAAAGTAGTGTTCGTCAGTATCATGCATCAATAAGTTCTGAAGAGCAAATTTTATTCCTTTTTCTTGTGGGTTTGACTTGACAAGGCAAAATCAAGAAAGAGGAAGGAAAAGAGTAAGGAAAGCGATGATGGTGGTCCTCTGACAACGTAAAGCGGAGCATCTGCATGCCGATTCTCCTTGTACCGATAGTGCATTACATGGTCCGTGTCTCCGCTCCCCTACTCCACCATCCAAGGTGCTTGCTCTAACTTGGCGATGTGATATCTGGTTGCATGTTGCATATGGTATCTAGCTCGTATTGCTCCTAATTAGTGTAAACTGCATACCTTAGCTTACACATGATACATGTGAATATGACACGCTTTCTGTTTTTGGTACATACTATATCATCTATCACACCATGTTCTTACATGAAACTACTCTTCTTGTGTATCCTGCATCGATCACTTATGATGGGACACCTTTAAGTTGGCAGTGTGATATTGGTTTGCGTCTTGAATATGATTTCTAGCTAGTTTGATGAACGCATACCTATGACGAGACAGTTTTAACTTGGCAGAGTGATATTGATTGCACCTTCCATATGGTGTCTTGCAGTGTTTCTAATTTTTTGAAGTGCCTTCTGCTTAGTTACCACATCATAGGTGTGAATATGTCAAGCCGTCCATTTTTTCGTACATATTCCATCCTCGTATCATGACTTTGCCTTTCATCAGAGTAGTGTTAAATCAAGATCATGCATGAATGAGTTACGAAGAGCGAATGATATTCCTTTTTCTTGTCGTTATGACCTCACAATGCAAAATCAATAAAGCTGAAGGAAATTGGCAAGGCATTGGATGATGGTGGTCCTTCCGAGCAAGCTGAAGCGGAGGTTCTCTCAGATTCTACTCCGCCATCCTCCCAACAAGATTCACAAGACAACGCAAGGCTAGGCAGTCAACTTAGCATGTAGATGATGAGCACATCTCCCCTACTCCACCATCCACAGGTGCTTGCTCTAACTTGGCACTATTATATGTGGTTCCATGTTGCGTATGATGTCTAGCTTGTATTGCTTCTAACTTTGTTGAATTGCATCTGCCTTACTTTACACATAATGCCTATGAATATGACATGTGTTCCTGTTTCTACATCAGACTACTATTCTTGCATACCCCGCATCAGTCACTTATGATAAGGCACCTTTAAGTCACCACTGTGATATTGGTTGTGTCTTGCATATGATCTCTAGCATATACTGCTTCAAATTTGTTGAAACGCCATACAGTTTGAACTTGGCAGAGTGATATTGGTTGCATCTTTCATATGGTGTCTAGCTTGCGATTAGCTTCTAATTTGTTGAAATGCCTTACCTTAGTTACCACATCATAGGTGTGAATATGTCACACCATCCTGTTTTTCATACATATTCCATCCTCGCATCATGTGTTTGCCTTTCATCCGAGTAGTGTTACAAGTTATCATGCATGAATGAGTTACGAAGAGCGAATTTTATTCCTTTTCTTATCGGTTTGACTTCACCATGCAAAATCATTACAGCTGAAGGAAATTAGTGCAGCGGTGGATGATGGTGGTCCTTGAACAACTCAAGCAGGGGGTCTCTCTGATTCTACTCCGCCATCCTCCCAACAAGATTCGCAAGACAACACAAAATTTGGACGATCAGCGTAGGCTGTGTAGATGATGAGCACATCTCTCCTACTCCACCATCACAGGTGCTTGCTCTAACTTGACACTATTATATGTGGTTGCATGTTGCATATGATGTCTAGCTTGCATTGCTTCTAACTTGAATTGCATCTGCTTACTTTACACATAATGCCTGTGAATATGACACGTGTTCTGTTTCTAGAACATACGTGTACCACGATGAGCACATCTCCCTACTCCACCATCACAGGTGCTTGCTCTTACTTGGAATTATACGTGGTTGCGTTTTCCGTATGATGTCTAGTTTGTATTGCTTGATTATGTTGAATTGCATCTGCGTAGCTTACAACTTATACCTACAGCGATCACTTACCCATAAGACACATTTAACTTGGGACTGTGATGTAGGTTGCATCTTGCATTGTCTTCTAGCTTGTACCGCTTCTAATTTCTTGAAATGGCACTTCATGACGAGACACTTTTTACATGATAGAGTGATATTGGTTGCATGTTCATATGGTGCCTAGCTTTCATTTCTTCTAATTTTGTTGAAATGCCTTCCGCCATCTTGTTTTTCATACATATTCCATCCTCCTATCGTGCGTGTGAATATGAAAGCGCTGTCTTTTTTGTATATATTCCATCCTCCTGCGCTTGCCTTACATCAAAGTAGTGTTCGTCTCATATCATGCATCAACCAGTTATGCACGAGCTAATTTTATTCATCTTCTTGTGGTTTTGACTTCATAAGGCAATATCGGAAAATAGGAAGGAAAAGAGTAAGTTAGGGGATGTTGGTGGTACTCCTTACCAAGCGCAAGCAGAGACTCTCTAGATTTGCCATCGCTCACGCTAATGAAGTTGAAGTCCCAAGTCTACATGATGAGTTCATCTCCGGCACTCCACCATCGCAGTGCTTCCTCTAAGTTGATAGCAGTGATAATTGGTTTCATGTTGCATATGTTGTCGAGCACTGTATTTCTTCTATTTTGATTAAATTGCACCTGCTTAGTTTATCGTTATACATGTGCATATGACATGGCTTTCTCGTGTCTAGAATACACTTCATCTATCTATCATACCATGTTCTTACATCAAAGTACTGCTGTTGTGTATCCCGCATCAAGAACTCATGATTGGACGCTTTTAACATGGCGGTTTGATAGTGGTTGCATCTTGCATTGATTTCTACGTTGTCTTGCTTCTAATTTTTCGAATTGCCACTTATGACAAGACACTTTTAACTTGGCGTAGTAATATTGGTTGCATCTTTCATATGGTGTCTAGCTTGCATTACTTCTATTTTCTTGAAAATCATACCTTAGTTTGCACATCGTAGCTGTGAATATGTCATGCCGTCTGTTTTTCTTACATATTCCATCCTCATACGGTTGTCTTACATCATAGTATTGCTTATGCGTATCTTGCATCAATGAGTTCTGAAGAGTGATTTTATTCTTTTGTGTTGTGGGTACAGCTTGACATGGCAAAGTCAAAAAGAGCAAGGAAAATAATATAGTAGGGAGTGATGTTACTCATCGGGTGAAACGGAAAAGGTTCTGCCGTCGAGATTCTGCTGGTATTTATAATGCAGTAGAAGGTCCAAGTCCACCGGCTAAATCTACAAACACAGTATCACCTGCTCCACCAGCTGCAGCATCCGCTTCAACTGCATACCGACATCTCAACGGTTACTCGTTCGTTTTGCTCCGGGCGGCGGTTCCCAAGCTGCGTTCACACCTAACACTACTTCCGGAAAGCCTTTGTTGACACAACAGGACTTGGCAAGATTAGATGAACCTCATGAGCATCAACACCAAGGCGGTACTGACCGAGTCAAGTTGCGATTGCATGCTCCTTTATATGTACTCTCACAGTTTGATGTACACTAACACTTTCCATATTCGTTGTTGAACTAGCACCACGGCAGCGCCAGCGAAAACAGACATCGTGGATAATGCTTGACAGATTAACAAAATCTAAAGGAGGAAGAATGGAGATCCATTTTGAGGCAGGTTTAAAAAGGCCATGTGATGCTCTGAGTCACCAAATTAGTATCGAGAGGCAGCCGTTGCCGTTAGGTGTCATCGCGTATCCTCCCAACGTGGATCCAAAGCAGGAATGAGAAAGACAATACCCGGTTTAACACCTTCCTTGACCATTTATCCGTAAGTAATGTTATTCATCGCAATTAGTAATATTGTCTTGCTCGTCCTATACTTTCTAGCTTCCTCCTAATAAGACCCACATTCTTTTTTCAGCAGATGAGGTTCAAGTTGGATCTGAAAGATGATGCAACTAAACAAGCATGCACTCATGTTTTTCACTCACCTTTCTGCTGACAATGTCGGTACCACCTTAGAAAATCTCACTTTGAAGGCAAGGCTAACAATGAAATCCCCAAACATCTCCGGTGGAATATATTCTGAGATGAAGGCTGGACAACCCTCATTAAACAACGGTCCGATCCAAAGTATCGGGTAGGCTATATGTATTTGATCGGACCACATATTGAACTTGTATTTATGTATGTGCCTTACAAGTGTATCTTCTTCTAGGCTAACTGTTTGAAGAACAAAACCAACCGTTCTAAAGTGAAATTCCAAAAGACAACGGGATCTCGTAGCTATATTGCACTGCTGCGAGGCTTTTGTAAATAGCTGCTACTTCCTTCTTTTTTGTGCCATATTATCGTATCTATATTGACTTGTTCCAAATACAGAGGAAAGCCCGTGTGGACCAAAAATAACTTTGAACCGAATGCGATTGCAAATATTCAAGGATTGCCACACCGGCCAAGATGAAGGGCATGAGCACACCGGTTCAAGCTTGTTGTAAGTCCTTACTCCTCCTGCCTTGAACTGATTGGTACTTGTGATGTGCTCATTTAACTACTTGGTTTGCAGCCAATGTCGGTTACTGTTCACTTTATACACAGTTGTCTTAACGTATCATTTCACCTTACATGGTTTAAAGGAGATGAAGGATATTCTTTTGGTCTTGATCTGTAATCTAGTTGTTATGTTCACGCGCACACAATGATAAAATAGCTTTGTTTGTTTTATATCTGTTTGCCCATGATATGAATGATGTCATACTATGTTCATCCTACTTTAAGCCATGTCTCGTTATCCTTAGATGTCAACGAATGTGAGGAAATAGACAATACAGTAGGCATGCTACATGGACATATGTTCGAAGTGATTTTCTTATGTAGTTGGCACTACAATACATGCTAATGTATTACAAGAGTTCACCAAAATAAGTTATGTATAAACATTTAACCTACTTTGTTTTTTTTGTCTCATTAGTAACTCATTGGTACACTAATCTACAAGTTCAAACTTTCGTGAAGCTATGGAACAAATGATTGAACAACCACAACCACACGAAGGTGACGAGGCTACTACAGCACAATGTCACCTCTTGCTGCGGTCGTCAATATCTCTCCACTAACGATTGCAAAAGCACCTTCTGCGTAATTACGGGTTGGTTGTCAAGGTAACCTCGTCCAAATCGCCTCTTGAACAAAATCTTCACTGCTAGACAAGTGATATATCTGTGCTCCAGACACAAGTCGAATCCCTAATGGACGTTGTTTCAGAAACAAGAATAGTGGTTGAGAAATGCCGTCAAGATATGAATGGTTTGGAAACCAGACTATCAGACATTCACTTCGTTGTTGAAGAGCAATGGCGGAAAAAAGGTGGAGATCGTGCTGCTCCATCAGATTCTACAGCTTGAAACATTAGCACTCAGGTCAAATGATCTGTGCTTCTATGCATCTGATGGTGATTTTATCACGGAAGGATTGTAAACTTTATGCCAACAGGCCTTTTGTTGTATGATTGGAATTTATTTTCTTGTGATACAACATTTATGATCTTTGCCGCCACAATTTGCGATAATTATGACGCTATTTTTGTATAGTGTAGGTTTATCTTAGTAATGTATTCGGACGAAAGCTTCGTAGGAGCCCAACATGCCAACATTCGTCGGGCCCATTCCAATTGGGCTAACAAACGATTACGGGCCGAAATTGGCATGTAGCCCACTAAAAATATCTAGGCTTAAATTAGCATATGCTTTCAATTTTTTTTACGGTAGGCTGTGCCCATAGTGGGCCTTTAATGAGCCTTAACATAATTTGGGCCCTCAGTAAAAGTAGGCCGTTTACAGGTGTAAATATGTCGAGCCCATAAAAAACATGGGCCTTTAATAGACCAAAAGTGAGATTGGGTCCTGATTGTGCCAAATAACCCACTGGACTTAGCAGGCCGAAATGGTGGCCCATTTACGATCACGGATATTTGATAGGCCGACATTTGGGCCGGGCCGTAAATGTCACCGACCTAATACACGGGCCTTTAACGGTAGGAACTTGATCGGGCTAGATTATCGTCATTTTTATATGGGCGTTAATGGGCCCGATATGACGTTGGGCCACATATGGCCCATGGTTTACGTCCGGTGTTAACGGGCCGAAAATGACAACAGGCCGAAAGTGGGCCAAATCTATAGTGGGCCTCTAACAGGACGAATGATAGACATGGCGAATATGACCCAAATCCTTCACGGTCGTTTATGGGCGAAAGTTTTGATGGCCCGTAACGGGCCCAAATGAAGCCGGGACCTTTAACAGGCCGTAAATACACCGGGCCGTAATTCGCCCAATTACTTAGCGGATCGTTAACGGGCCGAAGTGACCATGGGCGCATTGATGACAAGTTTAGACCAGGCCGTTGACGGGCGATTTGATGAAGAATGTTGGGCCTGTGGCTGGTCGGCCCATTATGGTCTCAGAGAATCTTGTGGGCCTTTAAATTTGGGCCGGCCCATTGTGGTCTGCAAAATCTTGTGGGCCTTTAGTTGGGCCGGCCCATTATGGTCCGCTAAATTTTGTGGGCCTTTAGCTCGGCCGGCCCATTATGGTCCGCTAAATCTTATGGGCCTTCGGTTGGGCCGGCCCATTTAAACTTTCTGGGCCACTTTTGGGCCGGTCCACGTGTCAACATATCATAGGCCCATCTCGACCGTTGGATGAGTGACACCTGTGCCAACGCGGAGCTGACGCGTGGATCCGTCAGCCAATGAGAATTTTACACGTGGAAAATCGGCATTGGTCGTGGCTGTTAACGGGTTATCGGATCCAAAATCCGACCCGATAGCTTAACGGCGTTCCATTACGGTGGATGCCACGTGTCGGTCACCCTTGACGAAAGCACTTCTGTGACGCGCAATTTATCGTCATGGAAGTGGACACTTCCGTGATGATAATTTTGGTAATGTCATGGAACACTTCTATGACAACACAGGTATGACTATCTTGATTCTGTCATAAATTTGTCATGGATGTACATGCATGACAAAAAACGCGACCTACTGTGACAAACACGTATCATCACGGAAGTGTATTTTTTTGTAGTGAAATCACCAAAGTCGGTGGGACCGATTCAAAGAACTCGGTCAGACCGATTTGGTTCATAATGTGACCGTTAGGGTTTTCGCTGGGACCGACTGGATCAACTCGGTGGGACCAATGTGCTAGGGTTAGGGTAAATCCAAAACTCGGTTTGACCGATTACTCGAACTCGGTGGGACCGATTTGGGTAATAAGCGAAACAGAGAGTTAGCCAAGCAAACTCGGTGGGGCCGATTACATATCTCGGTGAGACCGAAATTATTGCAATGGGCAACAGAGAGTTTGCAAGCCCATCTCGGTGAGACTGAGATCCCATCGGTGAGATCGATGACTTTTGTTTTGGGACATATGTGGATGTGAGAAAGTAGTTGAGGGCTTTGGAGCATATCACTAAGCACTTTGAGCAAGAACCTCATTAAGCAACACCTCATCCCTTCTTAATAGTATTGGCTTTCCTATGGACTCAATGTGATCTTGGATCACTAAAATGGAGCTTGAGCTAATCTTTTGTCCTTGGCACACCTAAACCTGAGCTTGAGCTAATCTTTTGTCCTTGGCACTTTGAAGGGGTTCCACATCCTCTAGTCCATGCCGCTCCATTGTTGAACTTATCTGAAACATACTAGGTAGAAGCATTAGTCCAACAAGAGATATGTTGACATTAATTACCAAAATCACCCAGGGACCACTTGTGCTTTTAGGAACAAATTTGTGGATTGTTTAGGCTTGGAGGTTTACCCAGGGATGAAGTTATGAAGAAGGTTTTCCCTTTATCTTTGAAGGGAAAACATTGGCATGGTATAGGCTATGCGATGATATTGGATCATGGAATTGGAATCGTTTGAAATTGGAGTTCCACAAAAAAAATTATCCTATGCATCTAGTTCATCGTGATTGGAATTATATATATAAATATTTTTTGGCCTCGTGAAGGAGAAAGTATCTCTCTAGCTTGGGGGAGTCTTAAGTCAATGTTATATTCATACCACAACCATGTGCTCTCAAGAGAAATCATTATCCAGAATTTTTATGCTCGGCTTTCTCGTAATGATCAAACCATGCTTGATACTTCTTGTGCTGGTTCTTTTATGAAGACTATTGAATTCCAATGGGATCTTTTGGAAAGAATTAAACACAACTCTGAAGATTGGGAACTCGATGTAGGTAAAGAGTTGGGTATAAACTTAAGTATGATTGTGTTAAGTCTTTTATGGATACCGATGCTGTTCAAAAGTTTAGCACTAAATATGGACTTGACTCCAAGATAGTAGCCTCCTTTTGTGAATCATTTGCTACTCATGTTGAACTCCCTAAAGAGAAGTGGTTTAAATATCACCCACCTATTAAAGAAGAAATTAAAGAACCGGTACCAATTAAAGAAAAAACTATACTTTATAATGTTGATCCAGTTGTTCCTTCTGCTTATATTGAGAAACCACCTTTCCCTGTTAGGATAAAGGAGCATGCTAAAGTTTCAACTATGGTTAACAAAAGCTATATTAGAACACCTAAACCTGATGAACAAATTACAGTTGAACCTAACATAGCTATGGTTAAAGATCTCTTAGAAGAAATATTGATGGGCATGTTATTTACTTCTGGGAAGAAGCTGCTAGAATTGCCAAACCTGATAAAAAGGATAAACATAGACCTGTTGCTGGCATGCCTGTCATCTCAGTTAAAATAGGAGATCACTATTATCATGGTTTATGTGACATGGGTGCTAGTGTGAGTGCTATTCCTTACACCCCTTATCAAGAAATTATGAAAGGCATAACACATGCAGAGATAGAAGAAATAGATGTTACTATTAAACTTGCTAATAGAGACACCATATCACCATTTGGGATTTGTCGGCGTTCTGGGAACGGGGGTCCCCAAACTTGCCTTCCTGCGGCCTGCGGCGTGGCTCAAGTGGTGGCCCAGTACGGCCCATCTTCATCAGCGCAAGACTCAAGACCCTCGTGAGAGGCCAAGCCTCGCGGGGCGGATGACACTAGGCTTTCTCAGGAACGGCCTCGCCAGGCAGGCTCGCGAGGAGGCGGAGAGATCAAGGCAGGGTACCTCGCGAGGTGCTCGTGACGCAAGCCATGACGATCGAGACCAGGCGGCGCCAGCCGAGGCGCCGGCCCGCTTTGTCTTGTCCTTGTTTCATCTTTGGTGCAAAGGGGCAAGAACAGGCGTGGAGTACCGAGGCATCGAGCAAAGGTTTCCATTTCAGTGCTGTGAGACCAAGGCGGAGCGGCAGGATGGAGGTCACCGTGGAGCCCAAGACGGCGTCATCGCCAGTGCTTTTGGCAGCCGAAGACCAACTTTAGTCAGGATAACTTGTACTAGATGTTCCCCTTCGAAATGGCCGTTGTTGGCGCCCTTCCCGCTCAATATTTGGGAAGAGGACCAGGGCCTCTATAAATAGAGCTAGCCACCACCGTAGAAGGCATCTGATAGAACCCTAGCCAGAGAGAAAGAGGCGATCGAACTCACCCAAGCAGTTCATCGCACCAGCTCAAGAACACCTCTCGCGAGGCTGTTCTTCCCCTGTACTGTTCATCATCAGCCCCTAAGACAATCCACCACACCACACACTAGAGTAGGGTATTACACCACAACGGTGGCCCGAACCAGTATAAATCTTGTGTCCCTTGTGTTGTTCATCGTTTTTAGCTTAGATCCCACAAGGCGATCGCACGTAGATCAGTAGGGGAGAGATCTTTGTGCACACCCCAGAGTTTGAACCTTAAGGGTCTGCCGGAACCCAACATCCGACATTTGGCGCGCCAGGTAGGGGTGCCGCGGAATCTTTCTTCTGCTGTTTCGCGTTCGATCCTCCGTCGTGTCCATGGCTGACACTCGCCGGGCTCGCGCCGAGCACCCGCCTGCTCTCGCCGCCCGTGTCGCCCAGACGGCTCCCGTCGGTGGGTGTCCCCGTCGTTTCCCGTCGCCTGCCGCCAACGCTGCCACCGGCCCGGCAGGGAAAACGAGCAGCAGGCCTCATCCCTGCATCCTTCGATGCGGCGGGAAGGCCGCACCGCCACCCCGTCCCTGACTCCAGCCGGTTCGTCGTCCCACGCTCGTCGCGCCCCCACGGACACGCACGCCGCGTTGCTCCTGGCGTGTGAGCTCCTGCACTACCGTCCCGTCGATGACCTCTACGAGGAGCTGCGCTCGCCCGTCATAAGAGCTCGTCGGCGTCGCGAGGGGCTCTCTGTCACGGTCCTCTTGTTGCCTCGCCCTCCGTCCTGCGCAGGAGGCGCAGATCAGGAGGTGCCTCCGCCACCTCCTCCCCAAGAAGGCGCCCTGGCTCCAAGGCGCGCGGCCCCAGGACGAGATCCACCGCGTCCGGCACCCGCGCGACAAGAAAGGAGCTGCCAAGAGATCCCTCATCCCCAAGACGGTGCCCACGTGCTCCCGGCACCTGTGCGCCATGACCGCATCCCTGCGCCAGCATGCCAAGACCCCACGTGCTGCTCCAGTGCAGCGGCGCGCTGAATCCCTGTGAACAAGCCCAAAGCATGAGCAAAAGGGCTCCGGTGGCCACCGCCAGGCTCAGCGCCTTCACCACCGAGCTACAGCGATGTCGCTTTGCTAGGCAAGTTCAAGCCTGACCTGCCTCCTCACTACGACGGCACTGCCGATCCCGCGGAGTTCCTACAGCTCTAAGAGCTGGGCATAGAAGCCACCAACGGCGACGAAAAGGTCATGGCGAACTGGTTTCCCATGGCACTCAAGGGCAGGGCCCCTTTTGGCTCCTGAACACAGCTCACAGCACGATCTCCTCCACAGGATGAGATGCGCACCGCTTCATCGCCAACTTCCGAGGGCACTTTCGCAACCGTCCGCCAGCCGTGGGTGACTGCCGCGCATCAAGCGGCAGCCGGAGAGACCTTACAGAAGTACATCCAGCGCTTCAACAACGCTCGCCTCAAGATTCCCAGGGTAACCGAGGAGGCCATCATTTCGGCGTTTTCTGATGGCGCCCGCGATGTCAGGATGAAGGAGGAGCTGGCGATCCACGAAGATCTGTGTAATCGCCATCGAGTTGTTCAACTTTGGCAAACCAAGTGCGCAAGGGCTGAGGAGGGACGCCTCTCCCTTCTCGAGCTCCCCAGCAGCAGACCACTCCGTAAGAGAAGAAAGCTAAGGCCAAAGATGTGAAGCGCAGGGAGCAGTTATGCTCGCGCGCGTAGCCGGACACAAATCGTGGCGAGGGACCAGCCGGAGTCGTCCAAGGGCAGCCGATGCTGTGTACCACGATCTCCATACTCACAACACCAACGAATGCCAAGAGCTCGGGGCCGTGCGAGAAGGCCATGTCGATTCCGGCGCCCGGCGCAACGATCGGGGCTACGGCCGGGCGGAGCAAGAGGTGGAGGAGGGCGATGGGGCGACCGTGGCCCTCGCCAAGGGTGGCGTGACCCGGCTTCGCGAGGACGTGGCGAGACCAGCCTCGCGAGGGAGCTTGGAGAGATCAGCCTCGTGAGGATCGCCCGCAAGGCAACGCAGGCCTTCCTCCTCTGCCACCACCACCAAGGAGGAATGAAGATCATCATCAGGACGAGGGGGGTGGGGGCTTCCAGGAGCCACGTGCAATCGCTTGCATCTTGGGCGGCACTCAAGCCCCAGCCTCACAGCGCATCTTCAAGCAGTTTGCTCGCGAGGTGAATGCAATCCTCGCCAAGCTTGAGGCCACGCGCCCCCTCAGGTGGTCTGCGTGCGCCATCACGTTCAGCTCAACGGATCAGCTCAAGTGCGCGGCAACGGCCGGTGTCCTCCCAATGCTCTGTTCCCCAGTCATCAGCAATGTACAAGTTACCAGGACCCTCATTGACGGCGGGGCAGGGCTCAACGTCCTGTCTGTTGAGACATTCAACAATCTCCAAGTGCCATACGATCAGCTTCAGGCAACCAAGCCTTTCTCAGGAGTCACTGATGGTTCCACTGTCCCGATTGGGCAGGTTCTCCTTCCTGTCACCTTCGGGCAGCACAACAACTACCGCACAGAGCTCATCGACTTCGACGTCGCCCACATTCGCCTGCCGTACAATGCCATCCTCAGGTATCCAGCCCTGGCCAAGTTCGTGGCAATGACTCACCATGGCTACAACGTCCTCAAGATGCCAGGAAGTGGCGGGGTCATCACGGTCCCCTGCGAAGAGAAGGATGTGGTGTGCTCCCTTGAGCGCGCCTTCCAAGACGCGTCAATCGAGGACCCGGATAGCAAGAGTGGAAACCTCCCTGGAGCAGCTACCAAGAAGAAGAAGACATCACCTGGCTCAAGGCCTCAGGAGGCAGGCGCCACATCCGGACATGCGCCTGTCCAAGGGGCGCCACCCACCATCGCATAGGAAGGCGCGCCCAGCGCCCTCCTCGGGCAGGGCTCGGGGGCTCTCTCCTGGGGAGCCACCGACTTTGCCAAGATCACGAGGGAGGCGCTTGGGCACCACTTGGAGGCGTGCTTCGCGGCACGTTTCCGTCGGGAAGGCGTAAGGAAGGGAGGGCCCAACCCTCAGGAATTCATCACCAAGGTCGCTCAGGAGTTACAGGAATCAAGAGTCATCTTGCTGGCAACCGCCGCCGCTGCCAGTAGCTCCCCATCCAGGCGAGGATGGCGGGCTGCGGCGTCTGCATCGACTACCGGGGCTCAATCGAGTCGTGTCTCAGAAGTGCCGGCCTTGGCGCATGGGGCATTGCGGCGGGACCACCACTGCGACTACGTTCGCGCATGCCCGCCCGGCTTACCGAGCAGCGGCTGCACCAAAGCGCTGATGAGAAGCGTGCAAGCTCGGTGGCCAAAGCATCGCGTTCTGGAGGAGATGGAGATGGACCTCACGGGCCGCTCGGACCTCCTGAGCCTCACGAGGCTCGGAGTCCCGAGGGCTCGTGAGGATTGGCTTCTTCACCCCGCACCGTCAGCTACCCCGACACTCGCTCTACAATGGTACCAGGTGACTTCTTTCCAAGTTTCATTTCAGCTGGGAGCGCCCTCAGGGCTGCATCGTTCCTAGGTCGCGTGGGTCTGTCCCCGCACCATGTATCCGTTTTGCTTATGTCTTCAGCTTACCTTGTTGGGGGCGCCCCTCGGGCTGCATCATCCCCAAGCCGCTTGGGCCTGACCCAGTGGTATTTGCTTTTCTCTTCATCTATCTAAGTTGATTTGCTTCTTCATGATTAACCTTCTTGAGATAATCGCCTGCTCGATTGACACCTACCTATGGAGCCGCTTGCTCTGGCATGGCGCTTGCGCATGGGTCCGTCCCTGCAACACCCACAAATCTGAGTGGTCGAGCTCTGGCCGTGGCAGCCCCGCATAGCGCTACCTCACCAGGCCCTCAGTGCCTCAATCACTCCCTCGGAGCAACCAATGGCTGGATGGCAACCGTAATGGCAGACCCTGTTTTCCCTCGTGTTGGTGTGCAGGATCCGCCTAAGGAATAGCGTGGGGGGCGTCGTGAGCTCCCTCTCCCTCTGTCCCGTACGATCCGCTCGCGCGTTGAAAGGGGGGCGCCTGAGCATCGCGACTCATGGGCTCTTACTGGCTCTCCAGCCCTCACCCCCTGGCCTTGACCCACGGCATCGCAACCTGTCATACCAGCGGCGGCTGAGCTCGCTCGAGGGCCAGGACCTGAGGACGTAGAGCATGAAGGAAAGTGCGGGGAAGAGGGGAGAAGCTCACGAGGACCTGACCCAGCAACACCCCAGCCGCCGGCGCGCAGGCCCGGCACCTTGCCGAAGAACCACTCCAAACTTATGAGATAAGTCACGCAAAAACTAAATCAACTCAACGCCAAACCCTCGCCCAGTGCAACCCTGTCACGGCGACATTGCCTTCCTTTCTCGCCCAGCGGAGGCTGCTTGAACGCTAAAGGGGACCTCCTGAGCATCGCGACTCGGGGGCTCTTACTGGACCTTGGGCCGCTCACCTCCTGGCCTTGACCACGGCATCGCGACCTGGCATACCAGCGACGGCTGAAGCCTGCCTGGGGACCGGGACCTGTCAGCGTAGAGCACCAAGCCCTCGTGAGGAAAGAAAGGGGGAGCCGAGCCAGGACAGGACACGCATCTCGCATCGATTCATAATAAGGATATAATATTCACAGAAGACATGGCAGGTGCCTTACATACCCCCGCAGGGCGTTACTTCGATTCCTCGCAGGGAACAAAAGGTGCTAATCCTAAGGAGCGTTAACCATGCACACCTCCGCAGGAGACGCCATCATCGACAGTGGGCGGCAGCGCCGGGCGTAACCCCATCCGGATCGGTGGCGGCGGCGTCTGATGCGGCTGCCCGCTCCGGCGCGACGAGCTTTCGGGGCTCGTAGCTGTCGTTGCTCGTCTCTGGAGTCGCGTGAAGCTCGGGGGAGTCGCTGGATCCTCCGGCTCCTCTGCTGCTGCCTGAGGAACTGCTGGGAAGGCGATTGGCCAGCCTGGCCCTCGCCACGTCGCTGCCCCTGCCGTTTTCCTTGGGGCAGCACTCCGGCCAGCGTCCTTCTGCGTCGAAGACCTTGAAGAACATCAAGGAGGCGCCATCGTATTCCGGATGAATTACGAGGGCACCTGTCCGGCGAACCGGGCGATCTCGCCCCAGCCCGGTCATGAAGACCTTGCGGGCGGCGACCGCAACCTCCGCTCTGGTCGCAAAGTCTTTGCGATCGGCGTCTTGCAGCGAGCTCCAGAGACCCACTCGGCGGCATCTCGAAGGCGAAGGAGGGAGGAAGGCAAATCCAAGAGCGTGGAGGCATGGCGGCGTGAAGCACAAGCTCACGAGAAGAGCCCTCAGCGTGGACTCCAGGGGTGACGACACGCACCGTGGTGACTCGCCGGCGGTGTCGATGGTGTCAGCTTCTCCAGTGCCCTCGATCCGGGCGTACAAGGCCAGCGGAAACCCAGGCGGCGGCCGCTCGTACCAGGGCATAACGTCTCGCCATGCGACCACGCGTCGCGATGGCGAGGACGCCGCTTCTTCGGCGGAAGCAGATCAGGACCCTCTCGGGGGGCTTTTCCCTTCTCTTCCGCTGAGAACCGGCGGATCGGCGCCATTGGCGTAAGATGGAGCAAGGGCGATGAAGAAGAAGGAGAGAAGTAGGAAGAGATGGACTGCGGGGGCACCCGCCCGTCCGTACTTATAGTCCGGAGGAGGCCAACTATCGGCCTCCATGATCTCAGGTAATCATGACCCATTTCTGCATCCAGGGACTTGTCAAGTCAAGCAGTTGCCGAAGCAGCATGGGGAAGCGGAGACGCCCACATCCAATCAACCGCCACGCGCCCAAAACCCATGAGCTGATAGAACGTGGCGCTCCTTGCTGCCCCTTCGCTTCTCCGCTAGGCCAAGTCCAAAAGCGCGCCTAGGGCCGGGGCTACTTGTCGGCGTTTTGGGAATGGGGTCCCAGACTTGCACACTGCGACTGCGGCGTGGCTCAAGTGGTGGCCCGATGCGGCCCATCTTCATCGATGCAAGACTCAAGACCCTCGCGAGGGCCAAGCCTCATGAGTGAGACGACACTAGGCTTTCTCAGAACAGCCTCGCTTGAGGCGAGCTCACGAGGAGGCAGAGAGATCAAGGCAGGGTACCTCGCGAGGTGCTCGTGGACGCAAGCCATGACGATCGAGACCAAAGTGAGCGCCGCCCTGCTTGATGTCCTTGTTTCCTCTTTGGTGCAAAGAGGGCAAGCACCTGGCGTGGAATACCGAGGCATCGAGCAAAGGTTTCCATTTCGATTTAACGAGACCAAGGCCAGTGAGCGGCAGGATGGAGGTCACCGTGGAGCCCAAAGGCAGGCGTCATCGCCCGGTGCTTTTGGCAGCCGAAGACCAACTTTAGTCGGATAACTTGTACTAGATGTTCCCCTTTGAAATGGCCGTTGTTGGCGCCCTTCCTGCTCAATATTTGGGAAGAGGACCAGGGCCTCTATAAATAGAGCTAGCCACCACCGTAGAAGGCATTTGATAGAACCCTAGCCAAAGAGAAAGAGGCGATCGAACTCACCCAAGCAGTTCATCGCACTAGCTCAAGAACACCTCTCGCGAGGCTGTTCTTCCCTGTCTTATTCATCATCAGCCCCTGAGGCAATCCACCACACCACACACTGGAGTAGGGTATTACACCACAACGATGGCCCGAACCAGTATAAATCTTGTGTCCCTCGTGTTGTTCATCGTTTTTAGCTTAGATCCCATGAGGCGATCAGACGTAGATCGGTAGGAGAGAGATCTTCGTGCGCACCCCAGAGTTCGAATCTTAAGGGTCTGCCGGAACCTAACATCCGACAGGATTGTTAGAGATGTTGAAGTCTTGTGTGGGAAAATAAAATACCCTACTGATTTCCTTGTTCTTGGTTCCCCACAAGATGACTTCTGTCCCATTATTTTTGGTAGACCTTTCTTGAACACAGTTAATGCTAAGACATATAGTAAGAAACAAACTGTCGGTGTTAGTTTTGGTGATGAGTCTCATGAGTTTAGTTTTTCCAAGTTTAGTAGAAATCATCATGAAAAGAATTTCCTAGTAAGGATGAATTAATTGGTCTTGGTTCTATTGTTGTGCCTCTTACTGATCCTTTAGAACAGTATTTGCTAGACCATGAAAATGATTTTCACATGCATGAAAGAAATGAAGTAGATAATATTTTATTTGAACAATGTCCTCTACTTAAACACAATTTGCCTATTAAAACTCCAGGAGGTACACCTCCAACTAAAGGTGATCCTGTGTTTGAATTAAAACAATTGCCAGACACTTTGAAATATGCTTATCTTGATGAAAAGAAGATATATCCTATTATTATTAGTGCCAACCTTTTAGAACATGAAGAAGAAAGATTGTTGAAAGTTCTAAGGAAGCACCGAGCTGCTATTGGATATACTCTTGATGATCCCACTCTATGTCAGCATAAAATTAATATGGAACCTAATGCTAAACCCATTGTTGATCACCAACATCGGTTAAATCCGAAGATGAAAGAAGTGGTAAGAACGGAAATATTAAAAATTCTGGAAGTAGGTATAATCTATCCCATAGCTGATAGTAGATGGGTAAGTCAAGTTCATTGTGTCCCTAAGAAAGGAGGTATTACTGTTATTTCTAATGATAAGAATGAGCTTATTCCACAGAGAATTGGTACAGGCTATAGAATGGTAATTGATTTTAGAAAATTAAACAAAGCAACTAGAAAAGATCATTACCCTTTGCCTTTTATGGATCAAATGCTTGAAAGATTATCTAAGCACACACTTTTGCTTCCTTGATGGATATTCTGGTTTTCACAAATACCATTTCTCAACTTTGATCAAGAAAAGACCACTTTTACTTGTCCTTTTGGAACCTATGCTTATAGACGTATGCCTTTTTGGTATATGTAATGCACCTGCTACCTTTCAAAGATGTATGACTTCCATATTCTCTGATTTTTTGAAAAGATTGTTGAGGTTTTCATGGATGCCTTCTCTGTTTATGGGAAGTCTTTTTATGATTGTTTAAGCAATCTTCATCGAGTTTTGTAGAGATATGAACAAACAAATCTTGTCTTGAATTGGGAGAAGTGCCACTTTATGGTTAATGAAGGCATTGTCTTGGGTCATAAAATTTCTAAAAGAGGTATTGAAGTGGACCAAGCTAAGGTTGATGCAATTGAGAAAATGTCGTGTCCTAAAGATATAAAAGGTATTCGTAGTTTCCTAGGTCATGCTGGTTTCTATAGGAGATTTATCAAAGACTTCTCTAAAATTTCTAGGCCTCTCACTAGCCTTCTGCAAAAGGATATTCCCTTTGTTTTTGATGATGATTGTTTAGAAGCCTTTGAAACACTCAAGAGAGCCTTAATTTCTGCACCTATTGTTCAACCACCTGATTGGAACTTGCCTTTTGAAATTATGTGTGATGCTAGTGATTATGCTGTTGGTGTTGTTCTAGGACAAAGAGTTGATAAGAAACTGAATGTTATTCATTATGCTAGTAAACTCTAGACAGTGCTCAAAGAAACTATGCTACTACTGAAAAAGAATTCTTAGCAGTGGTGTTTGCTTGTGATAAATATAGACCTTATATTGTTGATTCCAAAATAACTGTTCACACAGACCATGCTGCTATTAAATATCTTACGGAAAAGACAGATGCTAAACCTAGACTTATTCGTTGGGTTCTCTTGTTACAAGAATTTGATTTACATATCATTGATAGGAAAGGAGCTGAGAACCAAGTAGCTGATTGATACGTCTCCAACGTATCTATAATTTTTGATTGCTCCATGCTACTTTATCTACTGTTTTGGACTATATTGGGCTTTATTTTCCACTTTTATATTATTTTTGGGACTAACCTATTAACCGGAGGCCCAGCCTTGAATTGCTGTTTTTTGCCTATTTCGGTGTTTTGAAGAAAGCAGAATATCAAGCAGTCCAAAGCGGAATGAAACCTTCGAACGTGATTTTCTCACCGAGCGTGATCCGAGGACTTGGACCCTACTCCAAGGAACAAAAGAGTCGGTCACGAGGTGGGGCGCCCCACAGGCGCGCCCTGCCTCGTGGGCCCCTGTTGCTCCACCGACGTACTCCTTCCTCCTATATATACCCTCGTACCCTGACGGATCAAATACGAGCCAAAAACCTAATTCCACCGCCACAACTTTACGTATCCACGAGATCCCATCTTGGGGCTGTTAGGAGCTCATGGGAAGGCATCCACCACGGAGGGCTTCTACATCATCACCATAGCCCCTCCGATGAAGTGTGAGTAGTTTACCTCAGACCTTCGGGTCCATAGTTAGTAGCTAGATGGCTTCTTCTCTCTTTTTGGATCTCAATACAATGTTCTCCCCCTCTCTCGTGGAGATATATTCGATGTAATCTTCTTTTTGCGGTGTGTTTGTTGAGATCGATGAATTGTGGGTTTATGATCCAGCTTATCTATGAATAATATTTGAATCTTCTCTGAATTCTTTTATGTATGATTGAGTTATCTTTGCAAGTCTCTTCGAATTATCCGTTTGGTTAATTGACCAACTAGATTGGTAGTTCTTGCAATGGGAGAAGTGCTTAGCTTTGGGTTCGATCTTGCGGTGTCCTTACTCAGTGACAGAAAGGGTTGCAAGGCACGTATTGTATTGTTGCCATCGAGGATAACAAGATGGGGTTTTTATCATATTGCATGAATTTATCCCTCTACATCATGTCATCTTGCTTAAGCGTTACTCTGTTTTTAACTTAATACTCTAGATGCATGCTTTGGATAGCGGTCGATGAGTGGAGTAATAGTAGTAGATGCTTGAGAATCGTTCAATCTACTTGTCATGGACGTGATGCCTATATACATGATCATACCTAGATATACTCATAACTATGCTCAATTCTGTCAATTGCTCAACAGTAATTTGTTCACCCACCGTAGAATACCTATGCTCTTGAGAGAAGCCACTAGTGAAACCTATGGCCCCCGGGCCTATTCTCATCATATCATCTCCATCACTTTTATACTTGCTTTGTTTTTACTTTGCCTTTTACTTTTTACTTTGCATCTCTATACCAAAAATACCAAAAATATTATTTATCATCTCTATCAGATCTCACTCTACGTAAGTGATCGTGAAGGGATTGACAACCCCTAATCACGTTGGTTGCAGTAGCTATCGTTTTGTGCAGGTACGAGGGACTTGTGTGTGGCCTCCTCTTGGATTGATACCTTGGTTCTCAAAAACTGAGGAAATACTTGCTACTTTGCTGCATCATCCTCTCCTCTTGAAACCCAACGCAGTTGCTCAAGAGGTAGCAAGAAGAATTTCTGGCGCCGTTGCCGGGGAGTCTACGCAAAAGTCAACCATACCAAGTACCCATCACAATCCCTATCTCTCGCATTACATTATTTGCCATTTGCCTCTCATTTTCCTCTCCCCCACTTCGCCCTTGCCATTTTATTCGCCCTCTCTTTCCCAATCTCCTCCTCTTTTTTTCCCTTTGCCTTTTGTTTGCTCGTGTGTTAGTTAAGCTTGCTTGTCGTTATGTCGAATTCCTTATCCGCTCCTATGTCTCTCGAGTTTGAAGTTCTTCACTTCAAGCAAAGGCAAGGAGAAAACTTAAAAGATGCTTGGTATAGGATGATGGAATCTTATCATAAGTGCACCATAGACGTGTACTTTAGAATTCTTCTTTGCAATTTTTATGTTGGGTTAAATATGACGCATAGACAACTCTTGGATTGCATTGCCAAGGGAAATTTCATTGAGATTGATCCCAGTATTGCGCATGAGATTATAGAGGGAATAGTGGGAACACTACCCCAAAATGGAGGATCTCATCCTACCCAGGAAGAAACCCAAGTGTTTGAGAAGATTTGCGAAGTAACAAAAAATTTACAAAAGTCTCTTGAGCCTCTTAAAAGTGTTAGCGGAAATCTTCACCGCATGAATATGTTGATTACTCTTTGTAATAAGCGGTTGGATTCTTTAGATCTAAAAATTTCCGAGTATGAAGGGAAGCGAGAAGAACCACCCGGATTCGAGCATGACTCCGCTAAAACTGAAAATTAATGGCAATACCTAGATCTATCCTTGCTTTTATGCCTAGCAAGGGGCGTTAAACGTTAGCGCTTGTTGGGAGGCAACCCAATTTTATTTTTTGTTTTTTGTTTTTGCTTCTGTTTAGGAATAAATAATCCATCTAGCCTGTGTTTAGATGTGGTTTTATCTTTTAATTAGTGTTTGTGCCAAGCTAGACCTATTGGATCTTCTTGGATGATAGTTATTTGATCTTGCTGTAATTTCCAGAAACTTTGCGCTCAGTGCCCGAATTGTTAAAAATCACCAGAACATGATAAAATACTTATTTCAATTGCTGCTGATAAATAAACAAATTTTCCAGGTCTTCTAAGTTTGGTAGAATTTTTTTAGTTCAAGAAGTTTGCGTTAGTTACAGATTACTACAGACTGTTCTGTTTTTGACAGATTCTGTTTTGCGTGTGTTGTTTGCTTATTTTGATGAATCTATGGCTAGTAAAATAGTTTATAATCCATAGAGAAGTTGGAATACAGTAGGTTTAAAACCAATATAAATAAAGAATGAGTTCATTACAGTACCTTAAAGTAGTCTTTTATTTTCTTTCTCTAACGGGGCTCACGAGATTTCTATTGAGTTTTGTGTTGTGAAGTTTTCAAGTTTTGGGTGAATTGTTTTGATGGATTATGGAACAAGGAGTGGCAAGAGCCTAAGATTGGGGATGCCCATGGCACCCCCAAGATAATCCAAGGACACCAAAAAGTCAAAGCTTAGGGATGCCCCGGAAGGCATCCCCTCTTTAAATCCACTTCCATCGGTAATTTACTTGGAGCTATATTTTTATTCACCACATGATAAGTGTTTTGCTTGGGCGTCTTGTATTATTTGCGTCTTTGCTTGTTAGTTTACCACAATCATCCTTGCTGTACACACCTTTTGAGAGAGCCATACATGAATTGGAATTTGATAGAATGCTCATAGTGCTTCGCTTATATTTTTGAGTTTGATAGTTATGCTCATAGTGCTTCACTTATATCTTTTGAGCGTGATAATTTTTGCTCTAGTGCTTCACTTAGATCTTTTAGAGCACGGTGGTGGATTTTTTTAAAGAAACTATTGATCTCTCATGCTTCACTTAGATTATGTTGAGAGTCGTTAATAGCATGGTAATTTGCTTAAAGTTAATATACTTGGTATTCAAGATATGTGGAACTATCTTTTGAGTGCGTTGAATACTAAGATAAGTTTGATGCTTGATAATTGTTTTGAGATATGGAGGTGATAATATCGAAGTCGTGCTAGTTGAGTAGTTGTGAATTTGAGAAATGCTTGTGTTGAAGTTAGCAAATCCCGTAGCTAGCATGCACGTATGGTTAAAGTTGTGTAACAAATTTGAAACATGAAGTGTACCTGGCTTGTGCATCCTTATGAGTGGCGGTCGGGGACGAGCGATGGTCTTTTCCTACCAATCTATCCCCCTAGGAGCATGCGCGTAGTACTTGATTTGTGATGACTTCTAAATTTTTGCAATAAGTATATGAGTTCTTTTGACTAATGTTGAGTCCATGGATTATACGCACTTTTACCTTTCCGCCATTGCTAGCCTCTTACATCTTAGTGCATTGCCCTTTCTCACCTTGAGAATTGGTGCAAACTTCACGGTGCATCCAAACACACCGTGATATGATACGGCTCTTTCACACATAAACCTCCTTATATCTTCCTCAAAACAGCCACCATACCTACCTATTATGGCATTTCCATAGCCATTCGAGATATATTGCCATGCAACTTTCCACCGTTCCGTTCATCATCATCATGACATACCTTACTTTTGTCATATTGCCATTGCATGATCATGTAGTTGACATCGTATTAGTGGCAAAGCCACCATGCATTATTTTTCATACATGTCACTCTTGATTCATCGCACCATCCCATTACATCATGGGAGGCATTCATATAGAGTCATATCTTGTTCTAGTTTCGAGTTGTAATCCTTATGTTGTAATCAATAGAAGTGTGATGATCATCAGTATTTGAGCATTGCCCAAATAAAAAAAGAAAGGCCAAAAAGAAAAAGAAAAAGAAAGGCCCAAAAAAAAGAAAATAAATAAAAAGGGCAATGCTACTATCTCTTTTTCCACACTTGTGCTTCAAAGTAGCACCTTATTCTTCATGTAGTGAGTCTCATATATTGTGCTTCACAGTAGCACCATGTTTTTCATATAGTGAGTCTCATAAGTTGTCTTTTTTCATACTAGTGGGAATTTTTCATTATAGAACTTGGCTTGTATATTCTCTCGATGGGCTTCCTCAAAATGCCCTAGGTCTTCATGAGCAAGCAAGTTGGATGCACACCCACTAGTTTTTTTTGTTGAGCATTCATAGCTCTAGTGCATCCGTTGCATGGCAATCCCTACTCCTCATGTTGACATCAATTGATGGGCATCTCCATAGCCCGTTGATTATCCTCGTCAATGTGAGACTTTCTCCTTTTTTTTCTTCTCCACACAATCCCCATCATCATATTCTATTCCACCCATAGTGCTGTATCCATGGCTCACGCTCATGTATTGCGTGAAGGTTGAAAAAGTTTGAGATTATTTAAGTATGAAACAATTGCTTGGCTTGTCATCGGGGGTATAGAAGTTGGGAACATCTTTGTGTGACGAAAATGAAGCATAGCCTAACTATATGATTTTGTAGGGATGAACTTTCTTTTGCCATGCTATTTTGAGAAGACATAATTACTTTGATTACTATGCTTGAAGTATTATTATTTTTATGTCAATATGAACTTTTGTCTTGAATCTTTCGGATCTGAATATTCATACCATGATTAAGAAGATTTACATTGAAATTATGCCAAAGTATCACTCCGCATCAAAAATTCTCTTTTATCATTTACCTACTCGAGGAAGAGCAGGAATTAAGCTTGGGGATGCACGATACGTCTCCAACGTATCTATAATTTTGATTGCTCCATGCTACTTTATCTACTATTTTGGACTATATTGGGCTTTATTTTCCACTTTTATATTACTTTTGGGACTAACCTATTAACGGAGGCCCAGCCCAATTGTTGTTTTTTCCTATTTGAGTGTTTGAAGAAACAAAATATCAAACGGAGTCCAAAGCAGAATGAAACCTTCAGGAACGTGATTTTCTCACCGAACGTGATCCGAGGACTTGGACCCTACTCCAAGGAACAAAGAGTCGGTCCACGAGGGTGGGCGCCTGGGCGCGCCCCCCTCGTGGGCCCCTGTTGCTCCAAGCGTACTCCTTCCTCCTATATATACCTACATTGCCCAAGCGGATCAAATACGGAGCCAAAACCTAATTCCATCGCGCAACTTTACGTATCCACGAGATCCCATCTTGGGGCACATTAGGAGCTCCATGGGAAGGCATCCACCACGGAGGGATTCTACATCATCACCATAGCCCTCCGATGAAGTGTGAGTAGTTTACCTCAGACCTTCGGGTCCATAGTTAGTAGCTAGATGGCTTCTTCTCTCTTTTTGGATCTCAATACAATGTTCTCCCCCTCTCTCGTGGAGATCTATTCGATGTAATCTTCTTTTTGCAGTGTGTTTGTTTTGATCGATGAATTGTGGGTTTATGATCCAGCTTATCTATGAATAATATTTGAATCTTCTCTGAATTCTTTTATGCTCTTGAGAGATTGAATAATAATTTGTTCACCCACCGTAGAATACCTATGCTCTTGAGAGAAGCCACTAGTGAAACCTATGGCCCCCGGGTCTATTCTCATCATATCAATCTCCATCACTTTTATACTTGCTTTATTTTTACTTTGCTTTTTTACTTTTTACTTTGCATCTCTATACCAAAAATACCAAAAATATTATTTATCATCTCTATCAGATCTCACTCTCGTAAGTGACCGTGAAGGGATTGACAACCCCTAATCACGTTGGTTGCGAGTAGCTATCGTTTGTCTTGCAGTACGAGGGACTTGTGCGTGGCCTCCTCTTGGATTGATACCTTGTTTCTCAAAAACTGAGGGAAATACTTGCTACTTTGCTGCATCATCCTCTCCTCTTCGGGGAAATCCAACGCAGTGCTCAAGAGGTAGCACTGATAATTTGGCTAGGCTTGAAAATGTGCTTGATGACCCACTACCTATTGATGATAGTTTTCCTGATGAGCAGTTAGCTGCAATAAATGTTGCTCATAGTACTCCTTGGTATGCTGACTATGCTAATTATATTGTTGCTAAATATTTACCACCTAGCTTTACATACCAACAAAAGAAAAAATTCTTCTATGATTTAAGACATTACTTTTGGGATGACCCACACCTTTATAAAGAAGGAGTAGATGGTATCATTAGACGTTGTGTACCTGAGCATGAACATGGACAAATCCTACGGAAATTTCACTCTAAAGCTTATGGAGGGCATCATGATGGAGATAGAACTGCTCACAAGGTATTGCAGTCTGGATTTTATTGGCCTACTCTCTTCAATGATGCCCGTAAGTTCGTCTTATCTTGTGATGAATGTCAAAGAATAGGTAATATCGGTAAGAGTCAAGAAATGCCTATGAATTATTCACTTGCTGTTGAACCATTTGATGTTTGGGGATTTAATTACATGGGACCTTTTCCTTCCTCTAATGGGTATACACATATTTTGGTTGTTGTTGATTATGTCGCTAAATGGGTAGAACCTATTCCAACCAGTAGTGCTGATCACAACACCTCTATTAAAATGCTTAAGGAAGTTATTTTCCCAAGGTTTGGAGTCCCTAGATATTTAATGACTGATGGTGGTTTACACTTTATTCATGGTGCTTTCCGGATAATGCTGGCCAAATATGATGTTAACCATAGAATTGCATCACCCTATCATCCTTAGTCTAGTGGTCAAGTTGAACTTAGCAATAGAGAAATAAAACTAATTTTGCAAAAGACTATCAATAGGTCCAGGAAGAATTGGTCTAAGAAATTAGATGATGCACTTTGGGCTTATAGAACAGTATATAAAAATCCTATGGGTATGTCTCCTTATAAATGGTTTATGGAAAAGCTTGTCATTTGCCTCTTGAATTAGAACATAAAGCATTTTGGGCAATCAAAGAACTCAATTATGATTTCAAACTTTCCGGTGAAAAGAGGTTATTTGATACCAAGGAGGTCCTTACACAGGTTACATCGTAACAATTTTCATAATTTGATTCATAGTTATGGGTTCGAGAACACTACTCGTAGGCACATACCGTCCAACTAGGACATATCTCGGCCAAGAGAAAACAGTGCAGGAACCAAACCATGGGGCCCTGAGAATAAACACATAATAGCTGAGGTGAAGAAAAACATCAAGCCCTTCGGGAGATTCAAGGTTTGAAGGATTTACTCATGGTTATATTGGAGAATACTACTTCATCACCACCATCTTCTTCACCACCAAAAGAGAACTGAGTATTGGGTATGGGCACTCCCCTTGGCTTCCGCCAAGCTTGGGGGAGGTGCCCCGGTATTGTATCATCCCACTACCTTTTTGCTTTTACTTATTTTAGTTCGATCTTTTTTCTTTAGATGAATAAAAGTTAGTTCGATCTTTTTGCTTTAGATGAATAAAAGTTAGTTCGATCCTTTCTTCCTTGAGAGTTTGCTTAGTAATCTATCCTTGTAATCGTGTGCAAGTTATATAATAAAGTTTAGTATGAGTTTTGCTTTCTTTACTTTCATGTTGCAAATAAAGAAAAGAAATAAGAAGGAAAAAGAGAAAAGAAATAAATAAAAGGAAATAAATAAATCAATAAGATCATATACTAATCCTATGGTAGGTGATGGCACCACATAAGGAAAAGTATAAGTAGAAATTTTTTTTAGAGATTGACAAACATAGCATTAGTCAATGATGCAACTCATGAAAGAATTAATAAGGGAAGATAAGATTCACATATAAATATACTATCCTAGAAATCTTTTGTGATTGTGATCCCTCATCAAAATATTATATGACAAAATTGTTGACGTTGGACAAGGAAGACAACTTAATGGTTTATGTTTGTTTATATTCACATAGAAGTCATATTGTCATAGATCCTTTAACCTGTGATGCTTGCCCCCTATCTTTGCTAGCCAAAAATTCTGCACTAAGTGGAGATATTACGTGTGCATCCAAAAACCCTTAAACCCAAATCTTATTTTCAAGTGTCCACCATACCTACCTAGGGATTGAGCAAGATCCCTCAAGTAAGTTGTCATCGGTGCAAAAAGGCAATAAAAATTGCTTCTAAATATGTGAGATCATTTAGTGTAAGAGAAAATTGAGCGTTGTACGAACTTGGATGGCAAAGAATAAAAGCGACAGAATGCATAATAAAGGTTGTCATCTTAAGGGGCAATACAGCATGATGTTCTTTTGCACTAAGTGATTGAGCATACAAACAAATAAGCGCATGCCAACCTTTGCTTCCCTCTGCGAAGGGCCTATCTTTTACTTTTATGTATTTACTTTTATGCAAAGAGTCAAAGTTTTTCTCTCTATTCCTTTTTATTGTTCTCCTTTGGCAAGCATCATGTGGTGAGGAAAGATGTAGGCATATATGTCCAGTTGAATATGGGTAGCATGAGTTATTATTGTTGACATCACCCTTGAGGTGAATACGTTGAGAGGAAAAACAATAATCCCCTATCTTTCTATGTGTCTAGTTGAAACGTTTTGTTCATGTGTATGCGGTGAGTGTTAGCAATGAGAGAAGACTATAGGATGGTTGACTATGTGGAGCTCTTACTTAAACTCCGTTGAATAAGTTGAATTGCAATTGATTGGTGACTAAGAACATAGGTTGTTGAGTTTGAAGAGAATTCATTGTTTGAACCTTAACATGTGAATTGGTTGCTACTATAACATGAGAAGTTTTATAACAAAGAATTGCTGTTATGATGCTAGGAAAAGTGACTGAAATTTTCATTGATCAAACTTGTGCACTTTGCTAGCATTCACACTTCATAAATTATTTCTTTTATCATTTACCTACTCGAGGACGATTAGGAATTAAGCTTGGGGATGCTGATACGTCTCGAACGTATCTATAATTTATGAAGTATTCATGCTATTTAATTATCATTCTTGGATGTTTTACAATCATTTTATAGCAACTTTATATCATTTTGGGACTAACCTATTGACCCGGTGCTTGATGAAGTTCTTTGTTTTTCCTTGCTTTTTACATCGCAGGAAATCAATACCAAACAGAGTCCAAACACCGCGAAAATTCTTGGAGATTTTTTATGGACCAGAACACCCAAGATTTTTTATGGATCAATAAAAACATCAAAGTTTTCCATATTATTATCCTTATCAACGATAACCTCCCCAGTTTTAGACATGACGACAGCACAGAGAACGAACACACAAGAAGCAAGCAAAAAAGAGGCGAACGGAAAGAGGGCGAATAAAACGGCAAGGGTGAAGTGGGGGAGAGGAAAACGAGAGGCAAATGGCAAATAATGTAATGCGAGGGATAAGTATTTGTGATGGGTACTTGGTATGTCCTGACTTGTGCGTAGACTTCCCGGCAACGGCGCCAGAAATCCTTCTTGCTACCTCTTGAGCATGCGTTGGTTTTCCCTTGAAGAGGAAAGGGTGATGCAGCAAAGTAGCGTAAGTATTTCCCACGGTTTTTGAGAACCAAGGTATCAATCCAGTAGGAGGCCACACGCAAGTTCCTCGTACCTACACAAACAAATAAGAACCTTGCAACCAACGCGATAAAGGGGTTGTCAATCCCTTCACGGCCACTTGCAAAAGTGAGATCTGATAGAGATGACAAGATAATGTTTTTGGTATTTTTATGATAAAGATTGAAAGTAAAGATTGCAAAATAAAAATAGATTGGAAACTTATATGATGGAGAATAGACCCCGGGGCCATAGGTTTCACTAGTGGCTTCTCTCAAGATAGCATAAGTATTATGGTGGGTGAACAAATTACTGTAGAGCAATTGATAGAAAAGTGCGTAATTATGAGAATATCTATGCATGATCATGTATATAGGCACCACATCCGCGACAAGTAGACCGAAATGATTCCGCATCTACTACTATTACTCCACACATCGACCACTATCAAGCATGTATCTAGAGTATTAAGTTCATAAGAACAAAGTAATGTATTAGGCAGGATGGCATGATGTAGAGGGATAAAATCAAGCAATATGATATAAACCCCATCTTTTTATCCTCGATGGCAACAATACAATACAGGTCGTTTCCCCTTACATCCTTTGGGATCGAGCAACAGCATAAGATTAAACCCAAAGCTAAGCACTTCTCCCACTGCAAGAAAGATCAATCTAGTAGGCCAAACCAAACTGATAATTCTAAGAGACTTGCAAAGATAACACATCATAAATAAAAGTATTCATAGGAGATTCAAATATTGTTCATAGATAATCTTGATCATAAACCCACAATTCATCGGATCTTGACAAACACACCACAAAAAGAGTTACATCGAATAGATCTCCAAGAAGATCGAGGAGAACTTTGTATTGAGATCCAAAGAGAGAGAAGAAGCCATCTTGCTAATAACTATGGACCCGAAGGTCTGTGGTAAACTACTCACACATCATTGGAGAGGATATGGTGTTGATGTAGAAGCCCTCCGTGATCGATTCCCCCTCCGGTGGAAGCGCTGAAAAAGGCCCCAAGATGGGATCTCACGATTCTGAAGGTTGTGGCGGTGGAAATAGGGTTTCGTGGTGCTCCTAGTTGGTTTCGGGGTATATGGGTATATATAGGAGGAAGAAGTAGGTCGGTGGAGCTGCGAGGGGCCCACGAGGGTGGGGGCGCGCCCAGGAGGGCAGGCGCGCCTCCCTGCCTCGTGGCCTCCTCGGTGATTTCTTGACATCCACTCCAAGTCCTCTAGATCACGTTTGTTCCGAAAGTAACTCTCATGAATGTTTCATTCCGTTTGGACTCCGTTTGATATTCCTTTTCTGCGAAACACTGAAATAGGCAAAAAACAGCAATTTGCATTAGGCCTTGGGTTAGTAGGTTAGTCCTAAAAATAATATAAAAGTGTATAGTAAAGCCCATTAAACATCCAAAACAGATAATATAATAGGATGGAACAATAAAAAATTATAGATACGTTGGAGACATATCAAGCATTCCCAAGCTTAATTCCTGCTCGTCCTCGAGTAGGTAAATGATAAAAACAGAATTTTTGATGTGGAAAGCTACCTAGCATATTTCTCAATGTAATTTTCTTTATTGTGGCATGAATGTTCATATCTGAAAGATTCAAGACAAAAGTTTAATATTGACATGAAAATAATAATACTTCAAGCATACTAACAAAGCAATCATGTCTTCTCAAAATAACATGGCCAAAGAAAGTTATCCCTACAAAAATCATATAGTCCGCTATGCTCTATCTTCATCACACAAAGTATTTAATCATGCACAACCCTGATGACAAGCCAAGCAATTGGTTCATACTTTTGATGTTCTCAAACTTTTTCAATCTTCACGCAATACATGAGCGTGAGCCATGGACATAGCACTATATTTGGAATAGAATGGTGGTTGTGGAGAAGACAAAAAGGAGAATATAGTCTCACATCAACTAGGCGTATCAATGGGCTATGGAGATGCCCATCAATAAATATCATTGTGAGTGAGTAGGGATTGCCATGCAACGGATGCACTAGAGGTATAAGTATATGAAAGCTCAACAAAAGAAACTAAGTGGCTGTGCATCCAACTCGCTTGCTCACGAAGACCTAGGGCATTTTGAGGAAGCCCATCATTGGAATATACAAGCCAAGTTCTATAATGTAAAATTCTCACTAGTATATGAAAGTGACAACATAGGACACTCTCTATCATGAAGATCATGGTGCTACTTTGAAGAACAAGTGTGGAAAAAGGATAGTAACATTGTCCCTTCTCTCTTTTTCTCTCATTTTTTTATTTGGGCCTTCTTCTTTTATTTTCTTTTTATGGCCTCTTTTCTTTCTCTCTTTTTTCTCTTTTTGTCCGGAGTCTCATCCCGACTTGTGGGGGAATCATAGTCTCCATCATCCTTTCCTCACTTGGGACAATTCTCTAATAATGATGATCATCACACTTTTATTTACTTACACTCAAAGGTTACAACTCAATACTTATATCAAAATATGACTCTATGTGAATGGCTCCGGTGGTGTACCAGGATATGCAATGAATCAGGAGTGACATGTATGAAAGAATTATAAAGGTGGCTTTGCCACAAATACGATGTCAACTACATGATCATGCAAAGCAATATGACAATGATGGAACGTGTCATAATAAATGGAACGGTGGTAAGTTGCATGGCAATATATCTCAGAATGGCTATGGAAATGCCATAATACGTAGGTATGGTGGCTGTTTTGAGGAAGGTATATGGTGGGTGTATGATACCGAAGCGAAAGGTGCGTGATTAGAGAGGCTAGCAATGGTGGAAGGGTGAGAGTGCGTATAATCCATGGACTCAACATTAGTCATAAAGAACTCACATACTTATTGCAAAAATCTATTTTTTATCGAAACGAAGTACTACGCGCATGCTCCTAGGGGGATAGATTTGTAGGAAAAGACCATCGCTCGTCCCCGACCACCACTCATAAGGAAGACAATAAATAAATAAATCATGCTCTGACTTCATCACATAACAGTTCACCATACGTGCATGCTACGGGAATCACAAACTTTAGAACAAGTATTTCTAAAATTCACAACTACTCAACTAGCATGACTCTAATATCACAATTAATATCTCAAAACAATTATCAAGTATCAAACTTCTCTTAGTATTCAATGCACTTTATATGAAAGTTTTTATTATATCCATCTTGGATGCCTATCATATTAGGACTAAATTTATAGCCAAGGCAAACTACCATGTTGTTCTAAAAGACTCTCAAAATAATATAAGTGAAGCATGAGAGATCAATAATTTCTATAAAATAAAACCACCACCGTACTCTAAAAGATACAAGTGAAGCGCTAGAGAAAATTGTTTAGCTCAAAAGATATAAGTGAAGCACATAGAGTATTCTAATAAATTCCAACTAATGTGTATCTCTCCCAAAAGGGTGTGTACAGCAAGGATGATTGTGGTGAACTAAAAATCAAAAACTCAAATCATACAAGACGCTCCAAGCAAAACACATATCATGCGGTGAATAAAAATATAGCTCCAAGTAAAGTAACCGATGGACGAAGACAAAAGAGGGGATGCCTTCTGGGGCATCCCTAATCTTAGGCTTTTTGATTGTCCTTGGATTTTACCTTGGGATGCCTTGGGCATCCCCAAGCTTAGGCTCTTGCCACTCCTTGTTCCATAATCCATCAAATCTTTACCCAAAACTTGAAAACTTCACAACACAAAACTTAACAGAAAATCTTATGAGCTCTGTTAGCGAAAGAAAACAAAACACCACTTCAAGGTACTGTAATGAACTCATTATTTATTTATATTGGTGTTAAACCTACTGTATTACAACTTCTATATGGTTCATAACCTCCGATACTAGCCATAGATTCATCAAAATAAGCAAACAACACACGAAAAACAGAATCTGTCAAAAACAGAACAGTCTGTAGTAAACTGTATCAAACGCATACTTCTGGAACTCCAAAAATTCTAAAATAAATTTCTGGACGTGAGGAATTTATCTATTAATCTCTACTCTTATAAAAAACAGAGTTGTTGGTGATGGTGTGCCTTCCATCCTGCAATATAGGCCGTCCGATTTATATCTGACGGATAGGAAGGAAACTATGGCAAATTTGAAAAAAGATACCCACACCCCTCTCCACATTTGCAAATAAGGCCTCCCCTCGATCATCTTGATGTTCCGCGGAACGCATGGGCATCTTGCTAGTCATCTTCAAAAGAATCAACTAAATATCACTCTCCAGTAAAAAGTTGTAGCTAATCTCGTGAGCGCTAAAGTTTACATTTTTTACAGCAAGATCAAAAAGACTTCACCCAAGTCTTCCCAAAGGTTATACTTAGCACAAACACTAATTAAAACATGAAAACACATCTAACCAGAGGCTAGATAAATTATTTATTACTAAACAGAACCAAAAAGAAAAAAAGAAAAATAAAATTGGGTTGCCTCCCAACAAGCGCTATCGTTTAACGCCCCTAGCTAGACATAAAGGCAAGGATAGATCTAGGTATTGCCATAATAATGGTAAGGTAAAACACGAAAACCCATCTCATATTCCCTACGTTCAGCAACAAGTTTTCTTTGTGGCAAGCAAAAGTATTCAAAAAGGCTAAATTTAATGGGACAAAAGTCCCCAAGATCAAGCTCGGGAGGTATGGGTTCCTCCTTTGGCCCCTTATATTGCACAACCAATTCATCATTGTAAGAATTATTTTGGCAATAAGTCATGAGCCTTTGTTCAAGAGAAAAACCTAACCCGTTGTTCTGAATAGCAAAGTCATCATTGAGTTCAGAAATTCTATGAACTAGAACATCGGTAGGAACCTTGTTTCTAAGGTTTTCATTGTAAGCAACATGATCTAAAGATCGTAAACGCATTAAGTCTTCTTGGTTAAAAAGGATAGCTTCTCTGGGAGGATGATCAGCGTCCACCCTATAATGCGCAAAAATTTCATTGCCCTCTTTCATTATAAATCTGAACTCATGTGCCAAAAAGATAGTAGCTGCTCGCTTAACAGAAGAATGCTCGATATTGGAAAACTCTAGAAAAATCCTTTGTATGCAAGGATGCATATGGATAAATTGTATTTCCAGTTCAACTACGAGCAAGGATATAGAATCCGCAAGACTACTAGTTCTATGAAGAATAGACCCACCCATAGAGGGCAGGGCACCGGCACAAGTAAAGAAATCTTGAATAACTCCTTTCCCAACAATATTACCGCTACCAATCCGAAACTTTTTAGTGTGTAAAATAGTAGGATCTTCAAGAGGATCATGAAAAATATCAAAGTTTTGCATATTATTATCCGTATCAACGACAACCTCCCCAATTTCAGACATGGCGATAGCACAGAGAATGAACACACAAGAAGCAAGCGAAAAGGAGGCGAACGGAAAGAGGGCGAATAAAACGGCAAGGGTGAAGTGGGGGAGAGGAAAACGAGAGGCAAATGGCAAATAATGTAATGCGAGGGATAAGAGTTTGTGATGGGTACTTTGTATGTATTGACTTGTGCGTAGACTCCCCGGCAATGGCGCCAGAAATCCTTCTTGCTACCTCTTGAGCATGCGTTGGTTTTCCCTTGAAGAGGAAAGGGTGATGCAGCAAAGTAGCGTAAGTATTTCCCTCAGTTTTTGAGAACCAAGGTATCAATCCAGTAGGATGCCACATGCAAGTCCCTCGTACCTACACAAACAAATAAGAACCTTGCAACCAATGCGATAAAGGTGTTGTCAATCCCTTCACGTCCACTTGCAAAAGTGAGATCTGATAGAGATGATAAGATAATATTTTTGGTATTTTTATGATAAAGATTGAAAGTAAAGATTGCAAAATAAAAATAGATTGGAAACTTGTATGATGGAAAATAGACCCGGGGGCCATAGGTTTCACTAGTGGCTTCTCTCAAGATAGCATAAGTATTACGGTGGGTGAACAAATTACAGTCGAGCAATTGATAGAAAAGTGCATAATTATGAGAATATCTAGGCATGATCATGTATATAGGCATCACGTCCGCGACAAGTAGACCGAAACGATTCTGCATCTACTACTATTACTCCACGCATCGACCGCTATCCAGCATGCAATAGAGTAACACATTAGGCAAGATGGCATGATGTAGAGGGATAAACTCAAGCAATATGATATAAACCCCATCTTTTTATCCTCGATGGCAACAATACAATACGTGTCGTTTCCCCTTCACATCCTTTGGGATCGAGCAACGCAAGATTAAACCCAAAGCTAAGCACTTCTCCCACTGCAAGAAAGATCAATCTAGTAGGCCAAACCAAACTGATAATTCTAAGAGACTTGCAAAGATAACACATCATAAATAAAAGTATTCAGAGGAGATTCAAATATTGTTCATAGATAATCTTGATCATAAACCCACAATTCATCGGATCTTGACAAACACACCACAAAAAGAGTTACATCGAATAGATCTCCAAGAAGATCGAGGAGAACTTTGTATTGAGATCCAAAGAGAGAGAAGAAGCCACCTTGCTAATAACTATGGACCTGAAGGTCTGTGGTAAACTACTCACACATCATCAGAGAGGCTATGGTGTTGATGTAGAAGCCCTCCGTGATTGATTCCCCCTCCAGCGGAGAGCCGTAAAAGGCTCCAAGATGGGATCTCACGGGTATAGACGGTTGCGGTGGTGGAAATAGGGTTTCGTGGTGCTCCTAGTTGGTTTCGGGGTATATGGGTATATATAGGATGAAGAAGTAGGTCGGTGGAGCTGCGAGGGTCCCACGAGGGTGGGGGCGTGCCTCCCTGCCTCGTGGCCTCCTCGTTGATTTCTTGACGTCCACTCCAAGTCCTTTGGACCACGTTTGTTCCAAAAATAACTCTCCCGAAGGTTTCATTCCGTTTGGACTCCGTTTGATATTCCTTTTCTGCGAAACACTGAAATAGGCAAAAAAAACAGCAATTCGCACTGGGCCTTGGGTTAGTAGGTTGGTCCCAAAAATAATATAAAAGTGTACAGTAAAGCCCATTAAATATCCAAAACAGATAATATAATAGCATGGAACAATCAAAAATTATAGATACGCTGGAGACGTATCAGGAGCCCAGGCGCACCCTGGTGGGTTGTGCTCACCCAGGCCTACCTCTGGTGCCCATCTTCTGGTATATAAGTCATTTTGACCTAGAAAAAATAAGGAGAGGACTTTCGGGATGGAGCACCGCCGCCTCGAGGCAGAACTTGGGCAGGAGCACTTTTGCCCTCCGGCGGAGCGATTCTGCCGAGGGAACTTCCCTCCCGGAGGGGGAAATCATCGTCCTCATCATCACCAACAACTCTCCCATCTTGGGGAGGGTAATCTCCATCAAAATCTTCAACATCATCATCTCATCTCAAACCCTAGTTCATCTCTTGTGTTCAATCTTGTTACCGGAACTATAGATTGGTGCTTTTGGGTGACTAGTAGTGTTGATTACATCTTGTAGTTGATTACTATATGGTTTATTTGGTGGAAGATTATATGTTCAGATCCATTATGATATTTAATACTCCTCTGATCATGAAAATGTTTATCATTTGTGAGTAGCTACTTTTGTTCTTGAGGTCACGTGAGAAATCATGTTGCAAGTAATCATGTGAACTTGATATCAGTTCGATATTTTGATAGTATGTATGTTGTGATTCCCTTAGTGGTGTCATGTGAACGTCGACTACATGATACTTCACCATATTTGGGCCTAAGGGAATGCATTGTGGAGTAGAAATTAGATGATGGTTTGCGAGAGTGATAGAAACTTAAACCCCAGTTTATGCGCTATTCCGTAAGGGATCGATTGGATCCAAAAGTTGAATACTATGGTTAGAATTTATTCCTAATACTTTTCTCGTAGTTGCGGATGCTTGCGGGAGGGTTAGTCATAAGTAGGAGGTTTGTTCAAGTAAGAACAACACCTAAGCACCGGTCCACCCACTTATCAAATTATGAAAGTAGCGAACACAAATCGAACCAACATGATGAAAGTGACTAGATGAATTTCCCGTGTACCCTCAAGAACGCTTTGCTTATCATAAGAGACCGTTTTGGCCTGTCCTTTGCCTCAAAAGGATTGGGCTGCCTTGTTGCACTTTTGTTACTACTATCGTTACTTGCTCGTTACAAATTATCTTGCTATCAAACTACTCTGCTACTTACAATTTCAGCACTTGTAGACATTACCTTACTGAAAACTACTTGTCGTTGGTTCGACACTCTTACTTATCAAAAAGAGCTACAATTGATCCCCTATACTTGTGGGTCATCAATGTCTACTATGAAACTTTATTCTTGTAGACACGTGTTGGGCCTCCAAGCCGCGGAAGTTTTGTAGGACAGTAGCAATTTTCCCTCAAGTGGATGACCTAAGGTTTATCAATCCGTGAGAGGTGTAGGATGAAGATGGTCTCTCTCAAATGACCCTGCAACCAAATACAAGAAATCTCTTGTGTCCCTAACACACCCAATAAAATGGCAAATTGTATAGGTGCACTAGTTCGGCGAAGAGATGGTGATAAAAGTGTAATATGGATGGTAGAAATATGTTTTTATAATCTGAATAAATAAAAACAGCAAGGTAGCAAATAGTATACAGGCACAAAAATGGTATTGCAATGCTTGAAAACAAGGCCTAGGGTCCGTACTTTCGCTAGTGCAATCTCTCAACAGTTTTAACATAGTTGGATCATACGATTATCCCTCAAAGTGCAATAAAGAATCACTCCCGAGTTCCTATCAGCGGAGGACAAAAGATAGAAATTGTTTGTAGGGTATGAAACCACCTCAAAGCTATTCTTTCCGATCAATCTATCCTAGAGTTCGTACTAAAATAACGCAAGCTATTCTTTCCGATCGATCAAATCAAGAGTTCATACTAAAATAACACCATATGACACACATCAACCAACTCTAATGTCACCTAGATACTCCAATGTCACCACGAGAATCCGTGAGTTAATTCTATGATATGCATCAAACAACTTCATGATCATAATATTCAATCCACACAATGAACTACAAAGAGACCCCAAAGTTTCTATCACAGAAAATATAATAAAAACGTGCACCAACCCCTATGCATAGATTACCCCAATGTCGCCTCGGGAATCCGCAAGTTGAGTGCCATAACATACATCAAGTGAATAAATATGATACCCCATTGTCACTCAAGTATTCAAACCGCAAGACATACATCATGTGTTCTCATATCTGAACATTCAATCCGACAAGACAAAACTTCAAAGGGTAAAGATTCAATTCATCACAATAAGAGTATAGAGGGGAGAAACATCATATGATCCATCTATGTTAACAAAGCCCATGATATAGATCACGAGAGAGAGAGAGAGAGAGAGAAAGAGATAGAGAGATTAAACACATAGCTACTAGTACAAACCCTCAGCCTCGAGGGTGGACTACTCCCTCCTCATCGTGGTGGCCACCGGGATGATGAAGATGGCCACCGGTGATGATTCCGCCCCTCCGGCAGGGTGCCGGAATGTGTCTAGATTGGTTTTCGGTGGCTACAGAGCCTTGCGGCGGCGGAACTTCTGATCTAGGTTAACCCCGAAGGGTTTTGGAATCTTTGTGAATTTATAGGGTAAAGAGGGGGTGCGGGAGGCCACTGAGGTGGGCACAACCCACCTAGGCGTGCCTGGGCCCCCAGGCGCGCCCTGGTAGGTTGTGCCCCTCGGGCACCCCAGTCTTTGCTCTAGCCTATCTTGGGTGTTCTGGTCCATAAAAAATCTCCAAGAAGTTTCATGGTTTTTGGACTCTGTTTGTTATTGATTTCCTGCAATGTAAAAAACAAGCAAAAAACAGCCAGCTGACAGCACTGAGCCTTTGGGTCAATAGGTTAGTCCCAAAAATGATATAAAGTTGCTATAAAATGATTCTAAAACATCCGAGAATGTTAATAAAACAGCATGAATACTTCATAAATTATAGATACGTTGGAGACATATCAAGCAATTCTTCAAAAATACTAAAGAGCACCGTGTTCAAAAAGATATAAGTGAAGCACTAGAGCAAGTCCATAGCTCATAAAAATTTAAGTGAAGCATAGAGAGCAATTCTAACAAGTCATGGCATACTTTTGGCTATCTCAAATAGGTGTGTCGAGAAAGGAATCATGACTTAAAACTCAAAGTAAAACAAGCAAAGACTCATATCATAAAAGACGCTCCAAGCAAAACACATAGTATGTGACGAATAAAAATATAGCTTCGAGTAAAATACCGATGGTCGTTAGAAGAAAGAGGGGATGCCACTCGTGGCATCCCCAAACTTAGTTGCTTGCTCTCTTTTGGATAATAGCTTGGGATGGCGACGCATCCCCAAGCTTAGGCTCATCTTACTCCTTATTCCTTCATCCATCGTAAGATAACACAAAACTTGAAAACTTCAATCACACAAAACTCAACAAAACCTTCGTCAGACCTGTTAGTATAAGAAAGCAAATCACTACTATAAATACTGTTGCAACCTATTCATATTTTTTTCTTGCATTATATCTACTGTATTTGAACTTTTCTACGGCAAAAACTCATCAAAGAAAACCATAGAGCCATCAAAACAAGCACACAACACAAAGAAAACAGAATCTTTCAAAAACAGAACAGTCTGTAGCAATCTGAATTGTTCGAATACTTCTGAAACTCCAAAAAAATTGAAAAATTAGGAAGACCTGAGAAATTTGTATATCAATCTACTTAAAAAAATTGGTATTTTATCACAATGTGGTTAAAATAAGAATTTTTTTCGTGAGCGCATAAGTTTCTGTTTTTCAGCAAGATCAAAACACTATCACCCAAGAAGATCCTAAAGGCTTTACTTAGAACAAACACTAATTAAAACACAAAAAACACATAATAGTAGCATAATTGTGCAAACACTCAAGAACAAAAAGAAAAAAATCAAAAATAAATTTTATTCATTGGGTTGCCTCCCAACAAGCGCTATAGTTTTACGCCCTTAGCTAGGCATAAAGCAAGGATCTAAGTTTTGTCATCTTTGTCTCGAGAACCATAATATGCCCTCATGATTGATTCATAGGGTGGCCTAATTCTTGTTCTAGGTAAGTGTTCCATACCCTTCCTTAAAGAAAATTGGAACTTAATATTGCCTTCTTTTATATCAATCACGACACTGATAGTGCGTAAAAACGGTCTACCAAGAATAATTGGACAAGACGGATTGCAATCAATATGAAGAACAATAAAATCTATGGGCACATAATTCCTATTTGCAAGAATAAGAATGTCATTAAGTCTTCCCATAGGATTTTTAATAGTAGAATCCGCCAAGTGCAAATTTAAAGAGCATTCTTCAAGATCGGTAAGACCAAGCACATCACATAAAGATTTTGGAATTGTAGAAACACTAGCACCCAAGTCACACAAAGCAAAGCACTCATAATTTTTAATCTTGACTTTGATAGTAGGTTCCCATTCATCATGTAATTTTCTAGGAATTGAATCTTCTAATTCCAACTTTTCTTCTAAAGCTTTCATCATAGCATCAACAATATGTTTAGTAAAAGCTTTATTTTGTTCATAAGCATGGGGTGAATTTATCATGGATTGCAACAAATAAATACAATCAATCAAAGAGCAACTATCATAATTAAAGTCTTTGTAATCCATAAGAGTGGTTACATCACTAGTTAAACTTTTGACCTCTTCAAACCCACTTTTATCAATTTTCTCAACAAGATTTTCACCCTCCGAATTATCGGGACACCTTCTAACTAAAGTTGACTCTTCTCCAGTCCCCTTTTCATCAATATTAACTTTACTAAACAAGGAATCAATAGAAGAAACACCAATCATTTTAAGATCTTCATCACTTTTACGAAAGCAATCACTAGAAAATGCTTTTTCTAAAAGTTCTCTTTTATCTCTAAGCATAGTGGTTCTTTTCTTACTTTCATCCATAGAAACATAAAGAGCTTTAATTGATTCATCAACCTTAGGCACAAAAATTGTCATCTTGAGATTTTCCACATCATGAGAAATTCTATCAACACTTCTAGACAAATCATCAATTTATTCAATTTTTCTTTATGGTAGTGTTGAAAACTTTTTGTGTGTTCATAAATTCTTTAATATTATTCTCCAGATCAGAGGTGTTCCTATTATTATAAGATTGGTTTCCATAGGAATTACCATACTTATTAGAGGAATTACTAGGAAAAGGCCTAGGATTAAAATTACCTCTATAAGCGTTGTTGTTGAAATTATTTCGAGAGATAAAATTCACTTCTACGGCATCACTAGTTTGCTCAATCAAAGTAGACAAAGGCATATTAATTAAATCAATAGGAGCACTTTTACTAGCAACCAATTTCATAAGAGCATCAATTTTTCACTCAAACAAGAAATTTTTTAAACCGAATTATTTTTTTACTAGTAGGAGCTCTTTCGGTATGCCATTGTGAATAATTTTGCATAATATTATCAAGCAATTTGGTGGCTTCACCCAAAGTAATTTCCATAAAAGTACCACCCGCGGCGGAATCTAAAAGATTACGAGAAAAAAATTCAATCCCGCATAAATTTTTTGTATGATCATCCAAAGATTTAACCCATGAGTTGGACAATTCCTTAGCATCATTTTCATCCTTTCCCAAGATTGTGCAACATGCTCATGTTCAAGTTGCTTGAAATTCATGATCTGAGTTCTAAGGGAAATAATTTTTGTGGGCGGAAAATACTTAGTGATAAAAGCATCATTGCACTTATTCCAAGAATCGATACTATTGCGAGGCAAAGAAGAGAGCCAAATTTTTGCAGAATCACGCAAAGAAAACGGAAATAATTTCATCTTCACCACATCATTGTCCACATCTTTTTCCTTTTGCATATCACATAATTCCACGAAGGTATTAAGATGGGATGCGTCATCCACATTAGGAGTACCAGAAAATTGATCTTTCATAACAAGATTCAACAAAGCAGTATTAATATCACAAAACTTCGCACTAGTGGCGGGAGGAGCAATCAGAGTGCCAATAAAACCATTGTTGTTGGTATTTGAGAAATCACACAATTTGGTGTTCTCTTGAGTCATGATGACTACGCAACAAGATTGCACTCAAAAAACAGATTCGGCAAGAAAACGACGAAAGAAAAAGAGGGGCGAATAAAACAGCAAATTTTTGTGAAGTGGGGGAGAGGAAAATGAGAGGCAAATGGCAAATAATGTAAATTGCGAGGAGATGAGATTTTTGATTAGGAACCTGGTAGATGTTGAAGATCCCCCCCCCCCCCGCAACGGCGCCAGAAATTCCGGCTGCAACCTTTGCAGTGGTACAACCACTACTCTGAGGCGGTGATACGTCTCCAACGTATCTATATTTTTTTATTGTTCCATGCTGTTATATTATCAATCTTGGATGTTTTATAATCATTTTATAGTCATTTTATATCATTTTTTGGTACTAACCTATTGACATAGTGCCAAGTGCTAGTTGTTGTTTTCTGCATGTTTTTTACATCGCAGGAAATCAATATGAGACGGAGTCCAAATGCAACAAAACTCCACATAATTTTTTTTGGACCAGAAGGAACACAATGGGCCCTGGCTGCGCCTGGGGGTGCTCGGAGGAGAGCACAACCCACCGAGAGCACGCCAGAGGCAGGCGCCATACAGTGGGTTGTGCCCACCTTGGGTGCCCGGGACCGCCTCTTTGCTCTATAAATACCCCAATATTCCCAAAACCCTAGAAATTGACGAAATATTCATCCAGCCACCGCAGAGTCTAGAACCGCCAGATCCAATCTAGACACCATCTCGGATGGGGTTCACCACCTCCATTGGTGCCTCTCCGATGATGCGTGAGTATTTCTTTGTAGACCTTCGAGTCCGTAGTTAGTAGCTAGATGGCTTCATATCTCTCTCTCTCTCTCTCTCTCTGAATTCTCAATACAATGGTCTCTTGGAGATCCATATGATGTAACTCTTTTGCGGTGTGTTTGTTGGGATCGATGAACTTTGAGTTTATGATCAGATCTATCTTTTTATATCCATGAACGTATTTGAGTTTCTTTGATCTCTTTTATGCATGATTGCTTATAGACTCATATTTCTTCTCCGATATTTGGGTTTTGTTTGGCCAACTTGATCTATTTATCTTGCAATGGGAAGAGGTGCTTTGTAGTGGGTTCGATCTTACGGTGCTTGATCGATGTGAGAAAGGGAACCGACTGCGTATGTATCGTTGCTACTAAGGATAAAAGCGATGGGTCTATCTCTACATAGATAGATCTTGTCTACATCATGTCATCGTTCTTATTGCATTACTCCGTTTCTCCATGAACTTAATACACTAGATGCATCTTTGGATAGCGGTCGATGTGTCGAGTAATAGTAGTAGATCCAGGCAGGACTTGGTCTACTAATCTTAGACGTGATGCCTATATAATGTTCATTGCCTGGATATCGTCATGTGTGTTTGAAGTACTATCAATTGCCCAACAGTAATTTGTTCACCCACCGTTTGTTATTTTTCTCGAGAGAAGCCACTAGTGGAACCTCGGCCCCGGGTCTCTTTCTCATATATTTGCCTTTGCGATCTACTTTTCCTTTGCTTTTATTTTCAGATATTAAACCAAAAATACAAAAAATACCTTGCTGCGTTTCATTTCTATTTATTTTATTTGGCGTTCGATCTATCAATCTACTACAATTTATCTCATGTCCGTTTGCCTATCTTGAGGCACCGTAGTCGGAAGGATTGTAGCCCTTTAACACGTCGGGTTGCGAGGATATGTTATACGTAATGCAGGGGTTGTTTACGTTGTGTTGCTTGGTTCTCCCTCTTTGGTTCGATAACCTTGATTTCATATCCGAGGGAAATACCTACCACCGCTGTGCTGCATCATCCCTTCCTCTTTGGGGAAATACCGACGTAGCTTCAAGCGACATCAGAGACCAAGGTTATCGAACCAGTAGGAGAACCAAGCAACACAACGTAAATAGCCCCTGCACACAGATAAAAAATCCTCACAACCCGACGTGTAAAAGGGGTTGTCAATCCCTTTTGGGTAGCGGCGCCTCAATATAGGCAAACGGACGTGAATAAAATTATAGTAGATTGATAGATCGAACACCAAATAAAAAAATAAGAATAAAATGCAGCAAGGTATTTTTGTATTTTTGGTTTAATAGATCTGAAAATAAAAGCAAAGTAAAAGTAGATCGCAAAGGAAAATAATATGAGAAAGAGACCCGGGCCCGTAGGTTTCACTAGTGGCTTCTCTCGAGAAAAATAGCAAACGGTGGGTAAACAGATTACTATTGGGCAATTGATAGAACTTAAAATAATTATGATGATATCCAAGCAATGATCATTATATATGCATCACGTCCAAGATTAGTAGACCGACTCCTGCCTACATCTACTACTATTACTCCACACATCGACCGCTATCCAGCATGCATCTAGTGTATTAAGTTCATGGAGAAACGGAGTAATGCAATAAGAACAATGGCATGATGTAGACAAGATCTATCTATGTAGAGATAGACCCCATCATTTTATCCTTAGTAGCAACGGTACATACGTGTCGGTTTCCCTTCTGTCACTGGGGTCAAGCACTGTAAGATCGAACCCACTACAAAGCACCTCTTTCCATTGCAAGATAAATAGATCAAGTTGGCCAAAGAAAACCCAAATATCGGAGAAGAATTACGAGGCTATAAGAAATCATGCATATAAGAGATCAAAGAAACTCAAATAACTTTCATGGATATAAAAAGACAGATCTAATCATAAACTCAAAGTTCATCCGTTCCCAACAAATACACTGCAAAAAGAGTTACATCATATGGATCTCCAAGAGACCATTGTATTGAGAATTTAGCGAGAGAGAGAGAGGAAGCCATCTAGCTACTAACTACGGACCCCAAGATCTACAAAGAACTACTCACACATCATCGGAGAGGCACCAATGGAAGTGGTGAACCCCTCTGTGATGGTGTCTAGATTGGATCAGGTGGTTCTGGACTCTGCGGCGGCTGGAATTGATTTTCGTCGACTCCCCTAGGGTTTCTGGAATATTGGGGTATTTATAGAGCAAAGAGGCGGTCTAGGGGGGGCACTCGAGGTACCCACTAGGGCACGCCTGGGCCTCCTGGCGCACCCTGGTGGGTTGTGCCCCCCTCGGAGCACCCCCCCCCAGGCGCAGCCTTGACCCATTGGGTGTCTTCTGGTCCATAAAAAATCTCTGTAAAGTTTCGTTGCATTTGGACTCCGTTTGGTATTGATTTCCTGCGATATAAAAAACAGCAATTGGCACTTGGCACTATGTCAATAGGTTAGTACCAAAAATGATATAAAATGATATAAAATGACTATAAAATGATTATAAAACATCCAAGATTGATAATATAACAGCATGGAACAATAAAAAAATATAGATACGTTGGAGACGTATCACCGCCTCAGAGTAGTGGTTGTACCACTGCAAAGGTTGCAGCCGGGACAATCGGGTCCTACCACCAAGTACCGCCATGGCACCAGAATGAAACCACCCTATTCCGGTGCATGGAGCTGTATATCAGCCGGAACAACCGTCAGACAATACCTAGTGGGGTGGCCAAGTCCCTAGCGATACAACCGCACCTCCCAGACCTGGAACATTGCGTGACCGGAGGGAATATATCACCCTTAGGTGGTAGTTGCTCCAAAAGCAATGGACAACCGGTACAATCGCCTATACCAGCAGTACAACCACTGTAGCAGGTAATACCAAAACAACCATAACTCTGAAATCAGCAAACTCAAGCTTGTTGGATGGATGAAGACAAGCATTGTCCAACAACCACTAGATATATTAAGAACTAGAAATGGAGAAGAAATGCCAATTGGATAAGGAAGAGGACCTTCCCCAAATGTGAACCGACAAACTCTGCAACACCGAAAATGCAAAGATGATGCATACGAACTCCGTTTTGGATGAGCTTGAGTTTTACCAAAGACGAACACAAGCCCTAAAACCTCACAAAGAGGAGAACCAAACAAGAACCAAGAAAGATGATGCCAAGGATGCAAAGGTTTGAACTCTCTATGAACGACACAATCAAGCTACTCACTCGAGAGCCCCCGTTGACAGTACGGCCGTCGATCCTATAACCCGGTTTGCCAAATAACACCATGGGACTAGTAAAATAGAAAACCTATCAAGGACAAACTTTGCCTTGCTCATACTCCACTTGAGCAAGATGATGATGATCTTGACCTCCTCAAGTTGGACCACATTTCTTGATTGTGTTGGTTCGATGAAGACTAGTAAATTGCTCCCCCATACTCCACTATGGGTGAGCCTCTCTTAGGCACATCTTCACATGTCCATTATCATGAGAATGGACGGCAAGCTTCAAGCATGTGATCTCTTCGTGATGTTCCACTTGAACTTGCACAAAGCAACCTTGATGACGATCACCACTTGATGTCATCCTCCATGGGTCATATGAGATATTCCTTTTGATGCACACTCATGGAAACATACCTAAATCCACAAAGACACCTCACATAGATCATGGGTTACTACACAAAGTGTAATGGACAATACTTACCACACCATGAGATCACTTGATCCCACTCGGTACATCTTCTACGCTTTGTGTGTTGATCAAATTTAATCACTCTTTGTACTTAGTCTTGATTAACCTTGTATCTTATCTTCTCTCTTCATAAATATGATGTCTTGAAGGTAAACGTGAATTTGAATGTTCACACAATCGTCTTCTCCAAGACATGCTTGCAATAGACTCAACTCTCACATGAACAATCTTTGGATAAGTCCATGAATAACACCTTGGTCAAGAAATAATCTTATTCTTTCAACCTTGAAACCACGTATGGTCTTCAAGCATTACCTATAGATAACCTTTCAAGTATAACTCAAAGCAACCATTAGTCCATAGGGATTGTCATCAATTAGCAAAACCAAACATGGGGGTACCATGCTCTTTCAACTGTGACAAATAATGATGCATCTACGAGATTGAGGCGTGCATCCAAGTGATGGACTCTGGACAATGGATGTAGGAAAGGACATGTTGCGAACAAATCGTATGACATCTACTGCTCGACTTTTGATTTATGTACATACTAGCAAAAGAGCACGTGTGTTAAAACGGGAGAAGAAAAAAACACGCTCCTAACCCCGATAATCATGACTCAAGATCCCAATAAGTCCATGTCCTTTATTTCAACATGACATGTCATCTGTGTTGCAGCTTATCCTCTTTCCCATCCTCACGGACGGTGATCTTAGTGCTCACACAATCACAACACGTTTGAATGTGGTGAATCCTAAGACGTCTCTCTCTCTCTCTCTCTCTCGGCATAAAATTTCATATATAACATGTTACACATAGAGTTATGGTTTAAGAGACATGCATATTTTAGAAAAGTATTTGTTTTACATGGACTGCGGGTTGTTTAACCCAAATATCAAGAGGCTTTGTGCAAAAAGAAAAATAAATAAATCGTTCTTTCTTTGGCTTAAAAGTGGATTGTGGGCTAATTACCAGAAAAGGCGCGGGGGGGGGGGGGGGTTGGGGTGGAGGTTTTGTAAAAATGTAGGAAAAAGATCGTTCTGTCTATGACTTGAAGGTGAACTGTGGGGTTAATTACTTGAAAAGACAGGGGGTTTCTACAAAAAGCATGACAGGTGGTAAGAAATGCTTCTCCCTTTATTAGTGGGTATATATGCAGGACTAGATGGCTGTTGGTTAGTTGTTAGGTTGGCCCAGCGCGGCAGCTAACCCTTGGCGATGTCTGATTTTTCAGCATCTAGATCATGTGATGAAAAATTTAGATGAAACACAACTAATTCTCATGAGAATTAGCAAAACCCATAAATCAATCTGGACCAAGAGCTTCAACAGGAGGCTTTTAGGTGGCGTGAACAGCAGGATGGATGTGTGGGGATCGGGCACCAACAAACAAGAGCATGTAAGTGTATGTGTTGTCAAATTTATTCGCGCTATTTAGATCTTGGTAGTATGCGTGTCAATAAAGGGGAGCAACTGGCTGGCAGTGCATGATTTTAAGCATGTGTTGCATGGGGTGATGCCTCAACAGATATTCCTTCAAAGCTTATTAGATCCCATTTCTAGCGGTCAATGGCTATTACGGTCTTCAAAGTTTGGTATGGCAAGGATGTTTGCAGGTGTCCCTTCTTCTTAGTGTTGGTTCAGTGCATTTTTCAGTCTTCGACGGGCGACGTATAATCGAAGGAAGACAACATTTCGATGTAACTTTGTTTGTTAGTGGTTGTTTTGTGTCTTGTCGTCTTCATCTGCATTACTGCATACATCCATTTTTAAGACAATTAATTTGGGACGGAGAGAGTATTTTCCTCAAGACATTTCAGTTCTAACATGCTCTTTGGGCGACTTTTCTCAGAAAACGGGGAAGCCTTCCAGCCAACGTCTGATCCGAGAGAGGGGTAGGACCATCGTTAGGCCATTCGATGCCCACGAGCCGCCGAAGACGCGCTTGAAGCCTTGCAGGGGCACCAGGCGCCAGCCGGAGGGGGCGACTACAGGAGACGCATGGTCGCGTGGAGATCCACCTCGTCGATGTCGACGTACGGCCGCAACGGCGGCGCGCCGGACCGCCTCTCCGGCCAGTTGGACTTCCTCCAGGGCATCGTTGCTGCCCTTTCCTCCGTACGCGGGAAGCGCCAAGTAACAGGTCAGCTCTCGACTCGAGTTCCCGCCGTGTCATGCTGCAGGTGGGACTGTAGGTGGGACTGGACATCCTACCAATTATAGCAAAAATTGGGTGGGAACAAGTGGGATCCCCACCTAACAAATACATTTGCAATTTAAAACATCACACTTCAGAGCCATATACGTATCTGAGCAACTGAGCAAACCTTGTATGCATAATTGAGCAGCAGCATGGTATGGAAGCAATATACTAAACATTCGGTTACATAGACAGATGAATCGATCAGATCTACTAAACCTTCAGTTACAGATACGGATGAATCGATCGAATGCACTAAACCTTCAGTTACATATACGGATGAATCCACTAAACCTTCAGTGACTACTGATCAAGTAGACATGCGACAAGGATACGTTGGCCGCCAAGTCAGGCTTCATAGAACAAATTTTCAGTCCGCAATACTGCAAGACTGAACTTTGTAGCTTCATACAACATGTCCTTGGACAACTTTTTCTTCTTTTGCCATGAGTGCATGAAGTTGACAACTTTCTTCTTCTCCTGAAGCAACAAAGAATGCTTATTAGTAATTACTTGCACTCATGAGACAATTGTAAGCTGAGATCTTTATTTAAATAGCAGATACATAATATATTTGATTATAGTATGAATGTGCTTACAACTCTCCATTGCTATCACTAAACAGGTTTGGGCATCAAAGAGAGTATTTGATTCCAGCATCGCTAGAATTATATCATCATATAGCTCACTGTGTACTTGTTCTTTTATGTCTCCAGCTTGCAAAAGGCCATGGACAATGCACCACCGAATGCACACTAATCTGTTCCTTAATACCAAAATATTTTTTTTTAAATGGGCAGTACTTGTTCGTGCTACAAATTGAAACCACCACCTTCTTGCATGCATTCCTCCAGCTTGCAATTAGTTGTGACCCCATAAACAATGTGCCACTAAATGCAATGATATAAGTTTCATAATCAATAATGTCTGAACAATATGATTTTGCCTAGAACAAGAACATGAGCGCCCTGCTGTCAGGTCAAACGCGAAGCTGGCAGTCACCCAGTCAGACGTGGTGAAGATAGTATTTTTGGTGAATGAACAAAAAGTGTAAAGTACAACTAGCAGAATTACCTTAGGTGGTTCCAGCATCGTCTTGCTCATCACCATGGTCTCCAACTGTTGGTTCCGCCTTTTGGCGATCTGCAATATTGAAGGCATTCAAAATGAAACATTCAACATGGAAGGTATTAAATAAAGTACGGAAAAATAATTAAACATATTACCAGCTGCTCGAAACCAATCCTCGAGGCACATCAGCGTCTCAACAGTACTCGGGGTCAAACTACTTCTTTGAGCAGTGATGATCCGTCCAGCATTGCTGAATGCAGCCTCTGCAGTCACTGTGCCAATATGTCCCGTGCTATAGCCGCAAGCACTGGATACTTTGGAAGTGGATCTCCCACCACTTTAAGATATCCAATTTCTGTCGGCGAGGAAACAGGTCTTCTTCAAGATATCGTTGTAGCTCATTTGAGTTGTGGGATCTTTTCAATCTCAAATGCTTATCCCAGTCATCGAGAGTGCCCTCACCATCCTCCTCTGCAACCTCATCACCTTCATCAGAAGTGTTTTCATATTCAGATGCATATTCAGCAAATAGGATCTTCATCGCACTACTCACCTTGGTAAGGTATTTCTCGGCGCCACCACCAAAAGCTGCGGTGACTCGGAAGTGAACATATTCATATTTGTACCTCGGATCAAATATCACCGGCAGACAACTTGTTAAGAACGACTCCTCAAAATATTTCATCCATTTCTCCTCCATCTCTTTCACCATGGCAACAATGGTAGGATTTTCACTTACGACTTCTTTCTCCATTATCTGCTTCACATTCCAGACCTCATAGAAGTACATGTGAGAGGTGGGATATGTCCTACCCAAGATTTTCTTTGTGGCTGTGTAAAAAGCGCCCAAAAGATGGCAAATAGCTTCGGCCATCTCCCATTCACTAGCCGAAGGAGCAAATTCATAATCTTTGTCAGTTTCTTTCAAGGCTTCGACCGCTGCTCTCAACGGCAATGATGATTCAAGCATTAGGTACGTTGAATTCCATCAGGTAGGCACATCCAGCAAAGGACGGTTTTTACAAGCAAGTCCCACCCGCGCAATCATCGCATTGAATTTCTCCATTCTGCCTTGCGAACTCTTGACATACAACACTGATTCTCTGATTATATCAACAACTGACGCCATTGCGTCGAGCCCATCTTGGACCACTAGATTCAATACATGTGCAGCACATCTAACATGCAATAATTTTCCACTATGATGCACAAGATACCTATTTACCAAAAAATTTCTCAAGTGGCCAACCATCGAGGTATTGACTGGTAAATTGTCCAGCGTAAAGCTAAAGATTTGTCTTCAATTTTCCAATCTCTCAAGCTCTTTTGCACCATGTCAAACATGTTATGAGTCTTTGTGCGGCCAACGCGGAGGCTCCACTGAAGTTTCATTATCAGGAAATTTGATGGTTTTCAATTTTAGTATCAGAAACATTTCAGCACCAACCGGTTGCATTTTGGCCAAATGACCGAAATATTCGCTTGAATTTGACTAAAAATTTGAAATGTTTTAAAAAATATTTTGGAAAATATTTCAATTTTTGTGCATTACTGGAATTGCTGAAATATTTTTGCCGAAACGTAATTAATTCAGTATCTACTGAAATTACTGAAATTCAGTGAATTTCATCAAAATCTCACTGAAAGTGAAAACCAAAGCTGGAGGTGGAGCAAAGCTGCCGTGAACCAGCTCACGTGTAACCTGTAGCCTTGGAGTTTCCAAACAGCACTTCACAAGTGTATAATCTTACACTGGTTTCCATCGGGGCTGGTAATTTACAACTGGAAATCATGACGGGTGTAACAGTTTTCTGGGTTGCCAAGCGGGGCCTTACTTGTATGCTTCTGGGATTGGGAGCCCAGAAAACTGTTTGTGTCTTGTTGTCTTGGCATTCCAGCCGGAGAGAGTGACTAGAGGAGACGCATGGTTGCGATCCACCTCGTCGATGTCGACGTCCGGCCGCAACGGCGGCGCGCCGGAACGCCTCTCCGGCCAGCTGGACTTCCTCCACGGCACCGTTGGCGCCCTTTCCTCCGTACGCTGGAAGCGACGACAGGTCAGCTCTCGGCTCGACTGCCAGGTGCTTGTGTTTATTCCCATTCGTTTCCGCCACGTTAGCTGGAGCAGCAGCTACCTGGTGTTCAGCTGACTGAGGCACGAGAGCCCACGATGTCACGCTTGCTTGGCCTCGACTGCCTACTGGTTGTCTATGGTCTCGGGGTACTAGCCTCACTAGCTAGCTGATGAATATTTTAGGTCCACGAGAATTAGCAAAAGGTTCTGCTAGTTGTAATTTACCTGTAATGCATTCGGGGATTGCGAGCCCAGAAAACTGGTTGTCCAAGTCAACCTAAATACGATTAACCGCCCTTGTGCACCGTTGCGCAATCTCAATTAATTATTAGTAGTAGGGTTCATGGAGAGTTTAAGGAAGGGATCGGGTGGCCAAGTCTTGCCATTTATGGCTTTACTCTTTAGCAAAAGCCAAAGCTAAAGGCAAAAGGCAGAGAAGAGTGCATCAATCATGAGCAAGGGAGGAATACTTAATTACCACCAACACGCAAGGCACATAACCATCTCAAAAGCCACAATGCCCTCCACATTCCGTTGAGAGCCTAACCTTGATTAGAGAAGGACCTGCTGTACGTGTTCCGGTCATATCATTGTTCCTAGACAAATAAACAATACTCACTACCACGCGAGCGAACAAGGAAGCAAAATCACTCCATTCATGAGCCTCTCAAGTGCTGTGCAATGGTGGGAGGAGTGGCAACTGCGTGTCCTCGTCCTCGGCAGCCTCTTTGTTGAGTGGCTCCTCTTCTTCTCTGCCAGCATTGCGTAAGCTCCCTATTCCTTCCTTGTACAGATACGGAATATGGATGTCATACCTGGGCAGCGACGCTCTGGCCATATACACCCTTGCCACCCTCTTCAACCGCCAGGGGAGGCAAGATTGTAGCTCTGGGCAAGGTAATAGCATTCTGGAGGTGGTATGGGCACCGGTTCTCCTGATCCACCTGGGAGGGCAGGACCTCATAACTGCCTACAACATTGAAGACAATGAGCTATGGACGCGACACATCTTCACCTCTGTATCTCAGGTCACCGTAGCCATCTACGTGTTCTGCAAATCATGGCCAGGCGGCGACATGAGGTTGTTGCTGGCATCAATCTGTTTATTCGTCGTGGGGATCCTCAAATGCGTTGAGAAGCCCTAGGCTCTCAGGAGTGCTAGCATTAACAGCCTAGTCAGCTCTTCTGGCCCTGCTCCGAGGAGGAACACAGACGGAGAAGGCGGGATCAATTCGCTTGAAGACTACGTGAAAAAAGCAAGGGCTTTTGTCCAGACCAACCCCCGTCATCAAGCACAAGAAGGTGATGTGGTTGACCTTGAGCCTGGCAACCATCTTCGTCAAGCACAAGTAGAAGACGCTGCCATGGACGTTGAACCTCGAGCACATGGACAAGCTACCACCGTGGATATTCAGCCTGACCACCATCCTCTGGCCTCGAGCACATGGAGAAGCCACCTAAACCAAATAAAGGAACGACAAACAAGCCGTTACAACAAAAGGATGGAAGAAATACAAAGGCGAGTTGATGACTATAACATGTCCCTTGAGGTCTATAAGCTATTTCTGGACCTTGCATCATCGTATCATGATCGGCTTGCTGTCCTTGAATTCATCTGGGTACGTGATGGAAACCAAGCATATGGTTTGTTGCAAAATAGGCTATCCGGCGCGTTCGATCTTCTCTACACTAAAAGAAAGATGTTCAGCCTAATGGAAAAAAGACGCAAGGAAAACTCAATAATCTGGGTTTTTCTTTCTGACTGCATACGTGTATCAGCTGCATTTCTGCCATGGGCAGCCATCAGCCTCTTCCACAAGAGTCACAGAGATGCTTATAATGCTAACGATGTGAAGGTTACCTATGCCTTGTTATGTTGTACAGCAGTGCTGGAAATTTGCTCTTCTTGCATGACCATGAGAGACCAAGGCTATGCCGGTTCTGACCAAGGGGAAGCCAGTTCTGGTTCTCGGGTTGCTAAATATAAACAGGCAAGAAGAAGAGTTGTGCTGCATTTAAGAGTAATTGTTATCTGGTTCCAGTGTCCACCGATCATGGACTGGCTCGCTAACCTTCTTAGGGCACTAAGACAGTTCAGCAGTAAGGCACTCTTAAATAGCTTTGTAGCCCAATATAATCTGGTATGGTTCTTTGCATGTAACAAAAGGCGGTCCTCC